>CAJVGD010000016.1:0-487645 GCA_910890315.1 Serendipita indica DSM 11827 | reverse complement strand
GAATCTGAATCATAACAGAATTAATCTAGCAAGTTCCTCAATGCATGCAGGTCGCTCTTATGAGCCTCTTAGTGATCCTGAATGCACTAGGCGTTGCGATCAATATGCATCTCACCTAGATGAATTTATTCAGGATTTTAATGAGCCTCCTCACGCTTCTCCTTTCAGGATCAAGTTTGACAATACATTATATGAAGATGAGGACAAATATGAAGAGGAGTATGACTCTACAGCCATCAAGATGGAAGAAGCTGAAGAGCCTGACACTCTAACACGCCTCAGGTCCTTCTCAAGACCTTATGGTTAACCTCATGAGCTTGACCCTCAAGCCAAAAGAGTGTATCCCAGCTTATCTAAAGATACATTTTATTCAGAGACTAAGTTTGCCTAAGGCTCTACAATTTGTATCTGATAACAACTCACACATCCTAGTATCAACAAATCCTTGCTATACATTAGATCACAACGCGAGTACAATTGTGGCTTTGGTGGTAATATGTCTAGCCAAATGATGCACAGATGAGTCATTGTTGTAATCACATGCAGCTGCCATTTGTAAGCAGAGCCGCAGAGATTAGTCAGGCCTTTCTAACTAGTATTCTTGAGAATATTCTAGAACATTCCAAGATTAATAATCAACAGGTATATAAGGCCTCTGTTCTCCCTTAGGGGGAAATAGGGTGGCCAGGTTGGTACAGTGTGGATTATTTGCCTGGTTGAACCAGGACTATCATGCTGAGGCAGACTCCTGCAATTATTACCCTGACCACTACCACATAGACAGTCTAAAAATTGGATAACATTTAGTTATCATTTGGAGTTCGGATGGATTTGCATTCAAGGTTTGTGATTTGGAACACATTGTGAATTGGTTACAATTGGGTATGTGGGTCAGAAAAATTTGCAAAATCAATAACCATGACCTGTCCATTCTGCAGACCTAGGGCGACTTTATCTCGGGATTTAGTGGAGCACCTCAGCCAAAAACTCATCAGGGATCCGATATCTACGGTATGGACAACACACAGACCACAGCTCCTGACTGGTGTAGTCAACAGCTACTGTGGAATGCTCATGGCTTGGCATGACACTCGGACATGGAGATGAGAGTGACTGAAGGCGATTGTGGGAGACATTGAGTACTGTTCCATTGTCCACATGTAAGAAATGTCCACCTTGGGAGAAATATAAATGCCTGGGAACATGATTGAGCTCATAAGGAGGTTCCAAACTGGGTGGGGTGGTGATATCCCACAGTGTACAGTGCGATCCCCAGATCCAGATGCAAGACGGTGCCCATCTGGTGAGAAGGCCAGACATCGGACAGGCCCGGTATGTCCCGCAAGCGTCTCAAGGCTTGCACCAGTGGTCCCATCCCACAGGCGTACAGTGCGGTCCCCAGATCCAGATGCAAGACGGTGCCCATCTGGTGAGAAGGCCAGACATTCGACCCAATTGGTATGTTCCTCAAGCGTCCCAAGGCTTGCACCGGTGGTCCCATCCCACAGGCATACAGTGTGATCCCCAGATCCAGATGCAAGACGGCGCCCATCTGGCGAGAAGGCCAGGCACTGGACAGAACCGGTATGTCCCTCGAGCGTCCCAAGGCTTGCACCGGTGGTCCCATCCCACAGGCGTACAGTGCGATCCCGAGATCCAGACGCAAGACGGCGCCCATCTGGCGAGAAGGCCAGACACTGGACAGTGCGGGTATGTCCAGTCAAAATTTGGTGTGAAGGCCAGTGCGCTGATGGTTCTCCAATGATCTTTGGTAGTCTATCTGAAAACTTGCTCTTGTACATTGTCCACAGTTGCGACTTTCGAGGGAGGAATAGTAGCCCTGATGAATAGATATCCAGTGCACTCTTCTCTAATGTTTCTTGATGCCTCTGGACAAGTCTAACTGTATCATGGCATACCTATTGTCACCATGGTCAATACGCATATCATATGTAGCACGAGCTCACCTCAAGTTCATCACTGAATCTTTGGTGTGCACAACTTTGCCGTATCTCTTCGAAATTTCGAATAAGATGTATGTGACCCATCAAGCTTAACAGCTCCACGAGGTACAAAATTTGACTTTCTAAAAACATTCGCAGCGGCCGGACCACATGTTCCTCCATTACGACGGTGGATGCATGATAGCCCCAGTACTTTGCCGCATAACGTAATGCCGGGAAACTTGTCCATAATCGTTCCAGACGTTTATCCAGATCCATGACGTCCGCATTCCTTGGATAAGGTTCATTTGGCACGGAAATGCCGCAGATATCCTCCTTTAGATCCTTCTGAAGCACTGTGAGGACAGATATGGCCAAATCTGATTGTATTGATGTCGAGTCGAATGGCATATCCACGTTGTATGGACTGAGAAGGTATTCCCGAAAGGTCGGATGTAGAAACTCTACTACCCTCTCCACCCGAAATACACTCTGCATCGATCGTAAGATCAGCCTTAGCTCAGAGTCTGCAATCCCAGTCATCTCCTCCAGAGCCTTCGTTGACACCGGATCTGATCGACGAACGGATCACGGATCTGATCCATCCGCCCTCGCCCTCGCGTCAAGAGGGATTTGAGAGTCGTGCCAACAGCGGCCGGACCTTGAGCCTGTTGTAGCTCAAGATGTGCTGTCGTGATCCAGATGAAAAGTCCATTCGAGCGTTCTACAATCTGCGAGCGCTGAGGCTCGGTAAGCAGGTCGACAAGATGGACGTCGACGTAGGCCCTAATGTCATCCAAGTTGGACTGCTGCTCTTTGCCGTGCATCTTGAAATGCATTCCGCGTACAATCGCTCTACCCTGGAGTATCGCGACGATGTCTGGCTCCGGCCGGCTCGTTATAAAGAGTTTGAGTTTGGGCATCGATGAAAGCTTCTCGACCAGTAGTTCGATCAACTCTCCCCTCATCTTCTTTTTGCATTCATCCACTGCGTCAATCACGAGGACAATATCCGTGGTTGCAAGCTGCAAGGGTTCTTCGATCAGCTTGGCGAACTGATGATACAGTCCTCGCCCGAGAAGGTGAGGATCTTCTTCTTTGATCATCTTTATTTGCTTTAAGATTATCTTGTTTCGAGCACCAATATCTTCCGCGAAGACAGAGCAGAAATCATCCGTCTCCGATGTCTGTCGAGCATTCTTCGAAAAGAAGAACCGACCAGCCAGAACATCTTTGGTATTATCCCATTCCTTGCACATCGTGAGTGTGACTGTGGACTTCCCGGAACCGCCAACATCGCAGAGCCAAAAGATGCGCTTGTCTGCAATAGGGTCCAGACGCCATTGCCGAATTTCCTGCAGAATCTGGACGCGTGTGCCTGGTAGACATGTCTTGTGCTGAATCTCCATCGGACGAGGCTTCTCGGGCCCGAGTTGGGCTACTTTCCACACTGTAGGGAATCAATACGAGGTGGAGAGTGACATGAATCGAGCTAACCTTCTGCTTGCAGCTGAATTTGACAGAACTTGGTCGCATCCTATTGCAAATAGCTCAATACGAAACTGGGCTTGAAGTTGTACTCATACCTCGAATACGCGCGTAGCATGTGCGATTTCCTGTTTGTAGTCTGCAATATTTCCGATGTCGATCTTGGAATCCGTGAACTTTCTGAGAAATCCTTTGACGCCTTGATCTCTGCCGTGCTTCAACTCGTCAATTTTAGCGAGTATGCCTTTCAGAGCGCTACACAATTTCAGCCAAACATTCAAGAGCTCGACCTCAGAGCTTACCCAATGTAATCTCTCGATGCATTGTTGAAATCCTTGAGCGCTTCGGGCATCTGGTCCGTACGTCCATCCTCGACAGCTTGGAGATATCCTTCATCCAAGATGGATATATGTGCTTCAAGACTATCCCTGAGTATTTTGAGCCCTTTGGTATTCTCATTGACGGTCTACGGCGTAATCAGATCGAAACTCAGCATTGACGCTAAGCGTGTCGTACCCTGGTTGTCTCAAGGAATAGAAGGGAAATCTCGCAAACTGCTTTAAGGGGTCCCAGAAATGAAGTAGCCTCGGTCCCCGCGTTGACAAGCTTGACGGCCTCGATGAGGGTGTCCCGTGTTCGCTGATAAGCAACGTCTGGGTCTTGAGAAGGCGTATTTGCCCTTGATGAATTTGAGGGAGTCGGATTCTGATTTCCTTTGGCTTTTCGGCGCTGCATCTTGGCTATGCTCAAAGCTGGCGGATACCACGTTGATCGCGATTGTTTGCCCATAGCGCTATCCTGGTGGCTTCGGCGTCTAAACGTGGTTGCAGAGGAATGTCGGCCATCCCCTCTCATCTCTATATTTGGATCCCAGTCATCTCTCAGCGGCTGGTCGTCCAATTGTGGCTACAATGCTCGGAGGCCCAGACAAGATAAAGCGCGGCCACCCCGCCGGTATCTATGGGCCTTTGTATTCTGAGGGCGCCGCTTCTGATGTCCTTGTCCTCGTCCACACTGTCAAGTCGTCAGAAAGCGGTATTTCGGCTATGAAGAGATCAAAGGTTGTCTGAACAGAGGCATACGACCACGGGGCGGCGTCCGTGGGAAGGTCCATACGGCCCGCTTTGGACCTTGTCTTCATACCGACACGGCGACAGGTCTCAGATCGAGTTCGACACACCAAGAAAGCGTTTTCGGGCTTCCCAATGTTTTCTTTCTACACCAAGCCAAACGTTCCGCGGACTCACCCGCGTGCGTAGTCGCTGCGTGCGTTTGCCTTGATGAGCAACTGTACGACACAAGCCCTCAATTGGCCCAGCGATGCCCAACGACGCTTTTTCGAGGTGTTTTCAACCCATTGGTGGAGGAGTTTCGGCCCCATTTCCTTTGGCCGTTATCGTTGACCTCCGTTCGACGAGCCTTGGTGCATTTAGAGCCATCTGCATACGCTTATCGTGCTAAAAACAAGTTCTTTGTGCAATATAGACTCGGCCTTTTTGTCTTTACGGACCCTGCTCGTCCGACCTCGGATCATTCTCTTTAGGCCCGTCGGTCGTCGCTTTTGCCAAAGCTTGAGGTGTCCCGCGTATGTAGACCAAGTAGACTGTTCTACAGGCCCAGAGCGTGTGCGGAAACCCACGGCTCACGCTCAACGATGCCCTCTGCGGCGCGGGTCGAGTTCGGGGCCATTTGCACCGTTATACTCAAGACGTTGGAGCTTTAATCGCTCTATATATGCCTCTACGGTGTTATAGCATCGTTCAGAGTGGAGCATGACGCTGACATGAACCGGTGCTTCATCCACGAGCGACCCATCGGCTTAAAGGAGACAAAACGAGGAGACGTGTGCGATTATTGAGACGGTAAGCTTCTCTCCCTGCGCTTGCTTCTTCGTTCCTACCGCGAGACTCTGACGCCGGTTTGGTAGATGTGGGTCCAATTCCGAGAGAAGGCCGATAAGCTGCATCATCACGCACACTTGGTCGGGCTTTCCCCACAACGGCACCTCCCAAACAAGGACGACACAAGGAGGGACGTCGAACAGGCCGTCTGGTCTCACGAACGGACGACTCTCATTGTCGAAAACCTCGCCTTGCAAGGTCACAACCTCTTCCAAACACCATCGAGGTTTCTGCTCAGATATACGCGAACATAGTGCCCTTCTACCGCCAAGAATGCGGGCATTGCCTTCTAGTTCCAACAGGATAGTCAGATTTCCAGTACGCATCATCGGATTTGGACCGAAATAAGGCTCATTACCTGTAGAAGATCAGCAATTCTGGCGTTGTCGGCGCCCTTGGTGGCCGTGGCGTTGCTGCTGCCGTCACGATCGTCCCAAACACAATCCAGCCGCTAGGACGGAGGTTTCTGCAAGAAGCACGCGCACGAAAAGGTCTACTTTATCAAATTAGGGACCCGCGGGCGCCATCTCCCCTACGAGACGTTCTGCCCTCTTGCGACTATCCCCACCAAGAGATGATTTGTTCTGACTGTCGAGGATAGTCTTCGTTGAGGATTTGAACGGGCGGAACGTGATCCCGGTGCGCTCGCTTGCTTTCAGTGACGTCCGACGCTCATCCCTTTTTCTAGCCAAGGTTCGCTCGACTGTAGCAGACGCCGAGCAGGGGGCTCCGTTCTTGGTGCTCTTGACGCACCCTTTACCATCGAGACGGACACCCCAGCGACTGCCACCAGAAGCGCTGACGTCTGCTTTGAATCGCGATTCCTCTCCAACATGGACCCAGGCCTAGCAGCGACGCGTTCAAGATTGTGGCCACCGCGACTCGGCTTCCTCCCCAGACGTTGGCCATACGCACGGATGGATCTGTAAGCAGGGCATGAGCGGGACTTGTGAGGGAACAACATGGGGCGGGCCGCGTACGTCTCGTTTGCTAAGCCGCAAAACTTGT
The DNA here is from genome assembly GCA_910890315.1 of Serendipita indica DSM 11827. NCBI lineage: Eukaryota > Fungi > Basidiomycota > Agaricomycetes > Sebacinales > Serendipitaceae > Serendipita > Serendipita indica. The sequence goes on along the minus strand of CAJVGD010000016.1, from coordinate 481,305 downwards.
TTACTAACGCAAGCTCTAGTCCTTTCGCCGTCCCTGAGAAGGAATCCCCACACACTACGTAGTCCGCTCCGCAACCGCTTTCTACAGCCGTCAACTTCAAACCACGGATCAAAAGTAAACGACGGACTCGGACGATTCCCAAACTGGCCGCGACGTAGAAAAGGCCCAACGACGCGGCATCGTGCTCCGGAGCAAGGCAATATCTGGAGACCATCGACGCCGGCCCGCTTTGCTAAAGTGAGCTCAAAGACTTAGGATTCCGCCCAGGCTCTTCTAACATTTCTGATAAGGCCGAATCCAACCCTTTTCCGACCTACCATGCCTTTCAACTCTTTCCAACGCCGCATGCTTGCTCAGGCTCAGTACCAACGCAATCATTGACGAGTCAGACTCCGATTCCGGACCTCTCTCCCTCTTCTCCGCCACCTAAGAACGGCTCCGCCGCCCCTGGGCAGCGCTACAGGGCAGCTTCGGCGTCTCGTCCTTATCGCGTAGGTGAATGTTTTGGGACGATTTCCTCCCCATTTTTGCGGTCACCCTACGCTTCCTCTATTGGGGCCAAGAGGCAAGGCAGGCGATGGGTGGCAATGGACTTTGGTGTGTTGGCAAGCCAACGACTCCTACCGTCGCCTGCTGAGTACTTCTTAGGGTGCGGTGGGTGGGTAGTAGTTCGAGTGCTGTTCTTTAGCATGCTAGTTCTGCTAGTGAGCGACGTTCTCCCGTCGTCGGCGTGGCGGAGCCTTTCCTTGGTCTGCCACCTGCTATTTATTCGTCCCCCGTACATAGGCCCGTTAGCTCAATAAAAAGGTCATATATTCTGTTATATATGGCGCCATTTGTCCGTCGACTACCTGTCGCAGCACAGATATACCATCGGCCTCCAACCGCGACGTGTAAGGTTCCGAGACTCCCGGCTCGTCATACACGTCTTACACCTCGTGATCGCACCCGAAACACCTCCCCCTTTTTCTATAATCAATTAGTTACCTCTTTCGTGACTGCCTCTATTGTCTCGACTGTTGTAGCGATGGCGGTTGCACAGGCTTGACTCCCATCTGACCTCCCCCGCTTAATCATTTTCCCAACGTTTACCCACGGTCACTCGAACGCTATATAAGATGCTATGTACACGTCTCATCTAGCAAGCCTTCCTGTACCCCCTCTAGTCGACCCACCTTATCAATACATGGTGCTAGACTGGTGATCTCGCTCGCCCCTTCTAAGTCTGCTTATTAACTTAGTTCGCGACGACCTCGTACAGGTGAGCTTCCCGTGAACCTCACACGACGGCAAGGTGGATCGAAGTAAACGATGGAAGGGTGACAACATTAGCGCACGAGGCTCTATTACCGAACGATCGAACTCACCAGCGTGCCATAGAAAGTCAAGAATCACTCACTACCGAGTACTGCTCGAGTGCTCGCAAAGGACGACAGCTTCCCCTCATTAGAATACTCAGCCAGTGCCGCAGTTTGAAAACGTCCTGCTTCAAGCCTAGGACATGAGGTCGGGAGAGTAAAAAAGCCAGTGCTGTTCGGGAGAGCAATCTAGCATGGGACACTGCGCGTGCAATTGAGCTCTATGTTTCATTTCGGAAAAGCGGGCGGCGACCGAATATCTACGTTCATTGACGGGTGTAAGAAGCTAAATGTCGAAGGTTTACCCTTTGACTCTTAGCGCTCACTAAATAGACTTAGCCAATAGTAATAGCTCACGTCGTAACTCAATGTATTTAGGGACGCGGGACGATGCGGCCGGACCTTACTGGTCTTGCCTCTCACCTCACGCGTCCTAGAATCAACGGAATCAACCCTAAATACAGCCATTCTCAGGTTTTTGAAATACGCCATCGTCCCCGTCTGCCAATGCTCTTGCATGTTTGCGGATGTATCTCGATATCTGCCGATGTCCCTGACTGGCTAGCTGACACCAAACGATTTACAGGAGGCAAACACAAAATGAGTGGCTGTAGGCGGGTGGCCAGGCGGGTTAAATGATGTATAGCATTGAGTCTGTCAGCCAAAAATGTTGCCATATAGTTATACTATCTACATTAGTAAGCGCAGAACAATACATGTCTTTTACTAAGTGGAGCTAAGGTGTGTCTCGCTTCTAGGTATGTCTTGCTCCTAGGGGTCCGACAGTAAGCCAAGTTTTCTAGGTCAAAAAGCGATGGAATTAGGCGCTCCTTCCCCCAGAGCTGATACATTTGCCTTTTGACCAGCTCAGCGGTAGTATACACCTTGAACCATATCTTCCATCTCTCAACCAATTCTGGATCAGGCAGCCATAACGGTACTTCACCAGCGTCTAGCTTCTCGCGTATACACCGTTTCCAAATGAAGGCAATGCCTTTGTAATTGTATGTGTCAGGGATCTCAAGCGTCACCTGCTCGAGGGTCGGGCAGGCACCTGCAAGGCGGAGGATAACCGACTTCTCGAATGTGGGATTGGAATCGTCTGCTCGTAATTGGAATGTATAGATTTTGATTGCATGAAGACGCCGGAGTTTCTTTATAATGCCGATATATTCTTCAAGGATATGCTTTAGAAAACGGTGAGCTTATATCGACAACTAGGTCAAAGTGCTCACTGGGGTCATACGGAAACTCTTGTATTTGTCTCGTTTAGAATACTCGATCCCTATCGCCAGTGATTCTAGACTGGAGAGCATCGTGATAAAGTTGCGGATCGACGTGAGAGTTTTCGCTTGGCCATCTGCCTCTCCGTCGTAAAAGTGCCATCGACAGTCGAAATGTCGAAGGTTTAGCCCGAGGCCGATATTTAACACCTCGTCTCCTGAAATGTAGACCATCTTTCGGACCACCAGACTTGATATATTCCCAAGCGGACTGCGCAAGTCGGTGTTATTCTCTGGTAGGACATCTAAACATAGTGCTGTTAAAGAGCTAGGCCATTGATAGTCCTTTAGCGTCAGCGGTGAGTCGTAGTTGAAGGCCGAGGAGTCGGTATGGTGCGGGGCGTACGGTTGGTTGTATTCAAGAACCGGAAAGGTGATATGTCGAAGGCCTTGTGCGCGTGAGATGATGTCTCTAAGTATCGTATTGACGTGACGGCCATAGCCTGTCAAATACGAAGTTGGCACGTCGCATATTATGAGGTTCAGAGTGCGGCAGGGGTAAAGACACAGGAACAGTTTCATTCACGAGCAGTGGCATTTGATACGATCGTGTTACCTTTGCCTCGAGAGAACGTACTGACGGAGAAGGAGGTCAGCAAGGGATACTTTGGCACGCTACCAGCCGAGCTTGGGCAAGAGGTTCACTGTCAGCTCAAGATCAAGAATCCACAAGTACGGACCGCGACGGAACCGTCCATGCGAGCCCAAGCTAAGGAGGAGGCAGTGAGTATATTGGCGCCGGACTGGTGTGAGGAGCCTATCATCGGTGATGGGCGCCCTCTGGTGGAGCGTATGGCGGAGCTGGAGAAGAAGGCATCTCGGATTACCCCGAAGGAGCTCGAGTACGTACCTGACTCGATCGGCGACCTCATTTGCCAGATGGGAAACCTTCGATCGGCGAGGAGCGTTACGCAAAGGTGCACGCTGCGCCCATCGCGAAGCTTCTTGGTGCCTCATGGATTTTCCCGGCACCTACGTATTATTTGAAGGGGGCCGTTCGAATTCGGTACTGGTGTCGAAGGTTTTCCCTTTGTAACTAAATGTATTTAGGGACGCGTGGCGCCATGGCTGGACCTTACTGGTCTTACCTCTCGCCTCACGCGACCTAGTATTAACAGCTGGTGCAATTGGCAGGTATTCCAGAAATCTTCTTACGTACTCCTGAGTGCTATAGGCAAGACCTGTCTCGCCACACGCGTCGTAGGTGGCCCATTCCGGATGATCCGTCTCTCTCGAGTGCGCGACCTGGCGCTTATATCTTGCAGGATGGATCCAGAGGAGCAATCTAACCAGTCTCTATTCGTGTATCTTGTCTCAATTCTGTTGTTGACACGATCGTTCACAAGGCCACGACGGCATCGGACTCTAATGCGACACCAGGGAGGAAGTTAGTGGCATATTGGGACGCGTGCGGTGCAGTAGTATGCCACAATGTCACGGCCCCAGGTCCATTAGAATATCTCGAACTCCTTTGGGCATTTCGAGCGGCGGAGTATAGCATGAACGCGCCAATCATTATCGTCGGGACAAAATCAGACACGTTTCCATCGAAGAGGCGAGTCATTTATAACAATAATGGGATCAAAACTGATGGCGGTAGGCGAGAAAAACGGCAGAGCGCGTCAACGCTGTGCATCTTCTCGAGTGCTCGTCAAGGACGGGTGATGGTATCGCGCTACTCTTGGAGCTAACAGCAAAGGAGATGCTTGCGCGCAATCATGTCCACGTCCGGAAAGCACCGTGGAACAGCAAGGCATGTGTCGCAATGTGAGAATGGTCGACAGGCTTGAAATGGCGAGATATACTCCATGTAACGATGAATCCCTGTGACAATATTGGATACCCGTCTGAAAAAGCGGATGTAATGTTATATAAATATCGTTCCCGCCGAGTTACGGGGGCCGAATGGTGATTCCCTCTCATATTTTGATCCTCTGAAGGACATGCATGCTATTAACTTCATAGAACAAGTCATCTAGATAGCCGGGGTGCTCTACGACAAATAGACGCGCAACTCTTGTCCACCATGACGACTCATAAGGTTGTTCTGATCGGTAGCAGTGGAGTCGGTAAGTATTGTAACAGTGACATGGGATCTTTTCTGAGTCCCTAGGCAAATCATCCCTGGCAGCACGCGCGATGGACGAGCCATTTCAGACAGTATGTCAGTCAAAAGGACGACTTGGCCCTTATCTGTCATAGGAGTGGCATTATGGAGCTATAGAGCCGCGTTTAATTCACGTACCCTGCCTTAACACTGTGGTCGAGATGCTCGTCGAGGATGTTGCGACATGTGGACATAGAACGAGACCACTCGCATCCACCTTGAGAATCTCCTCGTCTCCGTAAATATCCGTGTCGCACAGATCCGCTTCTGGCGACGTTTCTGCCGCCTCATGTCGATGTATTGCGCTGATAACGCCATCGTTGATGAGTACATCCGCTCTCAAACGCGTTGCTCCTTCCGTTTCCTCACCATCGATGACGCTCACTTGTCGGAAGAGGATCCCATTAGGATAAGGCGTCTCTGGTGGCGAAATGCAGGGATGATGTGGTTCATCTGATCCCTGGTGGGCATCATTCTGAGTATTGGCCATCGCTAAGCACCTAGGTGTGTCAGGAGCCTGCTCAAGGCGCAGTCAACGCGAAGGCGCTCACATTCCCAATTTGCAGAATCAGAGAAGTAATTGTGGAGCGAGTTTAAAGGCAAAGTGGTGGACATTATATAGCCATCGGGCGGAGATGGATGCCAGACTCGATAGCGTGCGGTCCAACCTGGGCTTCTCACCAACGAACCCAATCACACATCCCTCGACGAGGGTGGACGCGATACCAGATAGGATAGGACGTTACGAACATGATACCTTGCAATGACTGGTCTTGGACGTCGGATGGGTATATGCTACGCCCTAGAATCCTCTGCTCAGATACGGAAAGTGGTATAGTAGTATGACGGATTGATGTTGAATATATGAATAGAATCACATGTAGAGAAATCTAAGCAGACAAGCTTCGCGCTCGATGCAGACAGTATGGAACAGTTGGGTACTTACTCGCGTGGTGAGGGATGTACAATGGCAAGAATCATGATCAATAACTCAGGCCCAAGATATGTGTCATTTTTTAAATAATTAAATAAGGAGAGTTAAGCGGTCACACAGGTCGCCTACGCAGCAGTCAATACAGCGTCAACAAGATAGACCAGATCCTGGATTATTGATGAGAGTCTATATGGTGAATGAGGCTCAAGAGAATGCCTGAGGCCTAGTTAGGACATTCGTTGAAAGCCTTGCTATGAACTCACCCTTATTTGGTGGGAATAGACAGCATCTCATTTATGCAACGACGCAACTACTGTTCCAGCCACCTGATTGTTCGAAATCTCTGGAATCTTGTTCATCGTCCTTGGTCATCTTGACAGTCAAAAGTTCGAGAATGAAGAAGGATTCCATAGGTTCAAGTTGAAGGTGAGAGTTCGGAGATGTGAGAGTTGCAGGTGAATCTGGCACTGGGCTGGAGGCGAGTGGGTGGATGGTGACAGCGAAGTTTGGGTCGCCTTTTATGCGCACAAACAATATTTTCCCATTCTAATTTCGACGCCTGATAAGTCTGAAACCCGCTGTTTGAGAAATGCACGTGCGGTGCATCAGTCAAAAGTTGGCTAGCTTGTTTGGTCGCCTCAGTTGACTCCTTGTTTTCTATTCATGAGAATACGATATTCTTTGCGCCAAACCGACTACTCTACCCGCTATTTTCAGCTTGTAAGCAAAACATCGAGCATGCATGGCATCGCTCGGCCGTTCTTAGCAATATCATAAATATATTCATCTATTTGGCTATCCTGAGACTCAAAATGCGGTACGATAATCGAAAAAGGCCTCCTAATCCGTGTTTTTCGCCTCCTTGTTGAATTTATGTTCTCACTAAGTGTGAGACGCTTCCTGTCCAGCGCAAGGGCCTAGTTCTATTCACAAAGGCGAATTCATGAATGATGAAGCATTGACAGCAACGCTTCGAATCTGGAGTGCTGAAAGTGCGTTGTTTCATTGATTCGCCAGCAGGCGTCCATATATCCACCCCTCAAGTTCTTGGTAACTGACGTATTTCCAGTCGAGACGAGATGTATTCTCTCGAAGAGCTTAGGTCGAATGTGAACCAGAGCAGGTTGTAGGGGCTAGTTCGAATCTCCTTTGTCGATCCTTCGCCTCTGTAGGCACCGCCATCCTTGAGTTCCGTTCTCACGGGGCCGCCATAGCCCCAGCCGTATGAGTGTGAGTGCACTAGCAATGCTTGCCCTGGAGACTAGCCTGTCTTTCAATGAGGTTTACGTTTGATCTCCTTGGCTCCGTCTGGGGCGGATCATGTTGCGCTCTGACGGTTAAGGAATGATACATAGTTTTATTTGGGTGCAATTTCACCCTCGCGTCATGTTAGGGCAGCACTACCGCGGTGATAGCCGGTGATTCTCCCAATTGGACCGTACTTTGAAACCAAGCATTCAGGAATATGCAATGATATTACTAGCTATGGTGAAAATTTGACATTAAAGGATCGAGTTATGATCGATCAGTTTGGAAACCAAGGACATATTTTGAACCATAGCCAACGGCTTGAGGTGCCCGTCATAGATCGTATTTCGCACTTCATTCGTCCTGCTCGCTTCCTTTGGGCTTCTCATATCTACGTTTGATTAATTCTGTCTCTGCTACATTGAGTCCCAATCAATTATATGTCCAGAGACCCCGGCCAGTTGTTTTTGGTGTACAGGCTCACGCTTTCCGATGCTTATTGAGTACATTCTACAGGTGAGAGACGTAAGATTGTTTACATTGCCCCAAATTCAGTAAACCACACATTTTGGGAAGTATAACGCAGCGTGTAGGCAAGAGGTTGCGATGCCGAGCGTGAGAGTCAGACTAGGGCAAGAAATGGACAAAACGTACTTCCATGCGCAGCTGAAACTCCCTGCCCCTTTTGTGTCGCCAACTCGGATATCCGCTGCTCACGGAATTCTCACGCCACACTGGATGCGCCGACCCTGATGATCTCCACAAGTAAACGATTCCAACGATCAATCTCTCTAATCTTGGCATACCTCCGTTCACATTGGACTATGTAGCAACGCAATTGCCGACAATAAATAGGGAGATATCGCCCATGCCACGGTGTACGTGTGGAAAGCTATGCGGACCTCGTCAATACACTGCCTTAAGATGGAGAAGCCAGGAAATGAGAAATCTGCATTCAATAGTTCGCATCTAAACTGTCATACAGCCAAAGTCGGAGAGGATGTGTAAGGATTGGCTCACCTTACAGGTCAGAGCCCGGCCGACCAGGTTAGGAATATCTGAGTAACGAGGGTCATAGGTACTGTGACGCTTTAGAGGGAAAAGAGGGACACTATAGTCTAGTGGTCTGACGGCTAAGTCGGTGCGAATGCGGCTTGTTCCATTTTCCCACGGCTAAACGTTACAGGATGCAAAAGCAGTGGACTATGGCGACCATTGCTTCGGCCGTGATCTGTAAATGTGCTAATTAGAGGGGATATGGGTGAATATAATTGCCGAAGGCGGTTGAGGGCGGCCAGACTCTACCTGACATCCGTGGCAGAGACAACGACTCCCTTTTTCTGACGCATAGTTTCAGGTTCCCAAATTTCATCGGAATGAGGTGTATTTTCTGTATAAAAGGCCACCCAAATTTCTCTCCCAACCGTCCTTCACCTCATATCCTATCCATCGCCAGATTCGCCTGCAAACTTGACAACTACACTCTATCAAAAGCGCATTAGCTCTTTTTCAACGCTATGGAATTCTTCGCTAAAATTTTAACATTCGACACTATGCCAGAGGAGCAAGATCTTGACAACGTCAAGGATATGGAGAAAGGAGATAGCAGCAATGGAGGTCAATACTGCGTCGTTGCATAGGTGGAGATACATACCTCTATCACAAGTTCTTCTCAGGTGAGTCTCATGGTAGCATTCAGTAGAGGCCCTGATGCATTATTCAGTTCAACCTAATTCAATCGAGAATGCTTCATATCTTCTAGATTCCCATAAATCCGCAGGGTGCGATACATTCCCTCGGCAAGCGGAGCAATGGAGTTTTTATGTCGGATAAATATATCAATTTCTACTTCATTAACCCAAATACCTCGCCGTTTGCGGTGAAAAATATCTTCAGATTGAGTTGAATTTGCTTGCCATGTGCGCCATTATGCCCGTCACTCATCTGTAATGTACCTCGCATGAAACCTCAAGGTACTAAATAAGGTGGATATGAATGGGTGATGGAACTCATACAAGAAAGTCTTGCAAAAGTGACGGCGAAATGGTGAGGGGAAACAGGTGTGGTGCAGCAGACGGCTTGTACAAATCATTCCTACTTCCAAACTTGTACCTTTGGTCTTTATTATACTGAGAATGGGACCTTTTTTGCCGAAACGGTGAAATGAAGGAGGTCGTGTACGATGGCGGGCTGTATCTCGTCGGGCGAGGGCCTTGTAGTCGTGCCCATGTCATACAGCACAGCAGTACACTGCGTGACATCAACTTTTTCAACTTTGGGATGTTCGCTTGGTTAGGTATCGAAGAGTGAAATTCCAAATGGATGGTCCACGGTCATCCAACAACGGAATACAAAGAGAGAGACTCTACACAGGCCTTGAGTGCCTTTCCTCTCGCTCGGGATCTCATCTCCGCTTCTCGCGGAATTCCCTTGGTAGCTGTTCCTGGATAGGTTGCTCGATGAAACAGCGTTCCTTGCTTGGCATCTGGGCATTCTACTTTCCGTCCGATGCGGATCATATTGAAATATACATCGCGCACCAGATGGTGAAGGATTCACAAAGCAAAGCTCATGTGGCACGATGCTCCTCAAGTCTAGGTACGAATGATGCTAAGATGAGGTACATCAATTGCTGAGAGCTAGTATCATGCGACATACCAAACCGGTCTTGACTCTCCCCCACGTGTCCTAGTATCAACAAATTCCGTGTCACTGCCCTGGCTATCCGCCACTCACGGAATTCTCGCATCACACTGAATGTGCTGACCCCTGGCGAGTGTGATACTGCCAAGGATGAAGAGGCGAGAGAAATATGGGCATCGGCGACCGTTGTTTAGGCTGTAATGGAGAATTGCATTGCCAGTATGTAGAGTGATGAATAGACGACGAGAGATTTGGTTAGCTGGAGGACCCGTACCTCCGTCGCACAGACAACGACCACCTTTTCTGAAACTGTGTGATACACAGTTCCAAGTGCCATGCTTGCATTGGAATGACGCGCTGTTCCTGTATATGGCCGCCCGACTTTCACCCGTTTCTGTATAAAAGGCCACCGAACATTCACCCAACCCCTCACCTCGCCTCCTATCCACCACCGGATTCACCTGCAAACGTCGTAACTACACCCCAACGCATTAGCTCTCATGGAATTCCTTGTCGTTCCTAACACTTTTGCTTTCGACACTACTCCAGAGGAACAAGATATCGATAATGTCAAGGACATGGAAAACGGATGGGGTGGCACACCTCAATACTGTGTTGTTGCCTAGAGTAAAGGTACATAGCCCCGCCACCAATTCTCCCCAGGTCAGTGTTACAGCAGCTTTGGCATAGGACCTGATGAATTATTCAGTTCAGCTACGTATTTTGCATTAGTAGTGACGTGGTATCTTCGATACTTTCACGAAACTGCGTGGTTCGATCGTTCCCTCCACAAGCTGAGCAGGAAGGAAAGTTTATGCAGGATAGATATGACAATGCTTAGCTCGTTAACTTCATATACATTGCCGTTCAGGGCGACAATGCCTTCTCAAATTGAGTTCGATTTTCTCGCTATCTGTACTACCGCGCTTGGGCAGCCATCTTTGCGGTGACTTGCCATTATACACTGTGTTATAGGCCTCAATTCGCCAACAGATTTGTCTTTGCTCTCATATGAGAGCGTGCGGGATAAGACATAACTTGTATATGAAATCCGGCCGCTTCCCGTCATAATCCGCGACGTTAATAGCGTCGACGACTGTACCCTTCTTCATCTCCTACATCTGACATTACAACTGTTCTGTAATTCGTTCGTTGAGCAAGCGACATTGACGCCTCCGCTCCTAATCGTCTTCTTCATCTGTTTCACGCACTCTTCAACGTCTACTCACTGTAGAAACCATTGCTGACTACTATGGTGCAAGGTGCCGAGCGTGGGCCTCGTCGCCCTTGCAGCCCATCTGGGAGCCGTCGTCATTACACATCAACCTCTCTCTTTTGTCTCATAGTAATCGAGATTCTCACCAAATTTCTCCTCAGATCCTTGATCCACTGTCGTCATCTACATATAGCCCCTTATTCTCATCGTTCACTCTTATCAAATCGTCACTGAAACGACATTGAAAGAACATAGACTTGACTATCTGCCTTAGACCCCCCTCGCTCCATCCATCTACTCCCCACCTTGTCAATCTAATGCAATCAGACAGGTGATCTCCTTTAGTTCTACTCACTCGGGAGCGCAGGGACCCTGGACAAGTGACTCCTCTACGGGAATATCACATAAGGCCACCATATTTACTGTTGCGGCTTATCGCTGTTACGAAGCATTGATGTTACGGGTTTGAAATGTCCAGACTTAAATAAACAATATAAATATCAAAAATGAAGTATGAAGCGATACTGTCCATACCCCCTTAGCGAGAAGGTTAAGCTCTTTTGGCATTAACAAGGGTAGAATAGATCACCGGGCTTGCTTTTCTGGGTTTTTATATCATTTATTGTCCACTCTATCAATGCACGAGGCGGCGAAGGTTCGGTGGCAATAGGTGTGGGGCTGTGCTGACCGGCGCTTGGAAGCATGCGTCCCGGGCCACCGAGAAAACTTGTATCCAAGCTCAGAGCCTGGAAACTCTCTCAAAAGTTCAGAAAAAAATATGATAGATAAAGGATAGCGACAAAATTGACTAAGTGGCATTGGAATGCCTCCAACTTGCTATAATCCTCTGTTACGTTTCCTAGCTGCCGGATTCAAAACAAAGAAGTCATCATCTTCTTCGTAAGAGATCTCGTGCATAGGATTAGGCCGTTTAAACCGCTTTCCTTGCGTCTTTTTGGCTCCTGTCATGGAAACGCCGACTGTATTAGGGGTGGCAGCATTTCCAGAGCCAATATTTGTGAGGAACCCGACTTAATACCAGTAGATAGCCTTTTTGGGCTCTCCTTCTGAGCGGTAGCTGACCGTCCGCGACGCAGGGTGACAGGGGTATCTTGTGCTGCCGCCTGGGGTGCCTTTGATGGATCTGCATGCAATCCAGTGCTGTTAGACTTTGCAGACAGTCCTGAGCGTGTGGTGCGATGGGTGGGTTGTGCATTGCTGAGCCTATCAGTGTCCGAGTCGGAGGTGGCTGCATCAGATGCCGTATCAGAGGTGTTGTCCTTGACCTGGAATCGCACTTTTTGGCCCTTCTGTCCTCCAGTACCCCTTTTACCCTTAAGTTCAGCCTTTTCTGCTCGGGCCACTGCCTTTGCTGCCTTCTCTGCTGCCTTTGCGGCTCGCCTCTCTTCGTCTGCCTTGATTTCGTCCAGGCCCTCTGGAGATGTCATAACTCGTGCCTTTGTGTTAAGGAACTTGTTTTTCTGTCGCGTGGTTTTCTTGAGCGCGATTTGACGCAGCTGACCATTCTCCAAATGGAACAGCTTGTTCCAGGTGGCGCTCACCATCAGTTGAGCAGACTGTGCTGCTATAACCTGCTCATACTCGCGAATGCGACTCCTTAGCACAGAGCTATCAACATTCTGGTCAGGCAAAGCAGGCATTGAGCAGGCTCGCAAGGCAGCCGGGACGTCATAATCTTGTAGATCTGCTGGAAGTTGCGACGGATTTGCCGCTATATGGCTTTCAAGTTTATCTGGAATTCATATTTAGCCGTTATTCACATCCAGGATCACTAGCTCACCTTGTTCAACTGGGGGGTCTGCAGCTATCAAGCTGGAAGGCGGATGAGGAGATGTGGATGACAACTAGACAATTCCAATAGCTTTGTTTGATGCCTCCAATGTCATATCCAGCAAGTCTAAGGCGCCTTTGTCTGTTGTAGAATCAGAATTGGTCAAGGCAATCATTCTTCGGTATCTTACCAGGATCTGGGAGAAGAACCGCTGTTGTTGTCGCCAGTGATAGCTCAAAATCTGAGCTCTGCAATGCATCCTTGTTTACAGGCCATATCCCTGTCTTGCGAAATGCCTTTTGAATTGTCTCCTCCTTGAATGAGGCTGCTCGTGCCTCGGCATACAGCCCGAGCATGTTGTATTTTGTCACCTGAATGCCTTTAGTAGCATTCTCACTGACCACAGAGCGCCATGATTGTGATAATGGACCAAATACACTGACATCACATGGCTGAAGGGTGTGTGTGGTGTGTGGTGGGAGGCAAAGGACAATGATATCGTATCTGTTGGCATATTCAAGAAATCGATATGCTGTATGAGAGTTATGGCCATCAACTATAAGGAGGCGCGGGGCCTGAGGGTCGCTGTGGATAGCTGTTTCTGGTTCGAAGCATCACTCCATCCACAACGCGCCCAGCTCTTGATCTGTCCATCCTTCAGATGATGTTGCTATTCTAAATAGAGTAAGTTGAAATGCTAACTTTAAGTATCTGCTTGCTCACACTGGGCTCATTCCACCAAAATTCTGGGTGAACCAAAGCTTTGACATCCGCTTCCCTTTGAATATGACCATAGGTGAAATAGCGGTTCCATCGGCGCATATGCACTCGATTACAGTTGCCATCTCGCGATGTTTGTCATGGATCATACGTGTGTTACGCTGAGTTTGCTCCACCAAGACCTTGGACCGCTCGTCCTCGCCAAACTGAACACCTTTTTCGTCTGCATTATAAATATTCTTCTGAGGAATAGCCGAGTTATTCACTTCCGCCATCAATTTTTCATAAAAGTCGTGAACCACGGCTGGGTTAACGGCTTTAGCACGGGAATGTTCAATAGGTTGTGTCCATGTCGACTTTAATCTATCTGAGTGTCGATCTTTAAAGCGGTCAATCCAATGCTTCCCCACATCCTGGCCCGAGATTGCCACGGCTTTGGCCCGAACATGATTGGGATTTAGTGGTATTCCCTTGCCACCCCAGAAGATAATCCAATCAACGAGGACGTTATCCTCCTCGGGACCAAGGGTTTGTCGGTGTACATGGGCATCTTGGCGCGTTTTGCGACCTTTTAGGCGAGCAGCCACAGTCGATGGAGGAGCACCGTGCATAATTGCGGCCTGTTTCACAGATACTTGCACTCCCTGAGCTTTTTTATGCTCTATAAAGGCTATTGCAGCCTGAATACGCTGCTCGTTTGCACGGGCCGCTTCGCGTGGGGCCAGAGATGGAGAGGGACGAGGAGCGCTCATACTAGGCAATGAGTTTAATCTAAACAGCAGACAGCTAATATAAGCCCTTATATATATCCGTGAACCCTTTGGAGAGACATGATTGATAGAACTGGCACTGAAACTGTCACCGGCAGTCAGTCATCGCCTATCTGTTGTTTTGGCAATTGGACGCACGGAGAATGGACACTCTGTGACCACCAACACGTTTAAAGTAACTTCAGACTAGAATGGTATGACCAAGAGCCCTCAAACATGCAGGACATGGCATTTAAACAGTGCCACCACAATGATCGGCAGGGCGGCGCCATAGCCATCGGGCGCACAGGTAAACCTCCCAGAAATCAATCATGACTTTTTTACATTGGTTTGTGTATGGAAATCGTGCGGTATAGGTTTAGGTGCACAGCAGCGATCTACAGGCAGCACACAACGCGGATTGGCTGTAAAGCGGGTCGTCGGGCCGGCGAAGCGAGGCATAGCATCAAGCGCCGAGGTCCAAAATATTGCCATATATCTACTTTATCTACATTAAAAGGCGCGAGACAATATGCGTGTTCTAGCTGGAGAAAAAGGAGGTTTCTCGGTAATGGGTATTTCTCGCTAAGGGGGGTCTGACAGTACATGTCCTTTGACACATCCATATGCACCATCACCACAGTGGAGGCCTTTGGACCAGTTGGTTCCTTTGCATGGAGTATTGTAATTGCAGGCACGTTTGAGGAGCTGATGCGATGTGAGGTTGGGACCAAAAGTCATGGCTTGTATACTTACGTCGATGGATCCAGCTACATCTTGCTCGCGAGCCCGAGCGATTATTGCTTCCTCGTCGGTGACTGCGACAGCAAGTACAGTGGTGACTGCGACGGCAAGGCTGGCAAAGATGGAGAACTAGGAAGTATCGTGAGCGTCAGTTAAGGTTTATAAACTCTCTCTACCTTCATTTTCAGTGTACTTTGAGCTGGAACTTGTGTCGAAACTACCTCGACTGTGGATGGTATTTATGCTCGAGCTTGTTTATTTACTTTCTTCGGTCTCCTCTCGGTCTCACAGGTATCATGATGAGCACCGGTCGATTTCTCCTCGCTGAGAGGATTCTGACCAGTCGAAAGTTGGACAGGACCTCGGGACCACATGCACAAATGCCTTCCGAAAATGTCAGCTAACAAGTATTTTAACGAGTGCGAAGAGATCCGTCGAACGTCTCAGGCTTCTTCTTGCTTCTATGTAGTCAGCAAGACGGCTCGGATCCTTGAATGCGGTTCTCTGGCAATTAAGTTGAGATCACGGACGTTAACGGAATATGTCGTGAGTTTTGTAGATCCCGGCAAGTCTATTAGCCATCAATGGCGAAGTCGCTCGGGGGGAATGATAGATGACCGGTGTGCCACAAGCCCTCACAAGAGCTGAGTATACAGGAAGCCAGAATTTCGTAACAGTATGGGATCCGTGTTATTATGCTGAACCGACACTCTGGGAATGGTGAATGAAGCAATGCTCGCCGCATGCTCCGAGGCGGCAAATTTTCTAATATATAGACTACATTTACGACAATTCGCGTCGACTGAGCCTCATTTATGATTGTGTCTCAAATGGTGGATCAGTCTGCGATGCATATAACACTTCTCTACTTGAGTAGCTAATGGGCCTTCCACTAGTTGTCGGCATCTAACGTCTGGTATCAGATGAGACACTTGGAAATTCCGGGAACCCGTACCTGGATCGATTTTTGGGGTTGGGATGTATGCTCGAGCCGCGCGATTTTGGCCAGTATTTGTAGAGAATCTTTCGTCACGATCCCTGACGAGATTTTTGAGATCGATCTGGTCGTCGGAGGTGAATGATTCCATGAGCATTGGATGACCCAGCGGAACGGTGTCTCCTCAGTCAACCTGCCAGAGATGATACCTGGCCAGCGTCAGGAAGGCATGCATTTCCTTCATCCAACTCACGTCTTTCCATACCAGTCCACGAGCATTTCCATTTCTTTATTTTCCGCCGCTTGCCATACGACGTTGGGAACAACCCCTGGCTTGGCCATGATGAGCATGCCAGATTTGACCTGCCTATGGTAAGTATGAATAAAGTGCACGAGTTTCGACGGACCTCATACGCATGAGAGTGCCACAGTTTTTTCTCTTCCTTAGGAAGTGTCTGATAGAGTCTCGGAGAGATCAGGTACTCAACTGGATCAGGATTAGATCAATTTGTTTAAAGATAAACTATACATACTCCCTATCAATCTCGCATTAATGCGAGGAGAGTCGTAAATCTGGTCATTAGCGGTGAATGTTCAGAAAATATGACTCACGATGCATTGGCGCATTTCTGGCTCGATATGAGCACAATAGTGATACGAGTCTACGGGTGGACGTGCTGTATCATCTGCATATACGTGATAGGCGTTCAGGAATGCGCAAATGCTCTTAACCGGGGTAAAGTCCTGGGTTGCTCCTGCTGTCAATTCCAGCATGGCACTGGTTGTGCCAGCTGGATCAGGCTTTGACTCGTTTTCATACTGAGACATTTTCGTTGGGTCCAAAATGTACAGAGGTTTCGATGTCATCGACGGATCATGGCAAATCGTTACATCACAGAAATGATCCGACCAACCGATACACAAAGTTCTGTCGAAATATAGAAGCGAATCCATGGTTTTCATTCACTTATCATAGAATCACACATTTTCGCGGCCGTTCTGTCCTTACTGCTGGAGGCGCCAGCGCGGCTCTCACCACAGCTTCGGCTAACTCCTTCATGTTCGTATTATTCTTCGCTGAGCACTCTACGTACTCGGTCGCCCCAATTGATTCTCGTATCGCCTCGACTTGCTCGACGCTGACCCGAGTTGGGATAGAAACAAGGTCGGCCTTGCACCCAACGAGGAGAAACGGTATTT
Source organism: Serendipita indica DSM 11827 (assembly GCA_910890315.1). Taxonomy (NCBI): domain Eukaryota; kingdom Fungi; phylum Basidiomycota; class Agaricomycetes; order Sebacinales; family Serendipitaceae; genus Serendipita; species Serendipita indica. The sequence goes on along the minus strand of CAJVGD010000016.1, from coordinate 464,374 downwards.
CGGGTTCGGTGCAAAAGTATAGGAGTTCGGGAATCCACTTTTCACGAATCTTTTGAAGGCTTTCCGATCGGTCTACAGCAAAACAGAGGACAAAGACGTCGGTACAGGGATAGTATAATGGTCGCAGACGATCGTAATCATCTTGTGGAGGCGCCTCCCACATATTGAGTTGGGCTTGCTTTCCATCAAACTGTATAATGTGCGAGAATGGCTCCCGGAGTGTACAAATGAACCTCTGCCCATGTCAGGGCCGAAATCATATCGAAGTGATTCAAGTACCTCGGGAAAAAAGCCAAAGTAAAGGCGATAGATCAAGCAAGTTTTCCCTGATAAACTTTGTCAGACGCCGAGGAGAAAGGTAGAGAAAAGCAGACCAACAGCAGCGTCACCAATAAATACAACTTTGAGGTTGACAAGTTCCATCGTTTGGTGACTTAGCTTTTACGAGAAGAAATGTTGTTGATCAAGGTGCGGTCCAAGATCCGTTAGGCTTGCGTGCCAGCTCTGGGCAAGTGTGGGAATGCACAAACCCCGGAGAGTTTTTCTTATATTACTCGTTGCCATGGCTTGGACATTCATGGCCAACGCGGCTTCGGTGTGGAATGAGGCAGTGCGTCGCCACTTTTGACTGGCGTTAACTGTCGCTCCTCTGCTGTTATAACGAGAACGTCTGCCAACGCGTTTCTTGCCGTCTGACCACGCAAAATGGCAAATCGTTCGCATACCCCGCAGAAAAACCCCCAGTCACGACCACAGACTGCGCGACGGCCAGTGAAGTCCACACGTAATGCCGACAGGAATAGCGACAAACGCCCAGATCCGAGATCAAAGGTAGATGACCTCGGATTCCTGGAGCTCTCTCCCGGAACAGATCCCATTGTCGAGTAGGTCGTTCAGGAAACGCCACAGTCTCTGCCACTGAGCTTACCCTGTCAGTATTGTCGCCATCCATGGGCTAGATGGACACAGAGAAAAGTCGTGGGCCACGAAAGGGTCAATTATGTGGCTGCGCGACTTCTTGCCAACCGACTTGTCCAACGCTCGAGTCTTATCGTACGGATATGATGCCGACACCTCGAGCCGGGAGTGTGTATCCACTCAGACAATGCGTCGACATGCGGATGGATTCGCCAGAGCGCTCGCAAGGAGACGCAAGGACCATCCTCGAGTGAGTGCCGAACCGTCATTCAGAAAGTCATTTGACACGCTATTAGCGACCCTTCATCTTCGTAGCGCATGATCTAGGAGGTATCATCCTCAAATGGGTCTGTAGCCCCAGATCCGCTCTCATCGAAACAAGTCGCTGACCATCGACAGGCGCTGGTGATCTGCCATAATCAAAGACTAGAAACAAAATGCGACCTTCGCGACCTTCTGACCTCCACCCATGCGATCCTTTTCTTCGGAACTCCCCACTCTGGCACCGACACCTCTCTTCTTGAACAAGTCACCCGCGTGGCCTCGGTGTATATGGAGACGACGGACACCATCCCCAAAGATCTTCGGGTTCACTCGTCTGAACTCGAGAATATACAGAGTCTCTATGTTCAGGCAAGTACGAATATCCACACCGTCTTCTTCTCCGCAGAGTATACGAATGGACGAATGATGCGTATCTGTATCATTTGGGACTGTCGGCTCACGCAAAAATTAGAATGTTTCGTACTCCTCGGCTGTGATTGCTGGCGATCCAAACGCAACGGCGATTGTACTCCATACCGACCACCGTGATCTGGTCAGATTTGCTGTTCAAGATCAGGACAACTATCAAACAGTTCTCCACTATCTCAGAGAGTACGTCGACGACGCGGCTGTACAGGTGAAGGAGAAGTGGGTCAAGGAGGATGCTCACCGTGGTTGGTATTAGTTCAGGCTCAGTGCTCGTCTGACTGATGTGCAGGTGTTTCGAAGGGAGAGTCCATTCCTGAGGAGGTGATCATGCCGAAACCCCGTCCACCTGTATCAAGAGGCTACATCGAGCGAATTCATTTCCAGTCTCTTATCACGCGGAAGCTTCTGCCGGATGGCCCAGTGAAGCACCAGCCACGGTGTATACTACACGGGCTTGGAGGTGCGGGAAAGACGCAGCTCGCAACAAACTGGATTCAAGAGAATGAGAGCCGGTATGTGTTCGCTATTGTGTCTGCGCAATATCTAATCGTTGATTAGCTTCAATCGGGTGATATTCGTCGACGCCACGAGCGAGGCCCAGCTGGAAGCAGACCTACAACGTTCAATCCGGTGCTTGGGTTCTGAGTACAGCAAGATGACGTGAAAAGACGCAGTCGAACATCTTGGTTACAAGGAAAAGAAGTGGCTGCTCTTTATCGACAATGCCGACTCGCCAGACCTCGATCTCCGCCCATATCTCCCTAGATCGGTTGATGGCGCGATTCTCATCACTACGAGAAACAGACAGTGCACCAAATACGCTCAAGATGGCGCAGTGCCTGTTGGTGGTCGTGAGGAAAGCGAAGCGATCAACCTGCTTCACACAACTGCTGATATTGCACCTGCATCCAGCGCCGATTCGCTCGAGATTGTGAAGGAGCTAGGGATGCTGGCGCTCGCTATCACTCAGGCAGGCGTGTACATTCGCGACACAAAGCGCCTGAGTACATACCTAGACACGTTTCGGAAAAGTCGGGACCGACTTCTAAGCAAGCAGCTAGATCTCGACTCCGAATACACGTCATCGACATACACTGCATTCGACCTATCATTCCATCGATTACAGAAAACGACGCAAGAGTTCTTGAAGCTATGCGCATTCCTCCATCACTCACTCATTCCGCTGTCTCTCTTTGAGAGGTCGATAACCTCTGGCTTCACCACGCACACCGTCGAGAAAAGCTGTCCTCCGCCGGCAAGTGACAAGACTTTTAGGTCAAAGCTTGAGGAGATATTTGGCAAGACATGGGACGAGGTTTCGTTCCAGGAGATCATCAACGCGGCCTTGCGGGCATCACTTATCAACGTTACAACAGACGGCCTGTTCTACGCGGTTCATCCTCTGCTGCAGATGTACATCCAGGATTCGCTTGTCGTAGAGGACAAAAAGAATTATATTCGGATGACGGCACAATTATTGCTTGGTGCAATTCGACCAGCACCAGGGAGCAATGTGGAGCTTTGGCAACTGCTACCACATGCTAACAGCGTCCCGTTATCGACGCAATCGGAGAATCTAGCACATACATTGGTTTTCAACGATTTTTACGATTCTTTGGGAAATTGGAACACATGCTGGAAGCTGTTAGAATGCTCACTCGCACAGGTCCAGCGATGCCAAGGAGAAAGGCATATTGACACCATGTTGGTAATGAGCAGACTTGGAGAAGCGCTTTGGTGCTGTGGTGAACTCGGCAAAGCAGAGAAGATGCAGAGAGATACGCATGTTCTGCGGCTTGAGGTCTCTGGACCACGCCATCCTGACACCATCGTAGCCATGGGCAACCTTGCGCTCACCTTGGGTAGCCTTGGTCAATTTGGTGAAGCCGAGAAGATGGAGCGAGACGTGCTTGCTCTGCGGCTTGAGGTCTCTGGACCACGCCATTCTGACACCATCGTAGCCATGGGCAACCTTGCGCTCACCTTGGGTAGCCTTGGTCAATTTGGTGAAGCCGAGAAGATGGAGCGAGGCGTGCTTGCTCTGCGGCTTGAGGTCTCTGGACCACGCCATCCTGACACCATCGTAGCCATGGGCCAACTCGCGGGCACCTTGGGTAGCCTTGGTCAATTTGGTGAAGCCGAGAAGATGGAGCGAGACGTGCTTGCTCTGTGGCTTGAGGTCTCTGGACCACGCCATCCTGACACCATCCTAGCCATGGGCAACCTCGCGGGCACCTTGCGTAGGCTTGGTCAATTTGGTGAAGCCGAGAAGATGGGGCGAGACGTGCTTGCTCTGTGGCTTGAGGTCTCTGGACTACGGCACCCGGATACTCTCAATGCGACCTACAATCTTTCCCATACACTATATCTCCAGAGACGGTTCGAAGAGGCTTTGCAGCTCTTAGAAGGCACAATCGAACTACGCCGCGAGATCCTTGGTGAACATCATCGTCATACTCAATGGGCGATCCAACTTCTAGGAAAGATCAAATCTGCGCAGTCTTCTCATGGCTTGTAGTCATCTCAAATTTCACTCATCTTATGAGCCTGTCGTGTAGCATTCGATTGTATGTTGCCTGAATTAACATTTCTTGCCCTGTATGAACCCCAAACTGCGTCTAGAAATCTCCTTCTCAGTGTGACTGGAGGATATAATGTATCATTGGATTATATATGGCACTATTAGGTCACAAGTCATTCCAGTTGAACCGCAAATGAGGAACAAGTTTGCCTCCTGCCACTAGCATACCTCCTCGGTACTGAAGATCAGCTGTACTGAGAATTCAATGTATCATAAAACTCTTTATACCAAAATACTACAAAACACTAGTCGCCTCGTAAAGACACCCCTGAAAGCATGGAGAACAGAGCACGACAATCAAGAATACTGGATACAGTATCAGCATCTCGTGTCCAAGTTGATGAAAGGACATACCTTGAACGAATCTACAGCTGACCCAAGCGTGCGTTTGCCAACTGATATGACGCTAAACTTGATCCGCCAACGGCTTCAAATAACACCACTCGGGTGCACTGAGAACACTGGCGTGCGACAAACAGCGCGTCCAACCTCGAGCGTATCGTGGTCATGCGCCTTGTCGATTGCGTCGTCCAACAATGGACATGCGATGCGCGAGCTGACAAGCAAGCACTCTGAAGAGGGCTCTTGGACCCAACCACCACCAATGCCTGAACGAGCTTAGCCTCCCTGGGGCCACCTATGTGTGAGGAGTGGGCACCCTCCGTGAGCCACCAGAGATATGCAAAGTATTGGGGTAGTTGGCTGCTCAGACAGAGGTACCCGAGATATTCTCATCTTCTGAGCATACACTGCTGTCATAAATTGCTACTTGATTCGTTGGTAGCGAGATGCTATCGACTTAACTGCACGCAAGGGCAACTTGGCTGGATAAAGGAACTGGCTCTCAATTTCGTTGCATCACCAATGACTGAAATCGAGTCGAATTTTTCAAGAGAAGGTATACAAACGAGCGTATGAATGGAGAAAACCTCAGACAGCGAGCACGACTTAGAGGCACTGAGAGTACCACTGGTTCGAGTACTTGCAAGTCGAACCGCTCTGGCAGCAGGTAGGTCCACTGTATCCCTGACCACCGCACTGTCCCCACTTGGCGGCGCACTAGGTTACTGGTCAGTCCAAGTTCCTTGTCATATATGTAAACAGTCACTCACGGTTCCACCATTGTTTTGGCTGCTGGTCTGCTGCTGAGAGGTTTGTTGCTGGGATGTCTGCTGCTGGGACGTCTGCTGGCTCGAACCCTCGCTGACGGTGACAGTCGCACTACCGCTGCTGAAGTAGCCCTCGGTGGCCATGATCTGGTAGTTGTGAGTACCAATAGTCATGCCATAGCTACTCCAAGCATTGAAGTGATTGCGCATGGTGACAGAGCCGCTGGTTCGGTGAGATTGACGGACGGACCAGAACTGGGTGAAGGTCGCAGTTCCTTGGATAGAAGGTTGGTTGACACGCTGGGTCGTGAGGACATCGTAGGTTCCACCGTCAGAGCTGACCGTGCCCTTCTTCGAGGCGGCGCTTGCCGGATTATACGTGCCGTAGCTCTCAACGACGTAATACTCGATGAGTGGGCTCGTCGTCCATCCGTAAACAGCGAGGTAGCTGTTGCCGTTTGGACGATAGTCTGCCGTGTACGAGATGACACTGAAGAAAAGGTGAGTTTGGGCATGAAAGAGTGCAACGGGACTCACCGAGTGGATCCAGGATTCCATCCCTTCCCACCGACCCAGTTACCGTTTCCGGACCAGGTCACACTGTACGAACCACCAGCACCATTCGATTAGTTGACATTTCCGGCACCGTCGGTCCAGAACGAGTAGTAGTACCCGTTGTGAGTACCAGTCGAGCTCGGGGTACCAGCGCGAGCAACAAGCGTTGGCTTTTCCTCACGTTTTTCAACAGCATCTGCGGCGAAAACACCGACAGCAGCGAGGCAGACGACGGCGAACGATTTCAAGCCGAGCATGATGAGGGAGTTTGGAGAGGGGTTGGCGTTAGTCGTAAAATCCTGAAACCGGTAGACATTTTATACTCGTTGCATCAAGTATCGAGGTCACTTGAGGGGTTTCCCTGTTAATGCTAGGACGCGTGAGGTGAGAGGCAAGACCAGTATATATGGTGTAACAAACCTAGGACGCGTGAGGTGAGAGGCAAGACCAGTAAGGTCTGGCTGTGTCATCCCGCGTCCCTAAATACATTGAGTTACGACGTGAGCTATGACTATTGGCTAAGTCTATTTAGTGAGCGCTAAGAGTCAAAGGGTGAACCTTCGACATTCCCCGCACACCAGCAACGATTGTGCTTGCCAAGCAAACGCGGTCGCTTTCCGGCGAAAGGCTGTTACGGACCGCTTCCGCATGTGAAAATAGTACGAAAAGTGTTGATCCGTTTTCAATAGAGAACCACTTCGAATGGTCTTGGCGCGAGTTGTCCACAGATGTCAGTCGTCGTGGACGACGATTGCTGTGTAGTGTCCTCAATACCATTGCTATTCAGTCTAATAATACGTGACAGGTCAATTCCAGAGACTGAAACGCTACACGTGGACCTGCTGGCGATCGCCCACTTACAAAAGAAAGTTGCACCCAGCGGACAAGCGAACGCATTACACCCTTTATGAAACATTGATGCGACTACCAGTGATTCCTTCAGCTCATTGGCTCGACGGAATCTTGCAACGGTCGCGCCTGCCAGTCGTTCCGGAAATACTCGCCAGACGTACACATAATCATAAGTAATGAATCACAGCACCCACGCCAAGAAACTAGATTTACCTCACCATTCGCGTCGGATCTTCCTTCTGCCGACAATCGTGCTTCCGCAACGGGGTCAGGCGACAGTTTCCTCGAACTGCCATCATAGACCACTGGTCGCTTTTCGGATGAATTCGATCCTATCAAAATTATTCTACATTTTTCCAACATGCAAACCCGCACCTCTCTCTAGGCAACGGCTCCTTTCTTCTTTGTTACAAGCACGGAAAATCACATTTGAGAGATGGGCGGTATATTCGAAGCAAGGTTTCACCAGCTCATCCCCTGACACTTTCCTTGTCATTCACCGAAAGTCGTTCTTTCATTCTCACTGGAAGGATGGAGTATCTTACACGCCAACTTGGCCCAGATTTTGTTTTCTATGCCAAGCGAATACAGACGAATGTTTCTGACTGCGCATACTAGGCTGAGATGTGAACCAATCCGGTAAGCTTAGGATAGCAGACACCGAGGATATCGGAGTACCGACTAAATGTATGGCTTAATACCCATCTTGTGCTCATTCTTCCCTGGAGATCGAACAAGAGGGTCCCATAGCCAGATTTATGCATCCATGGCGTCGGATGGGGAGGGCCAAGCTCATCCAAGTCTACCAATGATCCTCTTAGGAGACGAACTAGATTTCTCTCGGGAAACTACAAACCACAATAGCTCGTGTGGTCTCTTATGAAGCCCGCTTGTCCATTGCTGATTTCTGCACACAATCCCATGGGGATCAGTAGTTCCCAGAGTATTCTGTATGAAGTCCTAGAAAGGAGATTCTGTGTCAAGGTCTCTTACTTTGTGAATTGAGAGCCCAGAGGCAAGCCCAGAGGACAATCTCGGAGCGGCATGCGTCGAGACTGTTTCAAACGATACTGACTAGTTTTTTTTATATGTTTTTGACGAGATAGAATAATCCTACTGAAAGCCAATGTTCTTTGACGTCTAATCGTTGGATTTGCAGCTCGCGCAGGTTGCCCAACGCAATCTGATGTGGTTCCGGACTCTAGGTGTGATTTTCATGTCATGACCGATGAACTGTGACCTAATGCAACCCATGCGTGCGCTGGTTCCGGTTGGTAACGACTTGAGATCGTCAAACGCAGAAGTCTCGCTCTCTTACTCTGCTAATAAAGTACTAATCATAACTTTGGGAATGCGGGAAATCAGCGTCGAATAGATTGCAGTGTCGCCTACAGATTAGATGGATGAGCCGTCGATTCGACTCCCATCTATGATCATTATAACCGGTTCATGACGCCAGAGATAATGAATAACGATCTTCTATATCGTGTTTGGGCCCGAAGTGACGACACTGTGATCGCAAAACCATGACTAAGGGTCGCAAATGTGGCTACGCCCATGGGCAGGCGCATGTAGAAGGGAATTTCAATGCACCCAGTAACCTTGATTCTCTCTCAATACCCGTACGGTCTCCTGTGACGGACCAAGTACCCTTGCCAACAAACAATGGCGATGAAGATCGAGTTGTAAGCGCATTTCATTGGCATACTCCAAAGAGACAACATTAACCATCAAGCCCGTGTATAGCAGCTTAATCACGCTGTTAGATTTGGTAGTACATCGACATAGCGTTGTACCACGAGCCGACGCGAGAAGCCCTGTAAGCACACATTTCGACCATCTACAAGCTCAGCCATCCAGTCATCGACCTCACCCTTCCATTTTTTCCTTGGATTCGGCTTTCCTCTCGTCTTAAAGTTCCAAAGTTGCGCACTCACTAGTAGGATTCCGTCGGCAAGGGCCTGCCCCATCACCACGCTCGCTCGCACCTCTCGCCTGTTTCGCCGCTTTTCCCTCGTCCTTTCTTGCGACTTCATCACATACGTTTTATCTATCATTCAGATACTTCCTCCTCGACTTGTCGACATTTCATTTTCATGCGTTGTTCGCCTTCCAACGAGTCTACTTTCTCCGCCATCGTTTCGTCTGTCATTATTCTGTCACAAAGCACCCCTACTTCTCATCTAAATCCCCTCGTACTTCCCTACATCTCACCGATGCGCTCTTCATAAACAGCCTGGACTCCCAGGTAAATCTTCCTATGTTATTTCGTCGCACCATCTCAAGCTTCTAAGTTTTAAGTGTTTCCTACGTGTTTCCATCATCGTACCCCTCTTACTCTCGACGTCTTTTCGTCCTCTCTTACGTTACTTACCAACTCTCAGCACCTTACCTCTGGTCTTTTCGGCTGTGTCTTGGTGTGGGCTTGGGAGATTTTCAAAGACAATCTCGGGACCGTAAGGCTGGTATATAAAGCTCACATTGATATCTGGTTCCGTCACCACCTTGATAGGGCATGGAACAGTGTTGTTTTGAGACTTGAGCACGGATCTTGACCATTTAGTCACTCTTTGACCTTCTTCTGAACTCTGCTCAATATTCACCCTGTCTTCTGGTTGGTTTAGCTCTGCAACCTCTGATTTGAACTCGCAGTCTCAGTGGAAAGTGACCTTGAGGCTCTCCGAGTCAGTTTCAACCTGCGACTATTACCGCATAAAACTGTGAAACCGTCGCAGCGAGTCCCAACGCTTAGCTATGGAACAATAACGGCGTTCTTACGTGGGTTTGGGACCGTGGATAGTTCGTCAGCGAAACGCGGTGTTACTGATGATCATTCAACGTTGGACAGAGTAAATTATAAACTGTAGATGCGATGTAGGTCTGAAGGTGATGAGCGATAATTCCGCCTGATGTGATGAGGAGTCTTGATAACCATTTGACGTTACTCCTCTAAGCGGATGATAGGCCATGCCACGCAGGATTTTACCCCTATAGATTCGCTCCTGAACTCCTGATCACCATTCAGATCTCTTTATATGCCTACTTTACTCTACCTACAGCCAAAATTCAAGTCTTACCCGTCATGAAATCCCCCACACTATCCAGTTAATGATTTTGGCCTCACCCCCAATGTAGGCTTTCCGAGTGGATGTTTAGTTATTTAAGCAAGATTCGCATGTTTTTGCACTTGAATAATGTATAAATCCATATTCAGGCCAAGCCACATATGCGCCAAAAAAGGCTACATATGCATGGCATGTGTAAGTTTTACGAGAGCTCACTGTTACGAGGCTCTTGCGAGCGAAGTATGAGGACTAAGCGGGGCGAAAGAAATTCACCAGTCTAACGATCCGTAGATTGGAAGGAAGTTGACTAGGGAGGGGTACAGGAGGCTCTTTAGATAATGCTTGTACAAAGCGATCTTATATCGCGTTCCAGTCACCATGTGGTAGAGAATAAGCGATGGGAAAGAGGGGTGGCTACTTGTGGACGATGACTGCGGCTACAAGGGCCGAAATAAAGGAGGCGGTGACAAAGGGGACGAGTTGATGGTAGTCTTGATAAGGGTAAGGATGAAACTCGTACCCAGAGAAGAGTGAGCGACGAGGCCGATGCCTCGGAACCTTACAGCATACGGCAGGATTATACCCCTCTACGGCCTTGATAGTAAACTTTAAACTTACATATTGGTATTTGAAACTCCCAAGTAATACTCGAAAGCTGTATAGAAACTTTCATAGGTACACGGCCAGTAGAAAGCTTGCAAACTACTAAGTTAGAGAAGAAGACCGGTAAGAGAGCGATAAGAGTGGCTAGATTCCACAGCGCATTCTGTTGATACTAGGACGCGTGAGGTGAGAGGCAAGACCAGTATATATGGTGTAACAAACCTAGGACGCGTGAGGTGAGAGGCAAGACCAGTACGGTCTGGCTGTGTCATCCCGCGTCCCTAAATACATTGAGTTACGACATGAGCTATTACTATTGGCTAAGTCTATTTAGTGAGCGCTAAGAGTCAAAGGGTGAACCTTCAACACATTCAAGCATACAGACCAAGATAAATAGTACACTAGTAATACAACTTGAGTGTTAAGTCCGGCTTCCGGCGCTTCGGTAACGAGGCGAGGTAGGCGGAAACGACTTTCCTCCAGATACGATACGACGAGTGCGTCAGTTAAGCCGGATACTGGTCCGTATGTGCTGGCTTAGCGCGTGGAGACCACGAGCCGCCAACTTCAGTGTCCTGGTAGTAAGTCGTAAGGCATAGAACGGCTCACGAGGACGCAGAAGCCCAGAGAGAATCGCTAGTGATGAGTGGCACGAGCAGAGAGACATGCAATGGGAGTGAAACGAGCTGAGAGACATGAGAAGGAGATGGTACAAGTCAATAATAATGAGACGAGATTAGTATGGGACGAGTGGGGAGACTCGGAGCGAGGTCCGGGACCTTGAGCTCGAGTGGTGTAACGTTTAGCCGTGGGAAAATGGAACAAGCCGGATTCACACCGACCTAGCTGTCAGACCACTAGACTATAGTGTCCCTTTTTCCCTCTAAACCGTCACAGAACCTATGACCCCCGTTACTCAGGTAATCCTAACCTGGTCGGCCGGGTTCTGACCTGTAAGGTGAACCAATCCTTACACGTGGTGATGGTGATGTAGGTAGAAAGGTGGGAGGATTAGGTGAAGAATCTTAGTCGAAATATGTTCCATGACATTTCCATCCTCAGTTAGTCCATTAGAACCAAAGTACTTCCTTTCTGTCTATTTAAGACTCGTAGTCCTGTCTCTCAAGCTGCAGACATAGAAGAGGAGTGGACTTGTACTACCCAGTCTGTCGTAGTCAATATTATGCGACTTGGACCGGTTCTCTTCGTCTGAATCGACTTTATTCATCATTCTACGAATACAAAGCCTCGATTGGACGACACATTCGTCTCCACTCCACGGAAAGGTTACACACCGATACAAGAAAATGTCAAGGCGTACGCCCTCAATACTAATTTCCGTGGCGGCATGCAGACATAAGCGCCAATGCAGTGTAGAGGTAAGGGCGAATATAGTGCAGGTATAAGCACTAATGTAATGTAGAAATCAGCGCCAATATGGTCAGATGATTCTCAATTCTGATGCTGGAGCTGCTGTATCAGCTGCTTTTCTCGTCGTCATTCTCGCTTGGTCAACGTTTCCGTTTATGTTAATGCTAGGACGCGTGAGGTGAGAGGCAAGACCAGTATATATGGTGTAACAAACCTAGGACGCGTGAGGTGAGAGGCAAGACCAGTAAGGTCTGGCTGTGTCATCCCGCGTCCCTAAATACATTGAGTTACGAATGAGCTATTACTATTGGCTAAGTCTATTTAGTGAGCGCTAAGAGTCAAAGGGTGAACCTTCAACAGTTTAATTCTCGATTGTTTTCTTGTCCGTCACGACACGTCCTAGGTTTACTCTTAAGTGGGGGGCCTTCCAGGCGAGGCAGGCGTGGGCGGGAGTGGCTCTGGGTGGGATGGTGGGCCAACATCTCACGCTCACGCTCACGCCTGCAGAGCATCACCTAGGGCGCGGTGGGTGGGTCGACGAATTTTCAGCCTTTTGGGGGCCACGCTATGCCCGTGCTGTCGGCAGCGGGCTTGCGTTGATGTTGGTTGGCAGAGCCTTTCATTTGCGGCTCTTGCCACCGCCCGCACCTCCATTTTTCGATTTCATATTTCGTCGTTTGTCAATTAATTCTTTCCAATATATTCTCTATCTATACTGTTTTCCTTCTAAGTTCTATTCCTGGAGCTCCCATTCCTCGCTCGCTCTCGCAGCATGGCGAGACCTTCTGGTCTCCAACCAAGATATAACACTGTATCTTTTTGGGATATGAATTCGAGCTGCAGAGGCAGATAGAATAGACGGATACATACCTGGATCATATCCAGGCAAACCAGGAGACAAGTGCCAGGTTTTGGAAGGATGAATGCCAGAGAGGGGTTGAACACGTGGCGACGGTCGGAGGACCGTATGGAACATAAATGAATCTGAGTTTAATAGACAAGAAAATGATTAATGATATGAAGATCTTTCCAGAGCTTGTCCGTTCCTGTAGACACGCCTAGAATGGCGCGAGATAGCCTACAACTGGCGCCTGTTTCAAAAGTAATAGGCACGTATAGTAGTGCAGTGAGGGAATGGAACAATACAATATATCACAATATGAGTCCGAGGCGGCTTCAATGTGGATGGCTCCCTATAAAGAGCACCAGCTCAGACACCATCTACTCTTCAGACTGGCTCTCACCTACTTTTATCTCAATCTCTTCTTTTTCAAGCACAGTTCTAACCGTTCACTTTCATTCCTTGATATCTTTTTTATTCTTCTTTCTCTTCTTTTGAAAATTTTCAGCATGCGTTTCACCTCCTTTGTTATGGTTCTTGCCTCTGTTACCTTCTTAGTGTCGGCTGCTCCATTCCCCAGGTACTTTGAGACGCGATCAATGTGACTGTGTGCTCACATATTCCTATTCATTCAGCCCTGCCGGCGACCACCGACTCGAGATAGCACACCATGATCAAGCGGCGGAGCACCATCGATCACAAGCAGCTTACCACGGAACCCAACTGCATGCGCACTTGAGCGCGGCCGCGGTGGAGCAATCAAGGTCTGTACACTAAACAAGCCAATGAATATGTTGGATAATTGTGTGCTGACCATGTGATAGGGGCGATTGGAAGAGCGCTGAGGCCCACACAGTACAAGCTATGAACCATAATACACTAATGACGCAGCATCGAAGCAGATACACCTACCACACGCAGCAAGCGGCACATCACCGGCAGCAACTCAATGCGGCTCGGAGCATAGAGGAGTTGGATTAGAGGATACATCTCTCAGTGTTCAGAATATAGGAAGCCAGTGGGATCTTGGCTAGATAGGGTATGGGGAAGTGTGCACGCACGCAACCAAAGGGAATTATCATCTAGGAGGATTCTCTTTGGGTATACAACCTTACCACTCTTACCGCTCTTACCTCAAGTCCTATTACTAGTGTAGTGTTTATTGTGATGACCTAGACGAATGGTACGTGTCTCAGACGGGGCAGTAAGTAACCGAATCAAATATATATACCTAGACGAACGGCACATGTCTGTCTAGGGATAAGATAATGAATAATGGAGAGAGTCCAACTTTACCTCAGACGGAGCAGTAAGCAACCGAATGAGGCGAATATCATCCAACTCCGCCCAACCTCCGACGCGTCCGACTCCATTGTGACGAGCGCATAAGACACACACGATCACAGCATCATACTGTCACTGTACTTGCGGCGATTATCAGCACTCCAAACCCGGCTAGTACTGGTAAAGCTAACGCCACTGCTAATACTGCGGCAAACACGTCGGCTAACGCCACTATGAAGGCACCTGTGTAGAATATTACGCGATACCTAACGAAAGCTGTAGGCGACACTAGCGAAAAGGAAAAGATTCGACAATTCTGGGATTGCGCTCGACCTACCATTCGTATTGAGTGGTGTAGAGAGGGATACTCGCTCGAAAATCGACATTTGATCAACTAAAGGAAGCTGCGGAGCGTATTGAGCGCAAAGAACAGCAGATGAAGATTGAAAGGGATAAAACTGAGTCCCGAACGATCAGAACCGCTTCGATCGTGAGAAAAGATATTGTTAAGCATGGAAGATTCCGCCCGAATGAAACGAGAGACCGAGAGGGAAAGACTCACGGTGACCGGAAATCGAAGCATACCAAATGAAGGACTCCAACAACTCTAGGCAGCAGACCAACCGTCGCTTGACTGCTGAAGAGATGAAAGAGCACCAAGTGAAAGGCCAATGTCTCATTTGTCATGAAACCGGCCACAGAGCGAACGATTGTCGGAAGCAAAATCAGTTCAGACCTCCAAAACTAATATCAGGGAGCATTAGCTTTGATCAGATCGACGCCCAGGTCAAATATGTGACCAAATTGACGTACGGAAGTGTTAATTCCAGCTTCCGGCGCTTCGGTAACGAGGCGAGGTAGGCGGAAATGACTTTCCTCCAGACACGATACGACGAGTGAGACAGTTAAGCCGGATACTGGTCCGTATGTGCTGGCTTAGCGCGTGGAGACCACGAGCCGCGAACTCCACTATCCTGGTAGTAAATCGTAAGGCGTGGAAGGGCTCACGAGGATGCAGAGGCGCAGAGAGAATCAAGAGCGAGAGATTTAGAGAGCACAGAGGTGAAGGGAGCAGGAAAGAGTCCGGGAGGACTAAGTCGATTTTCTAGCTGTCGTCTCTAGCAAGATGTACATCGACTTTATATAGCTAGAGACTCCGGCCATGAGGAAGGGATTAGCAGGTCATACCATCTAGTGAGGAGTGGCACGAGCAGAGAGACATGCGATGGGAGTGGAACGAGCTGAGAGACATGAGAAGGAGATGATACGAGTTAGTAGTAATGAGACAAGATTAGTCTGGGACGAGTGGGGAGACTCGGAGCGAGGTGCGGGACCTTGAGCTCGAGTGGTGATGGTGATGTAGGTAGAAAGGTGGAAGGATTAGGTGAAGAATCTTAGTCGAAATATG
Source organism: Serendipita indica DSM 11827 (assembly GCA_910890315.1). Classification (NCBI taxonomy): domain Eukaryota; kingdom Fungi; phylum Basidiomycota; class Agaricomycetes; order Sebacinales; family Serendipitaceae; genus Serendipita; species Serendipita indica. The sequence goes on along the minus strand of CAJVGD010000016.1, from coordinate 449,094 downwards.
GTCCATGACACATATCCCTCATATCTCACTTAATTGTCTACGAGTAGTTACAAAGACGACATTTATATAAAGATAAGAAGATATTTTACTTATTATCGAAGGTCTTATGAGTTTAGTATAGCTCCTTTTTTAGTAATCGGGCCGACAAGCCGATGGTGGTCAACATTGGAACAGTTTTGGAGCCTACTGTATATTCGGTGGAAGATAAAGTCTTTAGTACATGTCTATTACATGGAAATGCACATGAAAACCGAGGTGCATTCGAGACCAGATAAGTTAGCATTGCAAATTGAGCTCCAAAGCCGACTCATGGTGACACGACTCTATTCGTTCTTGGGTCGCCGCATAGTGAGTTTTGAGAATGCAATAGCCGTCGTGCAGAGCGAAACGACGATGATATTTGGAATGATCCCAATCAAGTCGACTGAAAAGCATCGTCAGCTCGAGATTCAAAGAAGAGTGAAAAGTGACATACTGATCGCACCAAAGTCTGGTGCACCAGGCAGTATAGCTCTGACACTGGGCAGAGCAAAGAGCGCGGTGACGCACACACCAAGGATATCCGTGTCTGAGAGGATGTACGTGCGGCGCATGATGACCGATTCGCACGTAAGTAGGAAGATACCAATAGTGCTCGCCCAGTTTATGAGAGCGGCGAGAATGGCAGCAAACTTGACAAGAGGTGGGCGACGACCGGTAAAGTCGAGGTGGAGTTCACATCCGGCATCGACAGCGCTGAATTCGCATGTGTTGTTTGCGGTTAATCGAATACGCCAGTTGACTATGTCAACGTGAGTCTAAATAGGGGGCATGGGCTTTGGTAAACGTACGGGTGCTATCACTCAATATCGCCCCGTGGAGATTCAGGATGCCCGTGTTTGTTAGATTAACCGCCTCTGCGGCCACTGGAGACTGTTGAGTAACTTGTCATGAAAACAAGGTGATATATGTTTACCTCGGTCTGTGAGGGCAAATACGATGGACCCTTGCCCTGTATATCCAAATTCATGAGCGGCGATCCCAAATATGAGAAAAAGACGTACATATATCGAATGGATACGCAAAGAGAGGCTGAGCATAGGGGTCTTCCTCCCTTGCCTGGTTGAAATCGATATTGGTGTCCACGCTATCGAATGGGTGCATTCCCAGTGTGGCGAGAGGGGGCTGTGTGACATTGTCTATCCGATAGTAAGTGGACTGGATATCGGCTTGGGTGAGCCCGGCCAGCTCGAGAAGGTCCGGATCGACCAGACGGTCTTCGGGGACGGCTTTGACGTCGCGGTAGAGGTTACATTGCCACCTATCGTCCACAGTTTGACCTGAAGGGCGTACAACGTTGGTATTGTTTTCAACGTAGACGAGGGACCAGGATACGCGGAGATTGCGTTCGAGGGGATCAAACTTTTTCAGTGTACCTTTGAGAAAAAGCTAGGGTCGGTCTATGAGCGTCGAAATACCAACAACACTTGATTGAACATGCCTGAAAGTTTGCAGTCTCTCCCTCGAACCCGGACTTGGTCCCATTGAGGTCAGAGTTTCTCCTTTGGGCTCTGACTTCTTCTTTTGCAAAGGTGAGCCTGGGTTGGTCAGCTCTCGAGGTTTGAAGAAAAAAACCCGAGATCGATGCTTACATGATACCAACCCAAATTCCAAGCGCGGTGATCCCAACGAGAGCATAGGCCACCCGAGGCCATCTGCCGACCTGGACGGCTTGATCCCACGCATAGTCAAACCATTTTCTGCTATACTTTCGATGTGGGTTTGGACGTGCATCCGCCTTTTCTTCCAAGTCGAGTGTCGTGTTTTGAGCAGAAGACGACTTGACGTCTCCAAGATATGTCGAGCTGACGCCGTCGTAGCTGCCACCACCACTGATAAAGTCCCTTTGAGGGACAGAGAGTGGACGTGGTTGAGGCCTCTCTGAGACTTGCATGGTGAGAGGAGGAGGGAATGAGGAGTAGTGAGGGAGCAGAGGGAGCGGAAAGACCCATCGACTTTTATTCTGATCGGAGCGACTGGTAGCCAGGGTCCTGTATTCAGTCTACAGTAGTTGCGATGGACTTCTAATGTCCGCAAGGTCCGTCCATCAGGCGGTTGCATTAACAGTTGCGGGCCGACCGTTGTTAACTCAGTACAAAACCAGGGTAGGAGTTGAGCAATTTTGGCCATCACCGTGGAAAATACAAGCGATCGAGGGAGTTGCGAGAAGCACTCAAGCGCGCGTCTAAGTTTTATGGGCAATACATCAGGGTCAGCAGCCAAGATATAAGGTCAGCGGGAAGTATTGAAAGTGGATAGTTTGCATCTTTGAGGCAACCACGTCGAAGGATCTGGACCCGAGTCTATAGACCTTAGACTTTTGCCATGGGTATGGATACCCATCATACGGGGCCAAGCCTGTACAAATTGTGGCTGCATTGATTATACCGGAAATGTTCGTCGCAGTGTTTATTACCCACGCTGTCGGATATACAGATGGTTCGTCGGCGCGTACAAAGCAACGCTCGCACTTGGACTCCTCCACGACTAGCAGCAGCAGCAGTAGCCATCTAACAAAATGAGCGGGCTCAATATTTCTGCACTTCTTCCTCCCTATCTCAACTTGCCCGCCGCATCTCAGCGCTCACGGTCGCTGCATGGGACACGCTCGTCCTCTCCCTGCGGTCCTGGCGGCTGATGAAGACGAAAGAGTGGCCAGTCCTCAAGATTGTCTTCTAGGTCCTCCGCTATCTCATGCCCGTCGAGTTTATCATTGTCGCCGTCGCCTTTTTCGACACGAAATTCACCCGCAAAATGTGCAACAAGTTTTATCTGTTTGAGCCCATTTGCACCATGGTTCTCATCGCTCTTTGCTCTTCTGTCCATGTCAATCGTATCCACGCCATCTACGATAAGAGCAGACCCATCCTCGCTGGTCTTGCTGCTCTTTTGCTTGTCCAGGTGAGCCTTTTTCCTCCTCTTCTCCTTCATTCTGCGTCCTCTGTTTGCTACTTCTCAATTTCTCTCTGCTTTTTCGCGAGCCCCGTTGCCCTCTGGACCCATGCGACGCTCCCGGTCCACGCCGAGTTTGACGGCGTAAATGTGCAATGAACGTAACCGACACGATGCTCGGTGCCTCGAAGAGTGCCACTCCATCCTGTCGTTTAACCATTACTCCCCTCCTCGGTTTCGGTTCACGTCAATAGCAACTAGCTTTGCCTGTTCCCTGGGTCTCCGATCGCCTAAACCTTGTTCGTGCTGGCATTGGAACTATTCGTGCTAACGTAGTTCTTCTTTTCTAATCATTCTTCTAGATTGCCGTAATGACCGTATGCTCCGCCTTTTACCATGTGATCCCGCTCCTCCAAGGCCAAGGCTGTATCGCTGGTCCCACCGCCAACTGGGTCGGCATTTACTGGGCTGCTTCCACCTTTTCTATACGACCACACTCGCTCTCGCGCTCAACCGATCCATCAAGTCGCTCCAGTCCAAGCCCCTCAGCCCATGGAAGCTCATGCTCCGCGACGGTCTCAACCTCTATGGTCCCATCTGGATCGTCAACATGGTCAATGTCTGCTTCTGGTTCATCGTCAAGCCCACCGGTGAAAACGACAGCATTAAGACGACGGTTACTAGGTGAGAATGAAGCAATATATTGATAAATCAATGGGCGCTGATCTCTCATTCTTAGCATAACTGCAGTGCTCACGACCACCATGACACTTCGTATCATTCTCCCCGTCCGTGGTTCCCTTGCCCAAGGTGGCTCGTACGCCGGCTCGGCCATTTCATTGTCGAACCGTGGCAACAGCACCAACGTCCTCTCCTCGTCTGGTCGCAACCCCAACCCACCACACCCCTCGTCGTTTTGGACCCAGACACTCGTATCGCGTTCAATCCCAAAACGCTGGCAATGGGCCCAATGTCTTCAACATTGGCACCTATGGCAACCCCGAGCGTAAAGGTTCGCTCTCGGGTGGTGTGCCTGGTGTGGTTGGAGATGGCGCGTATACGTTGGATGAGATGCGTGACAAGGCTGCCAATGGAGAGTGGAATGAAGGTACGAGCGATGGTCGTTCGTCGGTCCTCGAGGGTAAAAAGGGCGAGGCCTATGGTGTGCCTGCTGCCAGAGGGTATGAGGGTGTCGAGGTGACGATTGATCGCGAGGTGGATTACCATGGCCGCAAGTAAACACCAGGCCCACACCCACTCTACAAATCCCTCGCCCCCCCCCTGCCTCGGTTTTTTATCCCACCCGGTCGGCTCGCTGCTCCAATGCTAGTGCTTAATCAACCACGTCTCTCACAAACGCTCGCTGCCTCTTCATTCTCCGGGGAGCGAATACAGTGCTCGTCTAGTGGCACTTGCTCCCACCTTTTTCCCTTTTGGCCTTGCTCTGCTTGGTCTCTATCCCGTCTCCCATTTTTGACTCTGTATAGTCTTGTGCTATAACGTGTGCAAAGCAAAGCTCTCTTTCGTTGCTGGTGGTTATTCCCACTTCATGGCTTTTTTGTTGATATCTTGGAATGAATAACGCGACGTGCCTTTTTTGTACTCGAGATTTATTTGTTGATGACACAATCACAAAGATTCAATACTACAAGTGACTTGGGCAGACCTTGCAACCAGTTTTATCACAATTCACGCATGTATTATGATCCTTCCACTGGTCTCTATATCGGCAGACGAGCAGATACTTTGTCTTTGTGCTCGTCCAACGTGAGCGATCGTTGTGGCAATTGACCTCTCCCCTACATCATGGGAATATCAAGGAGGTCAAGTGTATGTTACTGTTACGTATGCGCCATCCTATTTCACGTATCCCAGGGAAAAGAGTTTTTGTATCCCAAGGCGTCAGAATGGGGACTGCATTTATGACCATGAGAGCAGCAACAAAGAAGACGACAAGTTGAGAGAGGAATCTCACATTGGAGAGATAGGTAAAAATACACTTGCTATTCTGGTGTTGGGTTGAAAAGAGGCACCGGGCTGTTTGAAGGTATGACGTGTTTGCAATGATGAAATGAGCTGGTTTTATGCTCGAATGCGTACATTCAGTGATAGTATTCTGTACCTTGGCCATAGGATGTGCGTTGGCATAGCCAATGGTTATCCGGTTGCCTTAGCCCCACATTTAGTCGTCGAGTACAGGCATGAGGAGTAAAGTACAACTCAATTAAAGCACCGGATTGTACTCACATATCTAGTAGCATTAATCTGGTCTATTCACTGTTTGGTGACAATCACGGTCTCATCCTCCCGTTCAATATGTCATGGACCATATTTCGACTAATATTCTTCACCTAATCTTTCCACCTTTCTGCCTACATCACCATCACCACTTGAGCTCAAGGTCCTGGACCTTGCTCCGAGTCTCTCCATGTAGGCTCGCGCGCCAGCTCTGGGCCATGTACCGGGGTATGTGCTCCACCCTATCTCCTCCAGTGATACCAGCTGCTGCGAAGCACTGCTCAAGACGTGGGAAGAATGTCAAGAATGCGCAGCCATCGCTCCCAGTAAAGGTAATAGGCGCACCAACGACTTTGGGTCCGGCATGCGTATGCGGTAACTCGCTTGGCTGACAAGTGGCGAGCGGACAACGCTCCCGACGGTGGTCTTGAGCAGATTCGCGAAGAACTGGCTGCCGTATAGCGCACGTAGAACTGCGCCTAACGTAGGCCCCAATATATCTTAGTAAGGGCGTATGAGGGTGTCGCTAGGGGACCATTTGGCAACAATCTAAAGCAGAAACATACTTAGTACTGTCTAGATACATTTTGGAGGTTCAGAAGCATCTGGTGGGAGTGCCATACGAGCGGGGACGGGCCCATCGGCAGGTCATATAAGTATGGAGGTTCTGTTCATTTCTCTGTAATTTCTTATTGCTCTATCACTTTTATATTGTAACGCCCTCGTGCCCGAGTGGCACGGGCCAGCCAGAGTCCCCCAGAGCTAGACAGCCAGCCTCATACACTCTGGTTAGTCTCTCACACCCCCTAAGCGGCGCAGCAGCTCCGCTCTATCTCATCCTCCACTCTTTCGTTTCGACTCCATCCTTTCCGCGTTTCGTCTTGCGCTTTCGCGCATATATAAAGCCTCTAATAATCGATAACCATGTACATAAGAAGAATTCCAGCCATTTTCCCGTTCATTGCTCGCCTACCGAGGCCTAAGTCCCGTATTTCCCGCTCGCCCCTATTCCCTTCTTCCAATCTCTCGTTCCCCATCCTCGCCTCAGCAAGCGTTCACGCTTTTCAATATTCTGCTGTTTCGACGTGAACTGCGGGCCACCCACACTTCCGGCTCGGTTATTCTTCGGCTGTCCGCTGGGTCCGGCCGCCGCTTGGGTCGTCGTCCAAACTGACGGTCTCTCGGGCGAGGGCGGCGCTCAAATCTAATGCATGACTGATGCATATTGGGGTTGAAAATCATTTTAAGGCGCAGCTGGAGGCCATAGTGCCGGGAGACTACCTCAGGGGTCAATGGTAAAGGCCAAGCTTGGACCTCACCGCCATTCACCGCCTCGCATTTGACCCCGTTCCGAGTCGAAAATGTCACAAAGAATTCGCAAAAAGGCCGTCTTTGTGGGTGATGCAGGCGTCGGTCCGTTTTCTATGGTTGAGACGCAGACGGGGTCAAAATGACGCGTTTGGTCCAGGGAAAACGACACTCCTCCATTATATTCATTGCGGATCGTTTCTAGATGTCAGTAGGACAGTGCTCTTCTTGACCCGACTTTCATTGAAAACCTGTCAGACTTTTCTCCCCGCAATTTACGAAACTCGCGTATCTGACGTAAGCGTCGACGGGCAAGAGTTCGAGATTGCCTTCTGGGACTCCCCTGGTTCTCCCGACTACGACCGAGTGCGACCACTCGATTATGCTTCGACAGACGTCTTCGTCTTGTGCTTTTCGGTGGACCAATCAGACAGCTTGAGAAATCTTCGAGAGAAATGGCTGCCAGAAGTGCTGTACTATTGCAACTACACCTACCCGACCATTCTCATCGTGGCGTGTCGCACCGATTTGAGAACTGACCGAGTGATCACGGAAGAGTTCCGCAAAGCCGGGCTCAAGTTCGTATCCTTTGATGAGGGTGAGGCGTTTGCTCGAGGGATCGGCGCATTCAACTATGTCGAGTGCTCGTGCAAAAGAGACAAAAGCACGTTAGACATCTTCAGCGAAGTAGCTCGCGCCTCACTTGGATCAAAAAGGCGGATAGAGAAGAGGGAGTGTATTATCCTCTGAACTCTAGTCCCCCTTGTGGAGGTAATCACCCGAGCTGTAGTATATGCATCTGGTAATCTTTCCACTCGACTATTTCTGGTGTCCAGCGAGTCATGTTCTCGAACCCGCAATGCCATCAGGCCGCATGAGACTCGCGTATGAACATGGTCTAGAACAATGAGAGTTCCCAAATTCTCTCCTGATGTAATCCTGGAGTGCCTGGGTGGTCGGCGCTTTCGACTCTACTTCAAGCCCTGACCGCGCCGCCACCTTCTTGAACGCAATATGCAATTAAACGACGATATTACATATTTTACTACCTACAAGCCCTCGTATCAGTGTTATGAACATCTCTCAAACACATTTAAGACTTGGTTGCTGTCCACAGACGAGCGCGTCCGTAACATCCGGACACATCCCCGTCAAGAATGCCCAGAAAGCCGCCCAAGATAACTGTTGCTGACCTCAAGGACTTTGAAAAAGCTATCTTCCCGTCGCCCAATCATGGGCTGACCAAGGTCCCACAGTCGACCCTCGACTGCCTCTACAAGATAATCTAGAGACGGTCAATGGCACATTCTACTTCTCTTACAGCTCCGACTCGCGGCTGGCTTCGAAAAGGTGCCAGGTGCTTTCTATCTACCTCTTGAGCGGATCTTCGACCCACTCAGAGGAGAGGCGTGGCTGGATATAAGGATCGACGCGGATCAACTGAAGAGGATGCAGCGTATATCCGATGCCGACTGCTCACCAGATGACCCCTCATCCAATCGATTCTCCGAGCTGCATTCGAGTTGTTCATGTCGAAGGTTTTCCTTTGACTCCCGGCGCTTACAAATATACTTAGCCAATTATATTGTCTTTTTTTGTAACTAATTGTATTCAGCGACGCGGGACGCAATGGCTGTACCTTAGGTTCTGGTCTTACCTCTCCCATCACACGTCCTAGTATCAACAGTTCAGATGCAGAAGCGGATAGCGAGTCAGATGGAGATGATCAGCCCGGCTCTTCATCACAACAACCCTCGTCCAGCGACACAAATCAGTCCAAAAGTCGATGTCGCCGCTCGTCAGCTACCGGAAAACAATCCCGGGATGGATATGCGGAGAAGTACGCCAACTTCAATGTTAGTGTGAACGATTCGGACGAGTAACACATCCCATTATGTGTTCCCGACGATGTAAACATGCTCCATGCGCATATATGCCGCGTTGGGTCGGAATGAGCCACATATCCAACACGTAAGGAACTCGTCGCTGCAGTAAAGATGGGGAAGACCTTGGAGATCAAGATAGTGGGAGAGATCCCGAAATCCTCCTTTATCAACTCCATGGACGCCAGGAGCTCCAGGCGACTTCGGATGTGTTTGAGTACAGGGTGCGAGCGAACGAGCGGACCCGATTGGACCTTGCATTTCATGCAAGTTCTCTCTGAAACAGTTGCCGAGGCCTCGGCTACACCATTTACGACAAAGACTGTGTTGCAAGCACGGCAAATCGCTCCGCCTCTTCAATAATGGGAGAGGAACTTCCTGATGAATCAGCTACGTGGCTTGTTTGGAGGCACCATTAGTTACAGTTTTGGAATGGTAGCCAGTCACTCGTTTGACGATCCCAGCTGTCTGCTGGTGGAAGGTGAATGTTTCCGCTTGTCATTATACAGGCTCTGACCATCCACACAACGCTTATCAAAACTGACTCGCTGTGGCATGAGACACGACACCATCGATTCCTCGACTGCGACAACCAACGGAGTCAGAAGAGGAGTATCACGAATTTTCCGACTGCCAAAATAGACCCATATTATGTAGACCAGCACAAGTGTTGTATTCTAATGGCAACGGGGAAAGCGCCGCTTTACCGCATGAACGAGGTGCTCGGGTAACATTACCCACCCTCAGTGCCTTTCAAACAAAGTCGCACATGGGGTCAAGAGACCCAGTATATAAACACTATAGTTGGCCTTGTCGTCCTCGGACTCTTGAAGCATGTATGAGGTGATTCGTCCGCTTTGTGTCGTACGAACGTATCGTACATTACGCGGCCCGTTGGATAATATGCGTGTACAGATTATGTAGAGCCAATATATGCGCAGAGACTCTTTAGGCGTTGAGTCCTGGTAGGCGAATGAGAGTGGGTAGATATCTTCTATGATTAGTCAAGATGCAGTTCATAGCTTCTTATATGCATGCTCGAGCTGATGGTGACTAACTAGGGTTAACTATGAGGCTATAGTAATTAGCCCGCGGAGATCCTTGTTCCGAAGCATGTAATCCTTGATTACCCTTCGCCTAATCTCCAACATGATCGTATCCGCGACTAGCGTTTTATTTACGACTATGTGCTCACATGTCCGCTTGAGTTGGTCAGTCGGTTGACACCTGTATGGATTGGTTCACCTTACAGGTCCGAACTCAGCCGACCAGGTTGGATCCCCTGAGTAACGAGGTACATAGAGAGTGTAACGCATTAGAAGAAAAAGAGAGACACTATAGTCTAGTGGTCTAAGGCTAAGTCGGTGCGAATCCGGCTTGTTCCATTTTCCCACGGCTAAACGTTACATGCCCCTTCTACTGGCAGATCTATTGCATCCCTTAGTTCCAGTCATGTGCGAAAACGACGAATGCATGAGTAGCCCCAGGCTTGACAACGAGGGCGAGTACAACGTGGTCTATAAATATAATTTCTCATCAATCCCAAGGTGTAGGGCCATAAAAGCCACCGAAATTTACACTCTCCTTCTCGACGACAGGTTGACTCTCCATTTTTCCTGTTCACCGTTCTCTAATGTCGACCAGATATATTCTACTAGTGCGAAGGAGATGGATGGTGAGATTGTGGTGGCCTTTGCACCGACATCCATCAGCAGCAAGAGGAGTTCAGACTTGCTGCCCTCTGTGGATGAAGAGAAAGGACCGACGCAAAGGGCCTGCTGAATGAAGTAAAGGACCTCTTGAGCTACATATAACCTGGAAGAGTCCGAGGGATGAAATCCGCCGTATTTATAGGGCCCATGAGGCACATAGTAAGGGTGAAAAGAGTCTGAGACACAATTTTAGCTTCCCTTGGCCGAGTTGAATCCGAAACCGTGAGTTTACCGGTGGTTTAGGACAATCCACCATGACTACGAGATTTCTGTGCCGGATCCTTATTTCATGGTGGCGACATAATTTCGGACATTATCTATGCTGCATCGCCCAGACTTGGATGCACGAATCAAAGGCGAATCACATCTTGAAACCCATCCACTTTCACGATGTCGTCCCAAAAGTCAAAAACGGCCAAGGAACCAGATCAGATCGTAAATCTATCGGCATCTGAGCCATCTTCTCAACGATCGTCGAGTAGGAGGAGTCAGGTATACGACATGACCAATATCGGCCTTGATGTAGTGGCGAATATATCCGAAGCGTCGGATATACTTGCACCTCTCAAAGCAGCCTGTCGCACAACAAAATCGATTCTCGAGGTCAGACAGGTGGGTCCGTAATACCCCGACGGCAGTTGTTTAAGTTAATATACAGGCGGTTGACGATAACCGAGAAGAATGGACTAATCTAATGCGGCGCCTGCAAGATTATATGTCCAACATTGAAGGCCAAATCGTCTTATTCGAGGCTTATCCGCCGGAGAATAGAGCTGTCGATGAGGCATTCGCCCGACCACTCGTTCATTACGTCGAGTACGTAAACATGTCTCATTCAGTTTGACATATTTACCTGTTCCAGGCTCCTCGAGGACATTCTTAGCACTGTCAGTGTTCAAACCGAGAAACGAGGCCGTGTATTCTCTTCCTTGTTTAGGGATATACGGAAAGTCAAGGTCGATGTAGAAGTCATATTTAAGCTCAACCGGGATATCGAGGATGGTCACAGGCAGTTCATGGTACGCGTTTCGCGGGGAACGCTTAAAGCAAACTCAGTGCAAGGGTAGGAGTCGCTAAGTCTTTTCACCGCATACCGTGCTCAAGCCATCGAAACCAATACCAAGATAATCAATTCAAATATCGAAACAATACAAACAGACTGTATGTTCTAACTTGCCAACCAAAATCTCGCTAATCGACCCAAGTTGACGCTTCCACCATTCTCCAGCTGCCAATGGTGACATTCGTCGCGTCCTCCGTCCATACACCATGTATGGAAGGAACACGCAAGGAAGTCTTTGAGACGATTCGACGGTGGGCCGATGATGATAAGCGGATTAAACCCATCTTCTGGCTCTGTGATATAGCAGGATCTGGCAAGTCCACAGTCGCAATTTCCGTACTAGAAACTTGGCGGAAGGAGCGGCGGCTCGGTGGCCAGTTTTTTTTTTCCATATCAAGCAGCGAGGCGTCGACCACCGACAGGTTCTGCTCGACGGTTGCCCGAGAGCTGGCACATCACATTCCGGAGCTCGCTCCGCATATAGCTATGGCCGTAAAGCTAAATCCTGCCATCATGCGGAGCTCACTCGATGAGCAGTTTCGGATACTCATCACAGCCCCACTTCATCACTGGCGGAAGTGCGTGATTCTAGTCGTAGACGCAATCGATGAATGCAAATCCGGATCACAACGAAAAGAGCTCATCGACATACTTTCTGTCGCTGCTCGGGAGAGCGAGAACCTCAGGCTCTTCATCACAAGTCGACCAGATCCTATCATTGAATCAGCTTTGCACTCCCTCTCGATTAAAACAAAGTTGGAAGATCGCCTGCACAGCGTCAATCATCAAGACAATATTGATGATATTGCTCTTTATGTACATCGCTCGCTCCATGGAGTCTTACCAGAAGAAAAGAGGCAACGAATCGTGGAAAAGGCTAACGGACTGTTTATATGGGCAAGCACCGCATGCCGAATGCTTGATAGCGAAACCAACTTCAGCACTCCTGAGAGTGTATATGATCGCCTTATCTGCATATATCCAACTGGAGTCATAGACGGCCTGTACGACCTCGTCTTCGAGCGCATAGACGCGGAATTCTACCCAGTCATATGCGAAATGCTCACGTTACTGCTCGCTGCATTTGAACCGCTTACAGTCGATGACTTGGACGATATCCTAAGACAAGTTGGAGCCTCCGGGAGTGCCAGGGCATTAGTACGTAATCTGGGAAGTGTGCTCGTTCAGGACAGGAATACACAACAGATTGAATTTCGGCATCCCACCTTTGTCGAGTACCTTCGACGGTGCAGTATTGCTGCTACGGTCGAGAAGCGAAGACAATTGTACCTCAATACTACCAATGCACATGGTCAAGTTGCGCTGTGGTGTGTCAAGCGCCTAAAGTCGCGCACAGAGGGTCTCAAGTTCAACATATGTGATATAAAGTCGTCATTTCACCTCAATAGGGAGATACCAGATCTCGAGGCCAGGATATCGAAGTTGATTCCCAAAAGACTCCGATATGCCAGCCATCATTGGCTGTTCCATATGGCCCAAACAGATGACGAATGGAGACATAAACTCAAGAACGAGTTGATTTATATCATAAGAAGCCCACATGTGCTGTACTGGATAGAGATTTTAAGTCTCACCCGCGGATTCTCACGAGCGACAGTCGGTCTCCGGGATCTTATGTACTGTAAAGCGGTGAGTACTCATTAAAGTTCAGACCTACTGATTACTCACACTATAGATAGCTCGGGGAATGTACGAGAAGTCGTATTGTAGAGATACGACGGTTTATGATGGCATTTTCAGTACCCATCCAAGACAGCACCCCACATATTTACCTTTCAGCTCTTCCTTTCGCTCCCACAGCATCACATCTCTGCATAGAGAATGCAAAGAGTTACCCTAACACCCTTGCTGTTACACACGGTCTCGAGGAAACTTACCATGGACTTCCGGAAGCTTTACAAGGCCACGAAGGTCCAGTGACGACAGTATCATTCTCACCAGGCGGGTTGCAAATTGCCTCTGGCTCGCAAGACAAGACAATCCGACTGTGGGATGCAGATACTGGCCAACCTTTGGGTCCACCACTCCAAGGCCACTCAAAAGGAGTGAATACCATTGCGTTTTCACCAGATGGTACTAAAATTGCATCTGGTTCTTTCGACGCCACAATCCGCTTGTGGGACGTAGATAGTGGTCAAACACTGGGAGTTCCGCTCGAGGGGCACCAAGGACCTGTCTACTCTATATCTTTCTCCCCAGATGGCTCGCAGATTGCGTCTGGCTCGTGGGATGGAACAATTCGACAGTGGGATGTGGATAATGGTCAGCCACTGGGTGAACCATTAGAAGGCCATGAAGATTCGGTCTGTGCAATCGCATTCTCTCCAGATGGGTCGCAGATTATCTCAGGCTCGTTGGACTGCAAAATTCGGTTGTGGGACACTGGCACTCGCCAGCTACTGGGAGAGCCATTAGAGGGCCACGAAGACTCGGTTGACGCTGTAACCCTCTCTCCAGATGGTTCAAGGATTGTCTCCGGCTCGGCAGATAGCACTGTTCGATTATGGGACGCTGAAAATGGCCAGCCAATAGGAGAACTCCAAGGCCACGAGGGTGAAGTGCATACTGTGGCATTTTCACCAGATGGCTCATATATTGTCTCTGGCTCGGAAGATAAGACGATTAGACTGTGGGATGTAATCAGCGGTCAGCAGTTGGGAAACCCACTCCACGGGCATGAAGGTTCGGTCCAAGCCGTCGTATTTTCACCAGACGGTACACGAATTGTCTCGGGTTCATGGGATAGGAAGGTTCGCCTGTGGGACGCGAAGACTGGCAAGCCACTCGGGGAGCCACTGCGAGGCCATGAACACGATGTATATGGCGTTGCCTTATCATCTGATGGCTCACGGATCGCCTCTTGCTCGTCCGACAGCACGATTAGAATATGGGATATAAGAACTGGCCAATCACTTGGGAGTCCATTTCAAGGGCATCAAGGACCGGTCTACGCCGTGGATTTTTCTCCAGACGGGACTCGACTTGTTTCTAGCTCAGCAGACGAGACGGTTCGTCTCTGGGATGTATTCACCGGTCAACCGCATGGAGAGCCGCTTCAAGGTCATGAGAGCTTTGTGTACACCGTCGCATTCTCACCAGACGGCTCACGGATTGCCTCTGGCTCGGAGGATGGCACAATCTGTCTATGGGAAGCAAATGCGCGTCGATTACTGAGAGAGCCACTGCGAGGTCACCAAGGCTGGGTCTGCACGGTCGCATTCTCACCAGATGGCTCACAAATCGCCTCCGGCTCCACTGATAATACAGTTTGGATATGGAATGTAGAGACCGGTCAGCCATTAGGAACACCATTTAGAGGTCACAACCACTCAGTCACAGCTGTCGCCTGGTCTCCAGATGGCTTACAAATCGCCTCGAGCTCGTCGGGGGATACCATAAGGTTGTGGGATGTGACCAGTGGTCAGCTGCTGCGAGAGCCACTCCGAGGGCATGGGCACTTTGTGAACACCGTTGCCTTCTCGCCGGACGGCTTTCGAATTGCCTCTGGCTCATCTGACCACACGATCCGGTTGTGGGACATAGAAACGGGTCAGACTCTAGGAGAGCCACTTCGAGGTCACACTGGGCCAGTGCGTAGTGTTATATTCACCAAAGATGGCTCGAAAATTATATCCGGTTCATCAGACGGTACCATTTGCCTGTGGGATCCAGACACTGGTTAGTGACCGAAAGGTTTTTCTAACAGTTGTACCCGTTATAGAACTGATTATCGTTCAGTCTATTCAGACGCCTCTCGATCCCTCTGTCACTCAAATGATGATTCGGGTCAATCTTGGGACTTAGTATCCAGTAAGTATATTCCAAGGTTGTTCATGGTCTCTTGATGCGTGAAACTGACAAGTTTTGCTTGGAAAAATCGCAGATATTTCTCGAAGTCAAGTCAAGACGACAGAGGATTCACATGCTGGCGACTTGAAGTCCAACACGAGCCCTTTAGATATCGCTCTGCCATTTTCCGTGCCCGGATTCGAACAATGTGTCCTTTCACGTGATGGATGGGTTCGATCGAATGGGAAGGTTCTCTTCTGGGTGCCGCCCGAGAACCGCCATGGGCTTCAATATCCGCACCGTCTGACGCTGCCAACAAACAGTCCTCTACGTGCGACCAGGCTTGACTTTACCACTTTCAAATGTGGATCATCCTGGACAAACGTTCGAAATCTGCAGACCAAGGAGTCGCTGTAAACTTTATCAATCGTGATACACATTCTCTTTCCGTGCTTCAGCCAAAAAAACACGGGGGAAGTTCATATTTGCTAATTCAGGGCTACATACTGCGCGTAGCGTGATAAGAAAATGGATAGTGACCTCTGTCCGTGGCCTGTTTCAAATCTCAACTTGCCTCATCTTCGCGGCTGTACAGCTCGAACTTCACGTCACTGACGCATTAGGTCGCTCTGGATATATACCTCGTGGTGAAGAGAGCGATACAACTAGATTTATAACCCCAAGTCGGGAGCCTTGCGAAGGTATGGGTGGTCTTATTCGAGGACTAAGGCGTTTCAGAAGTACATGATTTAAGAGCCAAGTAATGAATAAAAAGACACCAGGTCACCTGTCTACATCTGTGCTGGAATAACCTTGACTCTGCCTCGTCTGACACCGGTCCCTCGCCCTCGGGATCGACTCTTTCCTTCGCCGTTTGGAATACCCGGAGGGCGTCCTCTACCACGTCCACGACCACGGCCTCTACCACGGCCCCTTGTTGCACCGATAGCCTCTCCTTCAAACCCACCCGGAGTGTTCATTCCACTGCCAGAGATGGCTGTTCCCATCCCGGCGCCACCAAATTCAATGTCTTCGTCTTGCTGAATCTGTTGCTGCATACGGCCTCCAGTAAAGAAACCATCGTCCTCAGTCTCCCAAATCCCGTGGACCTGAACTGGAGGTCGTCGACCACCAGATGGAGTGACCATTCCAGATCCCGGACCAGATGCAGGTACGGAGAGTGACGAGACGTCGCCACGAGCTTGTAGAGCCTCGAGTTCGTCGTCGTCGAGCAATAGCTTGACAATCTCGCTTGGTTTGTGTGATTCGACAAATGGCTTGTTGCCGACAACAATGTCCTGAACCTGGAAAGGGTCAGCGGTGCCCAAGGTTCGATAGGACACTTACATCTTTCTTGACACCAGCCATTTGAACGATACGTTGGTCGATCGTTCCTCGAGTGATCAGCCGATAGACAGTGACTTGCTTTGTCTGTCCTAGTCGGTGTGCTCGGTCCATGGCTTGAGCATCGTTGGACGGGTTCCAGTCGCACTCGTAAAAGATGACGGTGTCAGCGGCAGTAAGATTGATACCGAGACCTCCAGCGCGGGTGCTGAGGAGGAAGCAAAAGATATCGTCTCTGCTAATTGTGAGAATTCATTCGAGCCAAGAAAGAGACTATACCTTTGCTGCCAATCCATCACCATGTCACGACGATCTTCCAAACGGGTGTCTCCATCAAGTCGAAGGTACTTGTATTGGCGGAAGATCATATATTCCTCCATCAGGTCTATCATTCGCGTCATTTGGAAGTAGATAAGACAGCGATGACCGCCACTCTTGAGTTCCATGAGAAGACTGTCGAGGCGAGCGAGTTTTCCAGAGTCAAAGATGAGACGCTTTGGCTCTGGTACGTGCATCTGAGCAGCCGGAAGTTGAATCGATGGCGACGATGACACGAGACCGCCCGGAGCGACGAATGGGAGCATTTTCGAGTAGCGTAGAGTTCTCTGAGGATTTTCGCGAGACCATGGCGGCAGACCGAATAACGCAAGGTGTTCCAATGGAGCTTCGTGGATCCTCGACATGTGGTCCATAAAGATGATTGACCTACAGGTGATGTCGATCGGAGGTGCCGCGGCATGTTCAACATAGATCTGCGTTTGACGTCTAGACAACGGCGTCGCATTCCATGCCCACGATGAAATCTCGTGCAGAGGCGGAAGGCCCTCGGCGTGGTCCAGGAATCGCGTGATGGTGGGGATGAGAAGGTATTTGGACGGGAGCGTGTAACGCGCGACGAGCTCGGTATCACTAGAAAAAGGCCGTCAAATGCAAGCCTCAAATCGGCAGAGGAGCTTACCTCATCAAGGGACCAGCAGAGCGCAAGTCGTATACTTGCTGCGCAGACGCGAGCATGCGTTCGATTATGCTCGACTGGTAGGTTCTATGAACCTCGGAAGGTGTCTGGTTCAATAGCTTGATGAACGCGAATCCGTCTTGGGCTGGAATTTAACGGGTGAGTAGGCTGACATGAGGGTACGAAGTGCTTTACCGCGCTGGCTAATCCACGACGGTGTCCAAATATTCATCAAGCATCCGAGCAATCGTCGTTTGAACCCTGCTCCAGACGATTCGGATGGTACGTCCAAGAGTCCGCCCTCTGTATAGATGATTCGCGGTATCGAGTAAGAGATGGGATTCTTGGACGAGTAAGGCGCCTCGACAAAATCTCCCTCTCGAAGGATGTTGTTCGTCCCACCAAACATGGCAAAGGAGAATGGAGCCTGGACATCGGCACGTTCAAAGAGTTCTGGATGATTACAGACCTGTTCGATGTCAGCCCGGTTCAACATATTATAAGAATCGAGTACCTTGCGGAACTGCATGACGAGGTTCATGAGCGATGCAGTCGCCGCTGCGTCGGTCGCAAAGTTTGCTGCCTGCCGAAGCAGCTCTGCGACGGAACTGTTGGCTCTGAGTGCCTTGTAAAGGTATCTTTGGCGTGGCGTGAGCTCGCAGTAGAGGTCGATTTCGGTCTATAAGCCCCTCAGTAAAGAGTTTGTAAGTGTAAAGTGAACCGACCTTTTCGCCTAGCTCGTTTTGAACATGGCGCTTGACACGACGAAGCATGAATGGCTTGAGGATCATGTGTAGTCGACGTAACTGATGCTCGTTGAACCCTCCACCGCTCGAGCCAGCAGCCCCCTCAATATCCTTGGAGAACCATTCGGAAAACTCGTCGTGAGAGTCGAAGAGACTCGGCATGATAAAGTGAAGAAGCGCCCACAGTTCTATCAAGAGATAAGTTTATCAACATAGACTTGGAAGGAGTGTACCTTGCATCGAGTTCTGGATAGGTGTCCCCGTGAGGAGAAGCCGATTACGACAATGGAAATCTAGCAAGACGTTCCAGCGGGCACTGCTACTACTCTTGATAGCCTGCGCCTCGTCGAGAATCATATACTGCCATTTGAGACTTTGAGGTAGACGCTGTCCGTAACGATGAGGTTGTAGCTGGTGACGATGATATGGAACGGCGCATCGCGATCGTAGACGATAGCCTTCTTTGCCCAGAATTTACGCAGCGTCTTTCGGTCGGCAACCGTCCCCCAGTATGGTACTACCTTGAGCGCGGGAACAAACCGAGTGAGCTCTTGTTGCCAGTTGTGGAGAGTAGATGCAGGCGAGACGATGAGGAAGGGACCCCAAATGTCTTGACGCTCAGCGAGATGAGCAAGGAGAGCGATGGATTGAATTGTCTTGCCAAGACCCTGCGTGCTGGTTAGAGAAAAGTGATGAAAGAGGAATCAAACGTGCCATTTCGTCGGCGAGAATGCCGTTGATACCTTGCTCGTACAGACCAGCAAGCCAATTGAGTCCTTTGAGTTGGTAGTCTTTCAACGTCGCTTGGAGCATTGCCGGTTGAGGAAGCATTTCACGATTTTGGAGCATCGTTGGGTTTTGGAAGTTGAGCTCGTCCGAATCCACTGAACGTAATTAGAAGATGCTTCTCTCCGTGGGGCTTTCCACTTACAATCTTTGAGCCCAGTCACCTTGTCGAGGTCATCAATGTCCATCTTGTTCGCAAATGCTTCACCGCGGAGCTTGTCTCCACCAGCCGCTTCCATGCGCCTTTCGGCATCAGAGAGCGTGGCAGAGGCAGGGACATTGCCACCCTCCATCTCGAGGAGAGCCGCCGCTGCATTGGCCTCGCGACGCGCCTGGTCAAAGTCGACAGCACGGCGTCGAATGTCCAACATACGCTTGCGGGCCTGTCTCCGTGCAAGTGCCTGGAGACGCTTTGGATCGTCTGATACGAATGAGTGACCTGGCGTGATTTGGAAAGACGGAGGCTTACCTTTGTCAAAGTCGAGAGCGCCGTCGTCATCTTCAGCGAGCCCGTCGTCGATATCCAACTCGAGATCTGCGGCGTCGTTTTCATCCTCGAGCGCAGGATCAGCACCAACATCACCATCCGGATCTTCTGATTCGAGTTGGGATGCTACGACCGGTCAGCGACGTTCTTGGGCAAAGTAAGTCAACATACTTTTGAGCCTCTTGCCGACGAAATGGCTGTAAAGTTCTGTTTGCGTGATAAGAAACTCGAGCTTGCGGCGCTGGCGAAGTTCTTCCTTTTTCTCCAACTCCATACGAGCCTTTTCTACACGCTCCTTTTCGCGTCGTCGTCGTTCTTCCTTTTCCTCCTTTTCATTCTTTTTCCAAAAAGTGAGCAACTCGCGTTGAAGCTTTTTCGTCTTTGCCACAGGGTCACGTCCGAAGCGACCTCCAGCGTCTTTGTCTTTGCCCTCGCGTCGGACAAACGGGGTATACTCGCCACCCCACCCACGCTTCGCTGCTGTCGCACACCATTTGGCGACGCGCTCGTTGACAATCTTGACAGCAGCGAGATGGTTGGCTCTCGCCTTGAACGTGTACGGAACGGCGTCTTTGACAATGGTCGACCATACAGAGGCAAATTTGGCGTCATAGTCGGAAGGAGCTGTTGAGGTGGCTGGAGGCGGTACGAGCAGAGGTGGAGGTCCGATATCGGGGTAGGGTAAATTCCATTCCTTGAGACCTACGCGTCCGACACCGACATCTTTGCCTTTGGTAGACCGCCTGGGTCCCTTTTTAGCACCCTTGAGAGAAGGCATAGACGCCTTTGGAGCCAGCAGACCACCACTTCCTTTGGGAGCCGTGGTCACGTCGACCTTGCGTTTTTTCGCAGAGCGTCTGGGTGTTCCGGTAACCGAACCACCTTCGCCTGCAACCGAATCGTCGTCGTCGTCTGGATCCATGAGGGCCTTTCTACGACGACCATCGCGCTTGACGCCAGAGACAGAGTCGGCCTCGTCTGCGCTTGGCGCGGCACTGGCATCCCAATCGCGCTTGATACCTTTGGTATTTGTTAGAAGAAACCCTTGTGGAAGAGGAAAAGACAAAGACTGACCTGGGACACCGAGGAACCCGCGTCCACCTTCGTCGTCTTCATCGTCGTATCCATCGCCTGCTTCGCTTCCTGCACGCGAATGATCCGAACCGACGATGAGACTTGCATAGGGACGTGACGACCGAGACTGAGACTGTTGGACTTGCTGCCGCATTTGGATTTTGAGCATTCGAGACGCCATTTGCGACTTTACGTTTTGCGCGACAATGGCATTGGCTTGCTATGTAATAGTTAGATGCTATCTATTTTGATGTGAATTAGCACTCACTCTGTTGTGTTCGGTGAAAATACGCTCAATGTCACGCATCTTGGTACGCGTCTTGAGGGCATACTTGCCAATGGCGGCCTCCCAGACATTTTGATGATCCTCTAGATCGGAAGAATACGCGCGAGGTCGGACGAGTCCAGGAGACGTTCGTCCGGTCTATTCCAAATTATGAGCGGATACGGGTACGGGCCCAAGACGAGTGCTTACAAGATTACTCCTGCCTGTACTCCCGTATCTAGATTCATCGATTGTATTCCCATTTGGCGCATTGTCGACCTCCATCTTGTGTTCTTCATGATGAGGAGCGGGTCGTTGAGGTGAATAAAACGGCGTGTCGTGTTGACTCTTCTTTGGCGTTCTAGCAGGTGCATGGTAAGAAGATGAACCGTTGAGCTTTGCCGGGGAGGCCGTCGTAGCACGGCCATAATCGGACGTGGGAGGGATGGACGGCGTCTCTGCCGAGGATGGAAAGGGGACCGATGGGGCGGCTGGAGGAGGAGCTGGAGGGTCAGTGTTGATGATATTGCGAATAGAGGCGTTGGAAGAAGTGCCAGTACGCGGCGGAATTGGATTTTGCGGTTCGTCGTTGAGGAGCGCACGCAGCGACATGGCGAACAAGAGTTTTGGCGAGTAATAGTGTCTATAGTACGTTTAGAAGAGGATTCAGAGTTTATCTTGATCAAGAAAAGGGCGAGCGCGGCGATTCAAGTGAAACGACGTGACGAATTGGGAGACTTGGTCGGAGGAGTGGTCACAAATCCGACTCTATTCACCTTTAACAGGAATAATTAGCATAATGATCCCATAAAAGCGCCCAAAAGTGTCGACGAAAGGGCAGAAAGCGCGACTTACGAAGCTGAAGCGACGTCGGCCCAGACACAGACGCGACTCTGAGCTGCCGAGAGTCGCTGAGAAATCGTGGATATTGGTGATAAATCCTTGTGTCCAACAGGATTCTACGCAACGTTGCGCGCAGTTGGCGTGATGAAGCGGTCAGGACTTGGAAATTTCAATTTGATGGACAAAGCAAACCGACGTTGGACCGACGTAGAGGACAGCCAACGACGAATATTATGCGGATATCAGTCTCAAACAGTAGATATTAAGCAGATTTACTTTGTCATCATACCTCGACGGGCGGTCACAAATCAGGGATTACATCAAGGTGGATCCTATTATGATAGTATCCACAAGGTTGCATAGTACGTTTATATGTACATCTAGAGTGAGGAGGGACACTGGCTACCCACTTGTGCTCTGCACTTCTTGACCACGCCAACCAGAGGTAGTTCACACGGTTTTGGACCTAAACGGCGCATATTTGGAGAACAGTCACCACACCTCCCTCGTTCTCGTCATAGGCAAGATTTCGGGAGGTGCACGGCGAGTGACCTCGAGTCCAAACGTCGCAACAGAGTGTAAAGTTACCGAGCGATCACCATCATTCCATTCCAACAGTCTAGCGGCTCAATCTCTTAGAGCTTTATCCAATCCCAAAGAAAATAGTCGGGGTACAGAATAGCCTTGCACGCTTCGTCAGTCTCTTACAGGGTATTCGTCAACGACTGGGTTTCATACTTCATCACACTTGTATACCCTCAAGCTAGTGGAAGGCCATAACTCTGGCATGTAGGAGCTACAAGCTATTATTCTACCAATACTGACCTCTAGAGGGTCGGCGCACATGTCTACGAACCAACTCAAAGCGCTCAAGCCCGCATCAAAGAAGCTTTTTGACGCATTTAGAAAAAGAGGCATTTGACAGTTTGATGACAAGGACCGTGCCGATAAAGATCCTACCTTCACGGGGAGCTTCCGAGAGATACTCCTTGGGCATTCAATCCGTCTCCGCAAGGGCTTAAACAGGTTGCTTCCCCACGTCTCATGTCGGATCGTATGAGTTGACATGGGCGCACAGCTGTCTGACGGGGGAAATCGTGGA
The DNA here is from genome assembly GCA_910890315.1 of Serendipita indica DSM 11827. NCBI lineage: Eukaryota > Fungi > Basidiomycota > Agaricomycetes > Sebacinales > Serendipitaceae > Serendipita > Serendipita indica. The sequence continues at coordinate 426,547 of CAJVGD010000016.1, read as the reverse complement.
TGCAGTCTGTGAGATATAAAGGACGAGGGACACGAAGCGACTCGACGAGCCCCCCTCGTCTCTCCTTTTCCTCACCATGAAACTTCTCACTATCACATTCATTGTGACGATATCCACATTAGTGTCTGCCCAGAGCGTCAAAGTCTGTACGTCGGAATCTTTTCCCCCTCTCGACTCTTCCTTGACTCTCCCAAGGCGGCGGCGCCTATTGGGATGGTACATCCAAATGTGAACCTGGGTACAGATGCGCACCTGTGATGGCTGGTAAGTCGCTGAGCGTCGTCTTTGTAGAATGGCCACTAATGGCCGCCAGGACTCTCGGTCTGTCTCCCTGCCGTGGCGGCTCCTACGCGTGACAACGTGTCTGGTCCTCCAGCGACACGTACTGCCGCGGATAGTACCTCAATTGCAACTCACGTCACTGCGTGAAAAATCGCTTCGTTTGTATGTTTCGGAAAGTCTCCACATTGATGCATGAATGTATCACATGGATATTTAAACCCTCTTTTCGTCTTGAAATCTCTTTTCGGGATCGACTAGTAGCCGAAGCCCCGGGTGCGCGTGGATATCCTTCGTCACTTGATAAACCCCGCGTCGTTTGTCGCCTACGCATCTTGAACCCGACCATCACTTGTCCTGTAGCCATGTCCGACATCAAAACACCAGGATTTCAGGTAACAGAATTCGCCCATGGTCGAAAACATGAGAAGTAGCTAACGATACTCGTACATTCCAGTCATCTGACCGCTTCGCTGCCATATACGATGCCTTTTGTGCCATGTCAGATGCAGAGAAGCAGGCGCAGATCAAGAAGGTACGCGCCCTTGTAACATGTCCTCTGGTCAAGTGCTGACTGGGCCCTCTTGCACATAGGTCAACGGTGTATTCCAGTTTCAGATCAAGAATGCACAAGGACAAGAGGAAAACTGGACGATTGACCTCAAGAAGGAGGGCACACTCTACAAGGGCCCAGCAAAAGGAAAGGCAGACGTGACCATCATCGTCTCTGGTATGTCTTCACTCTATTCTAGTGCCCTTGCACTTGTTTAAAAGATGCTCACGCTCTTCCTTCCCAACCTTCCCCAAACTCCTACGCAGACGAGACATTTACTCAGATGGCCGATGGAAAACTCGACGGTCAAAAAGCCTTCATGACTGGGAAACTCAAGACAAAGGGGAATATGATGCTAGCTACCAAACTCGGCCCCGTCTTGGCTGCAGCAAAGCCAAAGGCCAAGCTATAGGCGATTCCTCCGCTTGCTCATGTATCTTAACGTTATTTCTACAATCCTAAAGCTGTTCATCATCACGCAAACTGAGTCGAGAGAGAGGCGATGATTGGATTACATGTGAGGCATACATAAGAGTTCCAAGGACGGGGATATCGTAAAGGAGGAAACATGTCTAAATCATGCAGCAGGTTCGTTAGAAGATGCCTCCAAAGAGACCACTCTGCTTGCGTCCTTGATTCGACTGGGAATCCTTGCGCAAATTGACGAGCGATTGGAGTTGGACCATGCACTGAAAAGCGATGAGGAGCGTACATTCGAAATGCGAGGTCACTCACTTGCTCCAGCTTGTCCTTTCTATCCTGCAAATCGAGATGTCGACGGATCGCTGGGTTCTCTCGTGCAAACTTTTGAACCTCGGTCCGGTCCAGATCGTAGATGAGGCGGGAATCAATCTCCCGAGGGAACTAGAAACGATGAGCAAGAGTGAACATACGGTACTGCGTACGTGCCTGGTAGAAGAACTGGTCGAGGAGTTCAATATTGATGAATAGTGTGCTCATGTAGGCCAGCTTGTCTGCGACAACGTTGAGGAAAATCTCAGGACAAACTGTGTCCTTTTCTGGTCCAGCCTTGCACTGCTTGGACTTGAGGGCAGCCATACGTAGCTTGAGAGTGGCAAGTCTGTCGGTATAGAGGAGAGCGTGGCGAGCTATTGACGCGGTTTAGATTAAAGAGCGAGCCTTCTAGACGCAGACACGTACCTTCCAATACCTGAGCCGGGCTATATCGATAATCAATCGGCTCCTCTACGTTCTCGACCTTTCCACCCGTTCGCAAAGCCTCACGCTTCCTCTCTTCCTCTCTCTTCTCTCTTCCGCGGACGTAATCCATCAATGTGCGCAATCGTCGACCACCACCAATGCGGCCCTTGATCTCCGCAATCCGTCCCTCGAGCATCCCAATCTCCTTTTCAAAAAGCGCTACTGACTTTTCTTGGCCAATGCCCCACTCACGAAGATCGACGTCGACGTCATGCTTGAACGGTTTGATGGCATTTTCGACCTGATCGCTCGTCAATGTGAGGTACTGGCGGAGGATGCCATGTGAGAGCTGGACGATGCGCTCAGCATACGCTGGGTGATGATTCATCGGTTCCGTCGTGACGATATTGTCGATGAGAGCCCGCAAGCCATCTGCGACGAGGTTCGTGCTATCTCGACCAACCCCAGACTTGGTCAACAGACCACTGGCAGCTTCGAGCTTGTATCGCCAGTACGTTTCCACATCCTTGAGCTCACGCTGAGCAGGCAACTCTTTACCTGCACCCTTTGCCGGTTCCGGAGCTTTGCCACCAAACCAGCTCGATGATGCCGGGGAAGCTGCTTCCAACGCGAGGGCCTTTTTGAGATCTCCGACGGCGAGTGCGTTGAGCTCCCCGGAAGAAAGGCGTTTGTCAGACCAATAGATGGCCTCTAGAACGCCCATGACTTTCTCGTCCAACATCTCCTTGACGCGCTCACGGACAGCAGGCTTTGTAAACTGCGCTGCGTACGAGTTGAAGCGGGCCTATGCCAGGTGAGTAATAGGGGAAAAGAAGGGGAGGGCTATCTCACCTTGAGTGTGTCGACTGTCTCTGCGACGTAGCTCTCTGCGCTGATGCGACGGTCATTGTACATGACCTTGAACTGATAGCTTGCCTCCTCTAGCTCGAGTTGAACTGCGTTGCTGATGGTATGAAGAGATCCAGCCATACTACCTTCGAGCACCTCCATCAATCGACGACGGAGCGTACCTGTGCCGACCATTACCGACGACTTGCCCTTGCCATCCGCTGTCGGCTCTGGATTAAAATGCTCCTGGTTTGCGCCAAAGAAGCCTTCTTCGCGGCGCATAACCGCATCTGTAAGGTTCTCGTCGTCGCCTCGACGGCCCCTCTTTCGATCAGCCGGCTTTGTGACGACGCCGACGTATCCCAATCCAAGAGGATATCGATTCCCTCTCAAGATCTCCGCGCCCATTCCAGGGTCTACCAGATCCATTTTGGTGATGACACCCAGTGTGCGGAGTCCCAAAGGATCCACACGACGACTAGCTCGCAGTGCCGGAGAATTCGCCAAGTCGACGTCGGCGGCACACACCGCGAGTACAATATTGGGCTCTTTGATGTACTTTTCGCACAAGGCCTCGATACGGCCTTTTAGTTCCTCTGGCTGGTCAATGTTTGCGATCTGAATGTATCCCGGAAGGTCGATGAGCGTAAGGTCTGGGACGTTGGGCGAGTAGATGTGAAGATGAATCGGGTCGTCCGAGACGCACTTCTCGGCTGGAACCGAGAGGTTGAGATCGGTGAGAATCTTTTGGATGGAAGAAAAGGATGTTATATGGCGCATGTTGAGGTCAGGAAAGTCGCCGTAGGGCTCGGTGTGAGGCGTATGAACGAGTGTCAGTTCGATGGGCCTTCGCGTAACCATATTGTTGCCTCTGCAATACGGTAAGTCTTGTGCAGCACGACCAAGAGCACGACAAACTTTGGCAAGAATTCCTTCCCGACAATAGCTTCAAGCACGCTACTTTTCCCACTACTCTGGCTGCCAATGACGACGATGCTTGGGAGCTTGAGGGTGTCTGATTGGTCTATCGACTGTAGAATGGTGCGAATGGAGATGAGCTTCTTGGTCAACGACAAGAGGTCTGTCGGGGGGAGATTGTCGACGGTGGGTTTTTTCTCCTCTTCTTCCTCTTCATTGTCCTGAGCGGCCTTTGAACGAGCCGTAGCAGTGCCCAAAGCAGCGGCAGCGACAGCAACACCTTTGCCGTCACCTTCGGGCTCGGAGTCGCCCTTTGATTTTCCCTTGTCTCCAGACCCGTCATCTGAACCTCCTGATTTGCCTCCAGAGCCCAAGGACTTTAGCCATTCAGGAGCTTCGAGCCCTTGTACGGTTGCAGCAAGGCTGTCGTACGTGCTGGAAACGCCCTCTTTTGCGCTATCTATTGTCCCCTTTGCCGATTTTCTGAAAGAACCCAACGCCGAACCTGCTGTTGAGAGAAAGGGCGACAGTGTTTCCGATGCAGAGTCGTAAATATCTGCAGCAGTATCCTGGACGTCGGTCAGGAAAGTCGAAGTCTGACGTCGTAGTTCTGTAATAAAAACGGATTAACACCTCTTCAGACTGGATAAAGAGACTCGTCTGACCATCTAGCTTGTAGTTTGCGTATCCAAAGGCCCCTGCACCGACGCCAACACCCGCAATGGGTACTCTAAAAGCTCTCGCGACAAAACGAGGTAGAGCAGAGTAGCTGAGAGCCCGAACGTGTACACTTCGCCAGACTCGAGGAGTATTTGGAGCTCGCATCCGCGGTCGCAGCGCGTTGAGCAGCGTCGGCTTGTGCATCGTTTTGTATGAGCGTGTATACATTTGAAGAGCACTGTTTGACTGTGCTGTCGACTGCTTGAGCACCCGCCGTCGCGCAGAAGCTGCTGCGACTGAAATCATTGCGCGGGGACGCTGAATAATGTTATTTCAGAAAATTATCCGGCTCCTATTCCCGATAAACGATAGCAGAACTAGTTTTTCTGCAAGCCTTTGGGCAGGTGACGTTTGTGTTCGGCGACAAGCCTACGATACCTGAGGCTGGGGAGACAACTTGAACTCTAACTGTGTCCGTCGGAGGTCCAGGCGACGCGTCTATACGCCTCAAACTCATTATACGGGTTTATATTCTCATATAGAACATATATATCAGCCAGCGACGCGCCTTTCTACCCGAAAACACGATATTCGGCTCATCACCACCCCTTCAGTCATCTAACAGTCGACATACATGTCACAGATTCCTGTCCCAATTCCAACGCTCCCCATCGCGTCGACTACAGCTGCTCAAAATGCCCACATCGCATCCTTGAACACCCAAATCGAACAGCTAGTTCACAAGAACAATAAACTAGTCCAATCTCATGAAGAAGAACTTGCAGAGTGGGAGAAAAAGCTAGTCGAAGAACGACGACGGGGCGACAATGCCGTTCGCAAAATACAAGAAGCGAGCAAACGTGAAGTAGCATCCTGGCACGATGCTTGTGAGACGGTAATGGCTCTTGTTACTCTTCGATTCCTTGGCTCATGCGTCCCTCGTTCAACAGCTCCGCGTCGCATCGCATCATGCAATGGCATCGATGGAATATGCACATGCCGTCACAAAGCACGATTTACTAGACTTGGAGCACAAGATGGACGCGCTTTCAACCGAATTAAAGGTCAAGGACATGTATTTGCTCCGCCTAAAAGGGGCGGAAGAGGATTTAAAGGTACATTTTCGTGTCATCGAGTGCCTGCGAAAGCTAAAACGATCAGGATCGACTCGAATACGCAGAGAGAACATATGCTAGGCGGCTAGAAGCCCTCGTGTCTGAACTCGACGAGACCAAGCAAGAACTCATCAATTCCCGTAACAAGGTCGTTCTCAACGAGTCTCAGGAAACGTCTAAACTCGCAGTATGTCCGTTCTTTGCCGCAAAGTCGTGTACTGATGCTGCGTAGACCAAACTTAAAGAGGCTCAGAAAGAGTTGGACGAGACTCGTGCCGCATTAACCAAGGCAAACGCTCAGATAACCTCTTTGGAGTCTGTGGCCGAGCGTGCTCGTCTAGAGCTCAAAGATGAAAAGAGAGAACGAAAAGAGCTAGAACGGGAAATGAGAGAACTCAAGGACCAAGTATGTATATCCTTACCCTCGACAATTATTCTCATCTCGAAAAGGTTGCCGACTGGAAGCGACTGGAGACTCGAGAGGCTGAGACGGCCAAAGAGGGCAAGAAACGTGCTCGAGAGCTCGAAGTGACATTGGCGGCGGAACGAAGTCGTCTCGAGGAGCTCGAACAAGAGCGCGTACGATGGAAAAAGGAGAAATCTCAGCTTCAAAGAGAAAAGGACGAGTTGGAACAAGAGCGATGAAGCGAAGAAAGAAGCAAAGGCAGCGAGAAAGCTTCTTAAAGAGGCGAAACAAGAAGCCGCCGGAAAGGAGAATGCACCAGAGAAAGTATTTGATCCCAAGCCGAAGAAACGACAGCGAGAAGTGGAGGATGCCAGCGACGACGAGGGCAAGACGGTCAAAAAGGTGAATATCTTCCAAACCCATTTGACGTGGCTGACCCTGCCAGTCTAAACCCACTGTTGAATCGAATCCTAAACGAGCGGTTTCGCCCGGTCCCTCGAAAGACGCCGCAAAGTCGAAACCAAAGTTCAAACGACCGACCAAGAAACAGGCAGAGGAAGAGCACGACTCGGACGACACTCTCTCAAAGCGCGCCAAATTTATCTCAAAGTCACTTGCAGCGGATAATGCAGAAGGTCGACGTGTCATCAAGGGCGCTCTAGGTGATACATCCGATGAAGAACCTATCACCAAGCCCAAGACAAAGGCAAAGGCGAAGGCAGCTGCTAGCCGAAAGGATGAGGGGAGTGAAGAAGTCTTTGACGTCGATAGAATCCCAGAAGCTTCTGACTCGGACGATGAGCCACCCAAACCGGTTGGTCCCAAAGTCAAGAAGACGGCAAAGAAGAAAGAGGACAGCGAACCCTCCAAGCCCAAAGCAAAGGAGACGAAACAAGCCTCTGCTGCTCCAGAGCCTGCAAAGCCAAAGAAGAGAATGTTGAACCTACTTGGGAATACAACCGGTGCGAGTGCTGTTACCGCTTGGTGGGGCGCGGTAAGTCGTTTGCACGCGCTCAATAGTCATTTCTGACGTGTCCCAGAAGAACACCGACAACGAATTCAATATACCGACGATGCTTTCATCGCCGGAAAAGGGCGAAGTACCGAGAGCAAAGTTTGGATCTGGCCGAGGTTTCTAAATTGTATCGTATCTGTACCATGTGCTCAAATGTATACTCTTGTGTTTATTCACGCGTTTTGCGAATAGCCGGTGGGCTTGTCGAAAACTTGAACTCCTTCGACGTTGACCGGCCATGGTGACCGTGACGATTGAAGCCGCCAGCAAGAAGCTACGACTCGCTCCAGATCTCCCATACACAGTCTCGTTTCCGGATCCGGACGCGGCAACGATTGAAGATGTGAAAAAGCTCTTGCGCGTCAAGTTTCCCAAAGTACGCTGCTGTTTTTACGCCTTATAGCGCGTCTGTGCTGATAATAATACCCTCCAATAGCTTCTAATGGAACGTCAACGGCTTACGCTGCCCACAACGTCGCCTGACGCAAAGGGACGAGCCCCAAAGGATTCGGAATCACTGACGGCAGCTGGTCTCGCAAACGGAGGGACACTTATCTCAAAGACCTCGGTCCTCAAATCAGCTGGACGACCGTCTTTTTGACCGAATACGTTCGCACCCGTCTTGTCATTTGCGTATTCGTTGACGGTTTGGATAGGCTGGGCCATTGGCTATTCATTTTATAGTGTACAATTACTTTCCATGGGATGTTCCCTTCAAGAAGAGCAAGATGCAGATGTACGTCGGTGATTTATAAACTCTTGTCCAAACTGACTCTACGTTGCGTAGCTTTGCGTACTGGATGTTTATCCTTCACTTTTGAAGCGAGAACTTGAAACACTCTTGTACGTGCCGCAGTACCCTCTGGAATACGTCTAATTGTTGGACAGTGTTCACCGCTTCTCTCATGGAACGATGCCAGCCTCCTACATTATCCGAAAGTGCGTTTCTATGTTCCATCTTTACGGTCTATTAACACCTCGTAGTTCTGCTCATTATTGGCTCTTGGCCGGTCTAATGTCCGCTGTCTCCATCTACGGCCCATGGAATTCATTGCTTCGCATGCAAGATTCCGGCTCGTGGCGCGATCAAGACTGGTTCCTTTGGACATGTGCAGGCGTCTGGGCGGTGCGTCATTATAGCTTTCTAGAGGGACATGTTCTGACGCGACTTGTCAGACTTTTGAGATGATGAATCTGTCGACTCACTTGACGCTCCGTTCGCTGCGTCCAGCGGGCAGCAAGGCGCGCGGTATTCCACACAGTTGGATCTTTGACGGACTCAAGGTGAGCTACAGCCACCTACCCGCTTCATTTGATTGATCTTTTTTTTAGGTGTCCTGCGCCAACTATACGACAGAGATCCTTGGATGGATTGTCGTGTGCATCATGACCGGTGATCTATGGTGTTCGTCCGTCTCTGCACTGATAGTTTGTTGTTCACACTCTCATAGGCATGTTCTTTGTCGTCGTTGGATCGGCAACAATGGCAAAGTGGGCTCTCGCAAAGCACGCGAGGTATCGCAAAGAGTTTCCTGGATACCCAAAGTCACGCAAGGCCATTATTCCGTTTGTGCTCTAGAAGTACATTGCTTGTCGAGCATTCATAGTCCTCGTCTGCTAATGCAATTTCAACCCGTACGAGTCGACGTTTTAGTCGTTGAAAGTGCCCGAAGTGGTGTCAGTGAATTAGCAAAAGAATAACTCTATCACAAAATACAATTACGTCTATGCTTCAGACACGACGCCGACCTGAGCGGCGCGGAGACACCTGTCCTTGATCTTGTAGCCAATCTTGAGCGTGTCCACAATCATCCCAGGCTTGATCTCTTTGCCAGCCATGGCAGGGAGAGAGCTTGCGACTGCCTGAGGGACTTCGAAGAGAGCCTCGTGCCAATTGGGATCGAATGGCTCGCCCGCAGGATTGAAGGGAGTGATTCCGTGGGATGCCAAAGTCGATAGAAGCGCTCGGTGGGTGAGTGTTACTCCCTCGACGAGAGCAGACTCGCCACCTTTTGCAGCGGAAGTAGCACTTTCAGACTCGGTTTCTGATTCGCTGCTGCTGCTGCTGCTCGAGGAACTGGAGGAACTGGAGCTGGAAGAGGAAGAGGAACTCGAGGATGAAGACGAGCTTGAACTAGAGACGGATGATGACGACTCTGTCACCGTCTTGAGCGCCATTTCGAGCGTGTCGACGGTCTGTAAGAGATCATCTGGAATCGTTCAGACAAACCATCAGGAGCGTCAGGGATGGGCATTACTGGCAAACTTGGAAATGGCAAAGTCTTTCGCCTTATCTTTCTCTATTTGGGCGATTCTCTGCGCGTTGAGAAGGTCGGCTTGCAAGTACCGTAGACGCGACTGTACGTTACGTTAGTCATTATACTCATGGTGATATTTTGCAACTCTCACCATGAGGTCGTCTTTTTCCTCTTTTAGTTTTTCTATGTCTGACTTTGCCTGAGCCTGCTCGGCTTTGGCTTCGCTCGCCTTTTCTGTTGTCTCTGCTTTGCTGGATGATTCTGGAGTTGCAGAAGCAGCGTCTGTTTGCGTCTGGGCATCCGAGTGAGCATTCCGATGCTGAAGAACTGATGCCGAAAAGGTCGTCTGCCCTCGTCGGGCGGGCACCCGCATTCCACCAACTCGGAGCGCAGAGAATCCTTCATACAATGAGGATACGCGTGTTGTCGTTGAAGCCGAGGGGCTTGAGCAAAACGCTGACAAGGCCAAAAGAAAAAAACAATGTGAGCCGATTTGACACTCGACGTGTATTCTATGGCAAGAAAAGAAGAGAATAAAGGCATACCTCGTCGTGAAATTGGCATGAGACTGCTTGTTCGACCTCCAGCGCACGACTGGACAGTGCGCGACGCATTGCGCAGGAAATTCCGTGATGCCGAGGACATTTCAAGGCTTTTTAGATCAAAGTTGTGGCGAAAAGAAGATGGGCGACTGTCGACGTCGGCTCAAAAGGGTGGGGAACCTGGCTTGGAGTTGACCATCTCAAGTAACACTTTTGACATTATTCTATCGACACAAAATACGTTGAAAGACTGGATCCTTTGACATGAACATCCAATGTGGACGCTTAATAGCAGCAATCGACAGAAACTAGATGGCTTCTCCTGACACTCACAGAGCCCTTATGGATATTTGCGGACCTGTATAATCATGTATATGCAACGAGCTGCTGGATATACGAACCGAGGAGATTGCGTCCCCAGGATGCACATACATCTCCTATGACATCTGGTGGTACTCAAGGGTTCACCGCACGCCCGAGGACGCCGTTTTCCGATACAAATGGTAACTTTGTGGGCAACGTTCACCAAGAATGTAACGTGACGTGCGTGCTCTTTGTCGGCACAAGACAAATAGTTCCAAAAACCGAAAGCGATCCCTCTCCTTTCTCATAGCCTCTCTCTACACGCTAATGAGATACGGTTAGCATATGCATTGTTAAAGAGCTCGTTCTCGGTACCAATACGACAGAATTTCTCACACGAGAGGTTGAGAATGTCAACGTTGTAGGCAGAGTTCACTCCGAGTACCCCAATGGCATCTTCCCCGCAAAGAATATTTTCACTGGCTCCGGTAGAGCCGAGGGAGCGTATACGGTACCTCAGGTTACTTGGGATGGGTGGAGTCGGTATCGTCTAACCAAGGCATCGTCGGTTCGAGCAGGCTTGCTGCCGTATTCGATACCACTAGCGGCGGCTGTTGCCGGAACACCGCCTGCACTCGTCGTGCTATAATTAAACTCATTTTGCATCCCTTTCTTAACACTAGCACACGGCCTTAGGACATGCAGCTACCCATTATACCTCCTTTGTGGAGCTGACACCGTCGGCCATATCACCAGTGCGTGCGTAGGGCCCTGAATACGACGCAAGATCGGATTCGGATATGAAAAGCTTGCCAGGATGGCATCCGAGCCCCTCGATGTGGACTGACAATGCTCAGTGCTTAGCTGTCAATCTCTGACAGAAGCGAAACTGACTTCTGACATTGCAATGGCAGACCGGCTCCGCGCACGTCTTCAGATGCAGATGAAAGCCGTGGATACTCCACTACGTATAGAAGCTGTCATAAAACATGGCAATGGATATAATGCGAACGGCGATTGGTTAGCCAGGCTAGTGGATATCGAGCTCATGCCTAATAATAGTTCCCCTGCCTCCACCTCTATACCTTTACGACACGCACATGCTCTTTTACTGGCACTTACTGGCAAGGAATCTGCATCTTCTCACGTTGTCGGCTATCTGCGCATCTTAACCGGGCGATCACCAGATATAAGGAGTGTGCGCAGACATCCCACCTTGATCAATAAGACTCACTTTAAATGAGCTTCCTTTGGGCCTATTGTCTTCTGACTGCTTCCCTATGGATCGCCACCACCTTTGCTCAATCAGACGGGGGCTATGGGCCGCATATCTACCCGGGGATGCCCTCAACTCCATATGGGCCAGACTGGCAGCATTGTAAGCTTGAGATCAGGATATTCTAGATTCGCCCCTTAGTACCTCTAGACTTCAAAGTAAACACATGGCCATATGTCAACTTTTCCATGCCTGTATCATATGCCGGCAGCGTCTCTGTCAACCGAGCCGATTTTGTGAACAACACACTATTCTTTGTCGCATTCGAAAAAGGAAACTCATCACTGGTAGCAGCCGAGGGCGAGCGTTCTTCCGAGCCTTGGATGATTTGGCTGAACGGAGGGTAAGTGCATGTAAACGCAGTAAGCGTATACTGACTGTGATATAGTCCTGGATCCTCAAGCATGTATGGACTGTTTGAGGAACATGGCCCTTTACGCTACAGCCGAACGGTATTGCCAGGCGGAGGATCTTCCAATCAATTTATCGAGAACCCCTTTAGCTGGCACAGGCTAGCGGATATTTTTTACGTCGATCAGCCCGTCGGTACTGGCTATAGCACTGTCAGTCTCAATGGGGAGGTCCCAGACGAAGACGCGATGGGACAAGACTTTGTAAGATACCCAATCTCTGAGTTTATCTCACTACATCTCTCTATAGGCACACTTTCTGTCCAATCTAGTCTCGATCTTTCCCAGTCTGCGCCATCGTCCTCTCTACCTCGTAGGCGAGAGTTATGCCGGGACCTACATTGTATGCTTCATAATGAGCTATATATACATACTGACACTCGGTTTAGCCATATATTGCAAAGACGTTGTTTGGCATGACTCAGCCGCCAGTAAGATTGGCAAAGATTGCTATTGGGGACGGAAGTACGCTAGTTTTTTCGCACCCGAGATTCGCCTCTGACGCTCATGCACCACTAGCTCTGGGTAGCGAAAGCACCTGTCGGCAGCACCCTATCCCATCTATCCTACAGACATATCCACAGCTTATCAACTTTAGCTCAGTCGCATATGAATACTACGTAAAGCAATGGAGGCTGTGCAGGTACAATGCGATCCTAGAGTACCCTGCCAAATCTCTCTATCCACCATTGGGGAACCCTGATTATCCTACATATGCCCGTGCACCGTATAACTTGGACAATGTGCGAAGCAAGCTGCGTACTTTGATCAAGCTAGCATCTGCTGGCGTTGGAGAAGACGAGATCTTCCACGAGGGGAGGATCTACCGGCGACGCTCGGAAAATTCCTCTGGTTTGATACGGCGATGGGACAGTGCAGGAATAGATTCATACTTCGGTTGCGATGTATGGGAAAACATGATCCAGTACGCAACTGAACAAACACCTTTTTGTAAGCATATAATGGGCAGAATGCGTGGTACTTACCCTCTTTCAGGGGAAACTTACAGCTTTGATGTAAGTGAGGAATATGAGGTCCAGGAGATATAATGTTCACATATTACAGGTGTACCGTATCTCCGACGCATTGAACCCTCCTGTGCCATCCAATACGACCCTCTTCCTCAACGGTTGGCCTCTGCATCGTGAGATTGATACCACTGACTTTGGATAGATCCCAAAGTACGAGCAGCATTGCACGCTCCGGATCACCGGTGGCAACAAAGTCGCCCATATCCGTTCAGTGGCTCATACGTGGACCCTAGTATGGTTTCAATGGCCATAGCGATTCCTTTCTTACATTTTCCTAGGTGCTGCCCCAGACACCTTTCTTTCTGAGCTTTCCAAGAACGTCTCCATGGTATTCTTTTCCGGGAACGACGATGCACTTGTTGCACATCGTGGGACAGAGCGTACGTGACAGGTCTGTGCTAGAACAGCTCACTTAGCCTAGTAGTGACAATCCAGAATATGACGTTTGGTGGAATTCAAGGTTTCACCGCGCGTCCGAGCACGCCCTTCTCCGATACGGATGGCAATTTTGCAGGTATCATTCATCAGGAACGCAACGTGACCTATGCACTCTTCATCGGAGCAGGTCATATGGTTCCAACAGACAAGCCTAAAGCGGTCTGGTTCCTCTCATATCGCTCGATACTTGCTTATTCGACGGTATAGGCCTATGCGTTTATCCGGGAATTTGTCCTCGGGACCAACACGACTGGTTTGCTCACAAAAGACGGTGATAACGTCAACGTCGTAGGTGGCGTTCACTCTGAGTACTTGAGTGGCATCTTCCCTGCCAAGGAGATTTATACTGGTTCTGGAAGAATTGAGGGAACATATACTCTCCCGCAAGCTACCTGGGACGCGTGGAGTCAGTACATGGCTACAATGCCTGATCCCGGACTTATAGGTTATGCATCGTCAATTCGAGAAACTTCCGTATCACCCTCAATGCTACTAACGACTGTTGGAACGCTACTTGCTCTCTTCATTGTATAAGCATATCCATATTCCATCCTTTGTCACTGCTACATGAACTTGTGACGAGAAAGATTATTCAGAAGGTTACCTAGTAAATTCTCCCTCTGGGGCGGTCAACGTCCCTTGAGTTCAACCACATTCTCAGTACGAAGGGTACAGCCCGAGGTCCTGCGTTATTGACAGGCTCAGCCTGCAACCCAGGGTAAAGCTCGTCAAACGGGGCGTCGTCCCAAGGCTTGGCCCTCGAAGATTTACCGAGTGTTCTCGGCTCAGCTTCATCCACTACTGGATCCTCCTCGTACTGAAAACGCGAAAGACGTGCCCCGAGTAGGGTATCGAAATTGAACTTTGGCGAACAGAGAATTTCGGCAATGGCCTCTCGTTCCCTGGTTGAAAGAGTGTTTCTAGTGTTTTCGTGACCGAGTTGATCTTCTCGTGAGGTGGACCCTATGAGAAGGCGCTTGGCAAGCCCAGCCCACCCAAAGTTCGACTGGTGTTCGCGCTGTTGTTCTTCGTGTCTGAATAAAGCCAATCTTCTCTCCTGTTCAGCTTGTACTTTTCCAGACTCGCTGCTGCCACTCCTCCCATTCCCCGCGCCTAGGTGGTGTTACACCGTCCTCAAACCACACATGTCGAGGAGGAAGTGCGATACATAGACGATGAAGAAAGTTGAATAGTGCAGACGTCTGCTGGCATATCTGCACGAGGAGTGGGAGAGTTGAGGGTTGCACCGCCTGACGGGACCCGTCAATACCAGTAGTGAGCCTTGCGGAGGATGGTGGGCTTGGGTATCCATATGCGCCGAGAATGTACGCGTGGACATCCTCTGCCAGCTCTCTTCGTCGTCGCAGGCAGAATAGGGAGTGCAGCGTCTGAGGGTCTGACGATTCCGTCGAGTCTGTCTGCTCTGAAGGTGCAAACAGCCAGGATTCGAGTCGTTGGCCCCATGATGACGCCGTTTGATTGAGAGGGGTACAACGGTCGAGTACCCCAAGCAGACGCCCCAATTCTTCCTCTGCCGACCATGAAAGATCGAGGACGCGCAGAAGAATATCAACCTCTCGCAGGTAGCTCGTGCGATCACGGGAGCTTGGAAGGGTATTGATCGAGACGATGAGATTTGAGAGGCTTTCTCGGATGAGCCCCGCCTGCTTTATTGAAATTCTGACATTGAGCGCCATAGTGAAAGAGCGCGTTTTAGGCTCGATCTCGGTCGTATCTTGAGCGTGCTGCGTATCCAACTGACGGTTTCCCACTGGAGGTTGTGGTGCGCTTAGAATTGGTATGCCTCGCATCGTCTCGACGATTAATTGCAGCCTGAGTCGAATCCTCAACGTGTATAACTGCGTATCTTCTGTTCCTCCATGGCTCTGGTCGCTATCAGCAAAGGGGTTTGACTCGCCACAGAGGAGATGATCGTAAGAGTACGGTGGGCGATTGGAAGGAATTGAATGTATGAAGCCTCTATTTTGCGCTTCCTGTCCTAATAGCGAGGGTAAGCGCAAGAGGGAGGACCATGCCGGTGACGACTTTATATGGGGAAGGCGAGTGTCCAGCAGGTGTAGTGCAGTATTTGGCTCCCCATCAAGTACCGCATCTTGGACGTCTTGAAATCCATCAGTAAAGTCCTATCGCACGATAGGGCTAATGGACTTACCTCGTGCATGATGCAATACTTGCGCAATCGTCTGCTCATTCTGCGTCCCTTTAAAATCTTTGTGTCTTTCTGGAGCCTTGTTCTCGTCATTCAGCATCGCACTAGCCGTCTTAGCGTATCCGCCACGGACGAGGTAATCGAATACGACATCTCGCTGTCAACGGATGAGTATCCTACTCATAAAATTCACCAGAATCACCATCTCTGGACCGAATCTTGGCAGGTTCCCATACTGCGCCCGCCGTCTGCCACCCAGGAAAGCGTCGACAATCCGTCGTCCAGCATCCTCCCTCGGCATCACCTCGTCCATCGCAGACAGATCTCGTAGAGTTCAAAAGGGTAGAGAGCAACGCCGGTACTCGTCCTCTCGCGGCCAAATGCGACCACGAGCATCTCCGCCTGAGCCGTTCCGACCGGCGCGCGCGTCAAATCAGAAGCGCCCCTGTGATAAACAAGGGTAAATGGCAGATTAGAAGCTTCAAACGAAGTCTAGATCTTGAGCCTCCGCGGTCTTTGGTTGGTCAACGAGTCCAGAGATGGAAGCACGATGGCCCTAAACATCTCAGCGAAGCACGCTTAATCGCGCATCTCAATTTATCACTCGTGTTTCAAGCTCTGGCTTAGTAGCACAAGTGGATATACGGGGAAACAATTCACATTTGCTAGCGAGTCAAACGCCTAGACTAGTTCATAGGCCAGACCGCTTAGCACTTGCACTCGCCCGGCTTGCATTGGCTGCCAAAGTGCCTCAGTAAATATCGAATACGTGCATAGGAGCGGACATACCACGAATCGCCGCAGCTGCACGAAGAGTTTCCGCAGTTCTGGTTTACGGGGACAATGGTTTCCTACATGCTCGTGTCAGTACGAATAGTACTAGTATCCTATGGCAGGTAATGCAAGGAAGGAGGAGACGTACAGAGATCATGGCAACGTTCGATGGGGTTCTGGAGTCAAAGTCCTGTCCAAGACCAGCGGGCTTATATGCACCTCTCGAGGCACTTTCTGAACTGGCCCCACCTGATCAAACTATGACCGAACCCCGCCTCGCCCATCTAGCCGAACTGTCGTCCAGTAATTACCGCATCCACAAAATGCCTCGCCCTCCTCGCCGAGTTTAGTAGCGAATGACACGACGGCCCCGTCTCTTGCAGGAAACCGGCTTACGATATCCAAGGCTACTTTTTGGGGATGATTGGACGCCGCAGCGTAATTGCCTCATCCAAGCGCCTCTACCGAGTGGAGCCACTGAAGCGGCTAGAGGAGAAAAGGGGGGTGCCTTCTAGCTCATGGTCGAGCAAAGGCATTGTTCTCAAGATTATCCGAAGGCGTAGGCGATCCACCTAGAGCCACCCCGTACACAATGTACGTGGGCGTTATACTATTGCGCACCCTATCTACCTCGTGGGTGCTCTCATGGAAGTCCTCTTGGAGCTGCCTGGATGACTTGGAGCGGTCCTGCACGTCCCACGGCTGACTGTCCACGTCGATCACGTCGATCACGCGCTTGTCAGAAATGGCAGCTGCCGTGATTGCCAAAGTCTGAGCAGAAACTTCTGGAAGTGGGGGAGGAGAATGTCTTTGAATATGCGGCATCATGGGGTGTAGTCCAGCGCTAGCTGAGCGGCGGCGGTAGTGATATTGATGGGTTATTCGGCCCCCTATTCTGGAGTCTGTTATAGGAACTGGAGGATCAGATGTGGAGAATGGGCGCAGTGGGCGCTGAGAAGCGTGGTCGACTCGTTCCTGCGGCGTGGGTGGGAGGGGTTGGAGATAATATGGATGGAATAATGCAGTCGGTGAGATAGGGGTGGGGAGAGAGGTATTATGTGGAAAGGACTGTGGGAACTGTGTTCGACGTTTTGCTATCCGCAGGTTGTTGATGCCTTGGAGAGTACCCTCCGCCGAGGAAGCTGAGAGGAAGACGTAAACGATGGGGTCCTTTCCAACTGAAAGGAGGCTGCGGATAAGCCAAACGGATGTGCTGTACTTGACGAAAGCCCATTTCTCATTGGGAGCGACTGGATGAGTGACTCGGGCTCAATCAACTCTGTGCTCATCGCCGGTGGAGGAGAGACGCTGTCAACCGCACGCACCCATTCAGGTACCATGGTGGGCGATTGGCGCGTTGGCAGACGAGGTTCGAATCGAGAGGCTAGCGGCCTAGAGCCAACTTCGTCGTGGTTACTTGAATGATGTATAGGTGCACTTGGGGGAGTTGATAGTACAAATGGAGGTGGAGGTCGTGTGATCCACACTCCGATGAGACTCTGGAAACCGATCGAGGCCGACCCGTACATGAGCCACGCCCAGGCGTATTCATAGTTGTGAAGGATCAAAAGTGCACCGACGTTGAGTCCAGACACCACCAGACAGAGAACAGTCGCGCTATGATCATGTTAGCAAGCGAAGTCATGAATCGAAGAAGACTCGCATCAGGCCCGTCCGCGCGACATAATGAATGGTCTTTGAGACAGATGCGTATTGTATAAGAGGAATGAGAAACATAAACGAGAGGAAGAGGGTCGTGATAAGGTCGGTCACTAGCACGGCGATGGTGACGCGAAGATCGGCGCCGACTCTACAATGTCGATCAACGCCGAGTGTTGACTTTCGCCCTGAAAAACCGGAGGCGAAAGTGAGCTCTCGGCGCGGCCAATACAAGTCCGCGCTCAACTGACCCAGTGCACTGGCCACCACCATCCCACTCAACGCGAGAAGCGAAACGAGTCCGGCTCTATACGCGTTGGACGAGAGACGTGATCCATGACTTGGCCAGGCGATGTAGACCTTTTCGACTGGTTCTAAAGGTGAGTTGATGTTTGGGCTGTTTGCGGTGACGTACGGAGAAGGAGATATATCATGCCTTTACCGAGTGAGAGAAACACAATTGATCCTATCATCGTTGCTGAACAGGCCGCACGATTGAGGGATGTTCCAACTCCGAGTACAAGGGCGCCGCCTTGGTCGAGTGAGTACACGGTGTACTCGATAGCTATTGCATACCAACGCAAAGAAGGTACAACTGGGGAGATGAGCACAAGGAGACGCCAACGGACGAATTGACCTACGACACGGACAAGAGGAGGACAACCAACACTGAAGCAAGGTGGAGGGATTGAAATTCTGTCGAGAGTTAGATAGTATTCCAACCGAACCAAAGACGCCCACCTCTCCACGACGGAATCTTGACTGCGCGTGAACGTCGTCCGAGCCAGTAGCTTGTAAGAGCGACCCCTAGAGAGTAAATGTTCGAAGTTAGCAATACTCTTACTAGAACGACAGAGCTACCTGTGATGGTGAAGACGATGAAGGATATCCGCAGCGAAAGTTCATGACCAGCAGGAAACACAACTGAAGAGAAAGCATTGCTGTCTGGATAGGACATTTGTTGTACAAGAATGGCGTCGACGACTGTTGTAGTTGGGACTAAGTGAGATCCGACGACGGCGTTCAAGTTGCATTTGCCAAAGGCTTGCTGGAATACCAAGTCTAATGAAAGATAATACACTCAGATTATCTGCAGAAGAATGGACTACTGAGAGTCAGAGGAAAACTTAGCAGCTGAGCAGACTCAGAGACGCGGCGAGGCTTTGAGAACGGCTTTGATTACCATGATAATGCTCAGATAGCTTCTCCATACGTTTTCAACAATATCCTGAGCTTGCGGATATCCTATTCGAACCGAACCAAACCAACAAGGTTACGGGGTTGCGTTGAAGTGGGCAATGTTGCAGATAGCCAATAAAGTGCAATTGAAGCGTGATTATCGACTCTGATCTTGAACATTATAGGAGAATTAGTCAGGTGGCGGGTGTCAACGAACAGCTTCTTAGTCAAGCACGGCTCGCTTGCACCTTGGCTATCGACTCTGAAATCCCATAGGAATCCACGAGAGCCCGGGACTTGTCTGCATGCAAAATGTCCCTATATTGTTCATCTAAAGCTGCCAGAGATGATTGAGAGTGAAACCTGGGGTGGCTACACACGAGCCTGGGTTTTGGCTTGTTGGACAGCCGTTACGGAGGCCCCAAACTCTAATATCGCATCGTAACCACTCTCCTCATCTCCAGAATACCAATAGCGAGTCTCGAAAGGCTGCAAGTGCCCTCATTTTCGTCGAAAAGCATAAGAGCCAGGTCCCTTGGCTTCCAATATCCGATATGCGCATAGCCTATCTCGGTTGGAGATCCGAGATATCGACTGTCGTACATTCTCGGCCCCGACAGCGACGCCCAGGTTCGAGACTGTAAATTGTGCTGACTTTGATACAGAACATGTTATCTGCCATCTCAGTTGGACCTTGGCATTTTTGGAGGCAACCTCTGCTGCGCGAGTTATCCTCAAGATGGCTGCTCTGTCCCCAGAGACGTCGAAATCACGGCATTGTATTACGAGATGATCTGGTTCGCCGTTTCATTGTGTCCTCGCGGGCCCATCGTGCTGTTCGAGTCTTGCCCCGCCGTTGGACGACCAAAGTATACCTGACCAGACTCATCGAGATTTGATGAAGAGTTCAAGGAGAATCAAAAGTCATCGTCCACGTCACCAGGGCAGCAGTCTCTCGAATCGCACTAGATCCATCTGGTCGCCGACAGAAACGCAGACCTTCTCAGAACGCATGTTTATCAAATCTCGTCTGAGCCGGCGGTGGAGGCTCGTCGACCATGATCACTTCTAGCCAGGGTCGCGTTCCCCCACGAGCGCTTGGTGTGTCATCGATAGATCAATCTTTTTTTATTTTCTGGAAATTCCGGGTGCAAACAGACTAGACCAGTCCATGGGTCAGCGGGCCTCTAGTGATCGACGGCATGGGAAAGTATATCAGTTCTTTGGCCCAGGGTTGCCGAGCTCTTTGGTCTTCGCCCCGTTGGCGACCACAATCCTGGTCAGCGTTCCAGCCAGCGACTTGAACCGGTCAAAGACGGCCGCAGATCATCGCAGCTGAATGGCAGACGCGTCTATCATCCCACCACCACCTCATTTCGACGCGCCATGGGTCAATCGGCCCATCCTCGTCACCAGTGGTCCTTTACAAGGAAAATGGATCAGGTTCGTCGTTTCCTCGTTTCATTCAATTGTTTTGTATTTAACGCGGATTTTTCTTTTCCAACGTCGCGCTCGCATCCCTTACGGCCGTTCTACGCCCACTCAACGGCTGTTTCGCTTCAACAACACGCGGCACGGTGCCCGATGGGATCTGAATCTCGGTGACGACGTGCCTCTCTCAAACGATTTCTATCACTCAGAGCCCAACTGGACGTCCAGCAGCAGCCACGACGAGGTCGAAAGTGAGGATTCGCCTCCTAATCGCTCTCAAACTACTGACCAAACGCTAATCGACCTCTTCTAGGGGTGCAATACATGATCTTCGACCTCTGCATCCACCTCCAACCGTTCGGCTTCGTCTTTTCGAGGTGGAGCATCCTGTTCCCCGCTGGATGCCCATACCCGGGTCGAGTCCTCCAGCACTCCAGTTTCAAGAAGAGCCAGAGTTACCTCCACCAGACGCGAAGGAAGTGAGCATAACCATCACCGCCAGGCTGACGACGCACTTTTTGTGCTTTGCTTCGCTCTTCAAGGTTCACCCACCAACGCGCGAGCGGGAGTATGGCAGAGTTGACCGCAAAATCCTCGTTGGACCTGTTGATGCGTCTGGTGCACCTGTCGACCCTCAGCTTGGGACGAGAAATCCAGCAACGACGGTCATCGAGCGCCCAAAGAGCGATAAGAGTCGATCATGGAGGTCCATCAGAGCACATCCAATGACGGCCATTTCCTGTCAGGATCCGAGCTGGCAGAGCGCTGTAAACGCCGCATGGGCGAGGTTTCATCAAGAGGGCAAAGTTTCCAACCCACCTCAGGCATTGGATAGTACCCAGGAACAGTCAAGAGGAACCGCCACTGTGGTAGGGGACCTCAGCTTACCGGAAATGATGGTGCTGGAAAGGTACCTACCTCGCGAGCCTCCAAAGTGGGTCATACCGTATGCAGATGTGACGTCGCAATTGTCCAAACGCGAAACGGCCGGCCACCTTATCCCTTCGTGCGAAAATGGCGAGCCCGCACTCTACTTTGTGTTCTCGGTTAGGTCTCGCCACCTTTCATCAGGATACGCTTGCTAATACATCTGGGTCTTTTGACAGGACCTCGCTATCCGGACCGAGGGCTAGTACGTAATCATGAGGCACCGTCAACTCGATGGCTCACATCGGCTTTTCTAGTTTTGCGCTGAGGTTTCACGTCATTAACCTGGACTGGCATGTCGACCCTCGCTTCACCCGACAAGGCCCCGCTCTTTACGCCCCGCTCGCGGACTGCGTGACGGATACGTTTGCAGTCTATTCGACGAAAGAGTACGCTAATCAGGGAGCCCATCTTGTTTGGATCAGAACTGACTTCGTTGTAGATTTCCAGGTCTTCCACCTACAACAGAGTTTACCTCCGTATGTCTACCTCGCTCCGTTGATGGTCTATTCTCATTCCCTTCTGATCAGTATCTTGTCCGGCAAGGGGTTCGTATCCGCTTCAGGGAGGACAGGCCCGCAGACACGGCCCTGGGCTCTGAAGGTCGGACTCGCCCCCCTCGAAAGAACTCCAAGTCGGCTGCCGCAACCAGTCCCGACGGAATAGACGACTTTGCGCAACAAACTCCGCCTTCACTGCCTCCGATGAACACTTACGGCGAGGAAAGTGCCAGAAACGAGTCGTGGAGCCCCCAGATACTTCAAGTTGCTGCAGAAGTGTACAAAAATAACCACCGACCCTCCATTTTCGGGCCTTTGTCTGTACACGAGGACGCAGACGAGCCCCAGGCGAGGTGCGAATCCATTATGACTAGTCAATATCTGTCTCTGATCGTCTCAGCCCTACTGCGGAGCATCACACTCAAACGGGGCATCCATATCCTCCACAAAACCCATCGCCTGTCTCCCATCAATTCGTTCCTCAAGGCCGTCGAACCTATCCTTTGGTGGCAAACATGGCTGCCGGATTGACGCTTCAGGATAGTTACCAGACATCCCCCACAGAATATTCGTCTATTCATCCGAATTCGTCGCCTTCTACGTATCCACGTGAGGCGGCAATACCCACCAACGTTTCCCCTCTCGGCTATGCGCACTATACCGAGACTGGTTACCCGCAGCTTCCTCCCATCAACATACCACCATCAAACGGGGCCCATTGGCGAGATCAAGACCGCACGGATCCGCGATCAGCAGAGGCGTTGTCCAGCCCTGTCGACCGTCCAGGACACCGATATACACCATATCCGCCTTCTGGCCATCCCTTTGATAAGATGCCATCGTATTGAAATTCTCATGCCATCTCACGTCATTTTTTTTGATCTCGAACCCCACATGCCCAAACCATAGACTCATACACGAAAGTCGGAAAAGTGGTCTTGTTGACAAACCCTCAGATGGACCCTACATCTGCATATGCTCCGATAATACATCTTGACGATGCGTGCGGACAGTCATGGTCATGATATATCTCTTTGGTCTCTCGTGTCTTTTTTTAAATAGTTCGTTGCTACGTACGTAACATGCTTATTGTACATGTACAGAGGCCTTGGGGGCGCTAAGACTGGTTAGGTAATCCTAACGGCGCTGTCAGTGATGAACCACGATGGTAGCTCGAAACGTACTTTGAGCCATTTCCTGCGCTCCTCTGGCATATAGTCGAACACAATGTACCGTTTATCCGTCCTGAGAACCTTTTCGACTTCAGAAACATCAATGCCTTTGGCGAGTCGCTGTAAATCTGCCCGGCCCCCGCCACCTTCTCCCATTTCCTCTTCTTCTTCACCCATCGGTACTGCATCCCCTCCACTTTCCGCAAATACAACTTTACCGAGCCGCTGCTTCTGTTCGTCATCAACGAGTCCCATCTTCCCCACCCGTCCCCAAAACTCGACAAATGCATTCTCAGTCAACATGGTGTCAAACGCCACTCGGGCATTTGCGTAGCGCTCTCGCTGCCATTTGTCGAATGCACGCTCCAGGTCTGGGTATTCAACTTGAGAACCCCCACCTTGCCCGTCGCCACCGAGGCGAAGGGTGTCACCGTGCCCTATTCCGCCAACACGCGAGTCATGTCCTCCTCCGTATTCGCCGCGAGAAGCAGGAACACGAATCATGGTATCGAGATCAAGCCGTTTGGCGACACTGCTATTGGCTATACTATCTTTGGCGCTTGACGACAACCCATGCCAGTGGACATCGAGGCCTGGTGCATAGCTTTCGAAGAGCGAGAACAGGGCAGCAGAGCCCTTGGCTTGAAGGTGTGATATGTGAGCTTGGAAAAAGGGATCGCAACCGCGCTTGGCTCATCGACGTCGCTTGACTGATGGACGCAAATCGCTGGTCTGCTGAGAGGTAGTTCATCGCCGACTCGAAACTGACGTTAGGCTCCCGGACATGGTCGATGAGAAGCGTTCTGTCGGGTGAAGATCGTAAGAATTGAGCGCGCGTGGCTGAGAGAGGGGAGCAGTGGCGTACTTGAAAGTCAGTTCTGCTTCTTCGAGGTTTAACCCAGCTCTACTGAGAGCATTTTGCTTCTCTAGCGCGGCTTGAACGCGCCGAAC
Organism: Serendipita indica DSM 11827; assembly: GCA_910890315.1. Classification (NCBI taxonomy): domain Eukaryota; kingdom Fungi; phylum Basidiomycota; class Agaricomycetes; order Sebacinales; family Serendipitaceae; genus Serendipita; species Serendipita indica. Next base: position 402,570 of record CAJVGD010000016.1, on the reverse strand, counting down.
TCTTTCTTCGCGCTCCCGAACGGCCTTTTCACGCCGCTGTCTCCTGTCCACCTCGGGGGCCACCTCCATTCTCTCTGAATCTCGAGAGGTACTGGCCATCTCCAGAGAGTCCTTGGCGATCATAAACGTTTTGATGAACGTTTCAAATAATTCTTCACGTAAAGTGGAGCTGCCAACTGCATCGTATCGTGGGTCCTTTTGGAACTGCTTCTTGACGTCTGCCCATTTGACGCTCCCAGGGGACTGAAAGAGACCAGACTTGTGCCCTTCCTTGAGCATGAGAAGAAATGCCTCCTCTGCCCTTTTCCGTTCATTGCGCTTCTCCTCTCCAAGATCTTTGAGATACGAACTGTGTTTGCATCAGTGGGGATCCCCCATGTCGGAGTAATCAATGTACCGGAACATCTTTTCTCTCTCCTTTTCGTCTCGGCCGTAAGAGTAAAACCGGCGGTCCTTTTTGACTTGCTGTCTAAACTGAGTGTAGGTCATGCGCGTCGAAGTTACAGTCACTCGCAGCAGCTCGCGATACGCGTCCAGTGGTGAAAGCTCCGCTTTGGGGACTGCTGCCTGTTCCTTTCGTTCTTTAATCACTTCTTTGCAATATTCTTCAAAGATGTCGTGCTGAAGTGCAATGGGGGTCCCCGAGTTTAAAGCTGCGTATCGTTCATCTTGACTGAAAATGGCGACAGAAGACTCCCAAGGAAGCATAGGATTCACGTCCTTGTCGCGCAGAATCGACTATGCAATCTCAGAATCTGGTCAAACAGGCAATAGTTTCGTACCTTGAGTAGCGTCGTCGCTTCCTCTGTGGACAATTTCACTTCTGGCTCTTGTGGTTTCTCCTCTTCTTTAGCCGTCTCCTCTGCTGCTTGACGTTGCCATTCGTCGTCGTCTTCATCCTCTACTCCAATCGTCGTGTCGTCAACCTTGGGTCTTTTCTCGGCTCTTTCCTCCTCTTCTTCGTCATCTTCTTCGCGGTGTTTACGTTTGGTTCCAGTTTGCTCAGCGGCGGGCTCAGGACTGATGCGGATTGCATGGTCGCTCTCTTGACCGTCGTCTTCGCTGATCACCAACGCTGCGACTGCATCGGCAATCTCTTCGGGTATCTCCCATGTGCTCGTTCGCGTCTCTTTATTTGAGTAGAATATATTTCCATGATTTGTTACGACGCGGAGCCATGCTGTATCGGGTATGGGCGTCTTCTTGGCTGGCTTTTCCTTCTTCTTCTTCGGCTTCTTCAGGGTATTCGGCAGCAGAGAGGCGAGGGAGAGGGGCCGGTTATATGTCGACTCCTTTGTGACCGGGTTATAATAGTACAGATGACCAGTTGGTGCGACGTGCTGAGACCATGGTGCTGGAAGAGGAGGGAGGTTGTTTGGATCCAGTGGAGTGAGTCCATTCATCGATGGTTATCGCTGAGCAGAGATTATTAGAAAAAAAGAAGCGTAAAGAATGACCGATCCTACAATACTTTGATGGGAAGTATATAAGTTCCAACTTTTCAGCCTTTGGATCGCAATGTCCCCGACGCGCTGTTGTCTAGGTTTTCAGACCCTACTGCCACCATCATCAACAACTGGAAGACGGCATATACTGCCCAGGTTCTAGTCTCATACTCGGAGGAGCGTGCATCTTCAAATGGTTGACGGCCAAGGTCTTACTGTCGATTCCATTCTCGATAATTTCTCAATAGACGGCAGATGCCCTTCAACTGACCGGGAACAATGGATATTATTACCGTCAACTCTCTGTCAATCCATCGTCATTTGCCTGCGTGAAACTTCCCGGAATTTGCGATCATGGCCAAATCCTTTTCGCCGCTGAGTAAAGCCTCCGTCACCTCTTTGGACTCTACCACTGCTCTTCTGGCTCAACATGAGCGAGTCAAGGATTCCAGACGGCGACACCGACGCGTTTCAGGTTCTCTCCTGTTGCGTCTCATTCCTTGGTCAGGATCTGCGTGTTGTCAAGACTCTGGATGGGTTCTAACTGCCTATTCACAGGCGTGACGGTTACAGCAATTTGCCTCTTTCACCGGCTAGTAACCAGTGACATCTGCTCATTCCAAAGTATGCGCCATTCGACTCGCCGCTCCCAGCTGACGATTCCTCAGGTCTCCGCAAGATCTCCGTCTCAAAGACTCTCGTGCTATCCCTCCTCCTCGACTCGTATGTCCCTTTCTCAGCTGATTGCATCATTCATCCCTATGCAGGTGGATCTTTGTCGCAGTTGGTGGGTTCGATCTAGCGTCGCGTAGGAAGCACATTTTTCACATAGCTCCCACAGCCGGCGTGCTAACTCAAGCAGTCGGTTTCTCCAGTGTTGGCCATTGTTCAACCGCCATCTGGCTATGCATTCTTGCCTACTTCGTCACCAAGATGATGATCTACTTCCTCCTCCGTAGTTCCCTTTATTCGGTTGGAATAGGCGAACGCTTACGCTTTGGTAGTGGAAAAAGTTTACGCAGTCTGGCCAAATCGTGGCAGTCGGATGACTTCTCCCTTGTATCGGTTTGGGTTCTTGATCACCCTCGGCTTTTGTATCGTATTAGGACTCGCAATTGCTAGTGAGTATTCGTTCCTCCCTAAAGCTTTGCTCATCCTGAGCTCTAGATCGAAAAGCTTTTCATGGCCAGGCCGGCGAATGCATGATCGGATTCCGCCAAAACATACTCTATGGGGTTATATCATTTGACGTCTTTATCAACGTCGTCCTTACCGCTCTATTCTTGATCCCTCTGCGTGGAGTCGTAGGCCAGAGTGTCAGCCTACGAGAGGTGACAAAGCGGAACATGATGTCTGTACATCTTCTCTCATATTCCGTCACTACTTACCAGCACGTAGAGCTGCGGCGATATCACTAGCTAGCTCACTCGCGAACGTCATCTCGCTGACGGCCTTACGTGGGCGGGAACACGCTTGGGTTTGTCTTACGAGCTGCTCTGTCGATGCCGTCGTGAACGCACTTGTCGCCTTTTGGGTGACAAACAATTCAAACGAGGCAAACCCTTATAATCCAAAAGTCGTCCCTGTTGGATCCCCGACACGAGCCCACTCTCATTTTCACAATACGCTGGTGACTAATGGAGATACCACCCTTGTGACGATGAATGATCACGGGCAGCTGCGACCGTTCAGTATCGCTGTTACTCACAACTCGACCCATTCAGACGAGGACCCGCCACCCATTCCAAGTACCCACGCTGTCACTGCACACTCGAACAACGCCATTCCTTATCCAGACCCAGCGCAATGCAGTTCCAACAACAAGACATGCATCCCTGGCCATCTCGAGCTACCACGATTCAGCGAACCGTGGGTAGAATACCGACCAAGCTCTGCGCTTCATGGCGACGTTCTCATTGGAGAAAGATCCGAGCTATATAGGCACGAATCTGGTTCCCGCATCTCGTCTCGCTTTTCGCTTTCTTCAGGTTTTGCGTCTATCATCAATAACGGCCATTAGGATACACCCCAACATCGCTCGCGATCACTGTCATACGATAGCCACTCGCGGTTGAGCCGGACCTTTCCATCGCGAACGAGGAGCGAACGCGCGGGAGATAGTCAAGGCCCGCTCTACGCTTCTCGGGGCGACTTTGTATAATCGCATCCAAGGACTTGGTACATCACTAACTACTGCTTTGTATTAGCGCTTTGCAAATGCTTGTGGGGTAATATACATGCTTTCTTACTTGTGCGAGCTCTTCTACATCAGATACCGACCTTGACAGTTCATGTTACAACGATGTTTCATTATCGGTCAAGCGAAGCACACATTTTCCTAGTCCACTAGTTCAGAGACTATACTCTGGTGACCTCAGTTTAGGCTTGCGCGTCTACTCTGTGCGACGCTGCAACCTTGTGCGAATCAAGGATTATTCTTCACCGCTTTAGTCCTTGTCCTAGTCACAACTCTTACTTCTTACATTGATTTTCTTCTATCTCTCACGGTCCGCTGACCATCATCGCTCGTTTACCCCTATACCGCCGTCAGCGGCCCTCCCACTCGTTCCGATTTACACCTTTGTTTATTCCATTCATTTGTATCTATTTCCACGTCGTCTATATAAGCCGTAGTACCTGCCTGTTCTCCAATCTTTAGAGTAGACTTGTACTCCCTTGTAACCGTCCTCAATATACACGCGCTACACAGGTTCTATTTCGTCTAAAGTCTACTTTATTCATCATCCTTCGAGTACAAAGTCCCGACGCGACATTCACAACGTCTTCACTCTCGCCAAAAGCCTTACACCAAGGCTATTCTGTCTGTGCGAAGGACTTCATTTGCCATGCTTTCAAACAGCTGAATATTGCAGCTGACTACTGAGGCTCAAGAATGTAGTCCCCAGTCTCGTGATCCTGGTTAAGGAGCAGCGTTGTATCCTGCGGTAGCGATTCAAGACTCTGCTGCCAGATCAGCGGCCCATAGATTCTGTTTGGGAGTATCTGCGTTTCCTGGTATTCCGCAGTAAAGTAGCACTGGAGTATGGGGTGGAAGTCGGGGGAAATACAGTAGTTGGCCCTAAATTCGCATCAGTCCCAGTTGAAGCCGGATGCCATCGTACGCACGGAACGTCCTTGAAGAAGAGACTATGTGTAAATGGCTCCTCGGGAGTTGAGAACCCTAGGAAATGTTAACTCATTCCACCCGAAGGAACGATAGACTACCGAGCGAAAGTGACCGCATCTTCGCCGTTTTGTTATAGGCCGAGAAAGTTGTTTGATCCTCTTGAGGTTCTGGTGGCTAGTCTAGCTATAATTCAGTGAACTCGGGTGAGACTCATGGACAAACTGTGAATGTAAATGTGTCGCCCTTGGCTTGAACGAGTGACGTTGTTTCGCCTCGCTGGAAGAAATGAAGCCCTTTAATGAAACATTGTGACTCAGGGAAACTTACGTTGAGATCCGTAAAAGTATTCCCTTGCACCAGGTCTGCACCCTCTACCTGAGGGAAGGCAACTCCGACTCTAGGCCACATGTAAGGAGACGAGAACTAGACTTTTTTGACTCACTTGCTTGTATAGGTACATGTAAAGGCCATATTATCTGGAATATAGTTCAGAACAGTGACTGTGTAGAGTTGAACCCACGATTTTTGGGAAATTTTATGACTCTGGTGGTATTCTGTGAGCCCATATTAAGTCAAGGTTCCGTATTTCTTACTTCCAACATATGGGAAATTGATCGACTTGGAGGTGCGCTTCGATGGGTTTAAAGGCGAGCATCAGGGTCGTGTCACGCAGTATTCCACCTCTATAATGGTTTATTTGATTCATTCAGTCTAATTCAAGGCGCTTACGTCCTGGAGAAGATCGTCACAGTGCGAGTGTAAACGTCGGTCATATGTAGTGGGGACTGATGCGAGATTGGGAAATGAACACACGGTCAAGCGTAGAGATCCTCTCAGGTTATAAGCCATCATAATGGCTATCGCGGGCCACGGGGCGCCGATTGAGCAAAGGGGTCGCCTGTTCAAATGTCGGCGGCAACTCTGCTCCCCGCAATGTCGGATGTGGCTGAGATAAGAGATTGATGGATTACATATGCTCGACGAGTGAATATCCGAGTCGTGTTCGCCCGCCACAGTCGGTATGTCCGAGAACGTGGCTTCCGGCTGGCGTGCCATCGACTTGCGCATGGCCCTTGCGCAGGATTTGCCGTTTGTAAATGTCAGAAATATAAACATGATCTGATTCCGGTGCAAACATTCCCAGCTTTGTCGTCCAACGCGTGACCTCATACACTTCTTGACCTCCACCATGTCCTCCATTCGCAAACGCGCCTCGCGAGAGGCAGAAACAGACACGTCGGAACAGACTTCACAATCCTCAGCGCCAAAAGGGAAGACGTCCAAGGCGTCGCCAACGCGGTTTGCTGGAAGCCGGGACGCCCTAGCGGCTAATGTTCAAGATATCGGCGCATTCGTAATACTATTCATATTGGACATTGTAAAGACAGTTCTACAGCTCATGAAGCAGCCTATGTAAGTCTTCGTTTCTCCTTTGCGGCGCATCTTATACTCATATTCTACCCGGTTCATGAAGTGCGTTCGTATTAGTCGGATATATAATCATTGTAGTGATATCCTACACCGCATCTTATATTGCATCGCTTGTCGTCACTGGCCTCGCGCCGCTGTGTGCGCTTCCGCTCGCGACCATGGTCCCTGCTTGCCGGCATCTTTCACAGTCGACTACGACGCAGACAAGAGCACCAGAACCTCGATATCCGGATCTCGTCGCACTACAAACCCGCTTCGAAACCGTCATGGAGTCCGCTGGCTTGGGCACCAATCTGGCGATGGATATGAAGAACTCGGAGATGGCAGTCCGAGATTTGAACACCTTGGTCAGTTATGTATGATTCTTTAACCATTTTCTCACTAGCAGTGCAGGTCAAACTCTCAGACTTGGTTTCGAAGGATCTCCTCGCTTCGTCGCTCGACAAGTTTATTGTATCAGCGAAAGATGCGAGCCGACATTTGACCAGACTAGATTCTGGTGTAGGCGGTGCTGTTGACTCGTACGCTTCATCTCCACGGGACGTCCAGCGCTGACTTCCACTAGGATTCTCGCAATGGACGACTTTGCTATCAAGACGCTCGAGAGGATAGATCAACATGAAAAGTCCAGGACGATTCTAAACTCAGTTCTCTTTCCCTTTAGTTCTGGCGTGTCGACGCGGAAGCAGCTCATGGACACGTTCAATCAGGCGGCAGGATTGATGGAGTCAAATCTTCGGCGCCTGGTATGTAAATTGCTTACGCCAGTGAGCCCTACTCAACCGGTTTAGATTGAGATATCCGTTGCGACGTCAACCATATTGAATCAATTGGAGTCACAACTCGTCGTGATTCACGAAATTGTGTCTCGAGAGGAAGGAAATACCAAGATGCGAAGAGAGGAAGTGGTAAGCTTACCCTTTCATCGTGTAACAGATCATTCACCTGGCCTAGCTGGCAGATCTATGGACATACGTGGGAGCCAACCGTGCCAAACTTGCCAACTTTGCATCGCATCGGTCGTTACTCTCCCAGGTGGCGACCTATCGATCCGCTGCTGCCGTCCAGGTAGGCGGTACGCTTGTCCAGTTGGAGAAACTCGCATCGGATTTGGATGAACTACGAGAGCGTGTGAGCACGCCGTTACTTGCGGATGAAGCGAGCGTTCCAATAGAGGTGCATATCACGACGCTCCGCAAGGGCGTGCAGCGTCTGAGTGAGGGACGTGGGCGGGCAAGGAATCGGGAAGAACAGGTTCTCAAACGGATTCTAGATGGCCCACAATACCCAGAGTTGAGCTCGTAATCTCTATGGTAACGTTATCTATTATGTATTGATATCATGTAACCTGTGCGTTTTGCTGGAACTGCATGGGCTGTTCTCCAGATGTTATATAACTGTCGTAAGGAAAGCTTAATGATCATGTCCTCAAGTTGGGCCCAAATTGAGAAAGAACCAGGCAACGGACCATAATGGGACTCTTTAGCTGCGCCGTCGTAAGGGTGAAGCTGGCAAGGAAATGCAAATCTCCGGTCCTACTTTATCTTTGATGAGATTCTGAAATCGACAGCGGCTACGAACTGTAACCAGAGCCCATTCAAGTATCCAGTATCAGTATACAGCCACAGTGAGACGGCGCAACAATGGGCAAGCGTACATTAAAGCGATTCCGGCCCATCTGAGAGGTGAAAACAAACATGTCATCTGAGCCATTCCTTGTTGAAGATTATGCTCCGCTCGCAGCCTCGCAGCTATTCCCATACGTGCCACTCCTGAACGTATTCAGTCTGTTGGGCTGCATCCTAGTACTTCCAACCTTCTGGAGGACGGAATTATTTTCACTGAGATGCGGTGTGATATCTCCACTTATCTCTTTTGTCATCGATGCCATCAATATGATTATCTGGCGAGGCCATGCACGCGATATCCCAACCTACGGACGAATATGTGAGTCGGAAATCAGTGAAAAAATATTCATTATATTCATTTACGTGATGTATCCTACAGGTCTCGTGGTGGACTTCGTTTGTGGGGGCGTTACACGTTTGAACACGATAGGATGTTTCCGGTTACTATGGATCTACTCTGAACCGTATGGGGTTATCTACCTGCATGATAATGTAGGACAAGGTCCTCTTATGTTTCAGTAGCTTACTGCGGAACAAACAGAAAAGGAAACTAAACATAATCGATATGACAGTGGCTGCGTTTGCCAGTCTCCTCGGGCTGGTACTGGGCAAGTGGTCCACGCATTTATGTTATGTACTGACTAGCGTCACTAGCTCTCTTTGGAGGACAAAGTGTCTTTATTGTCGAAAATTTCGGGCCTTTGGGGTCGTCCGAGTTCTATGCAACTCTCGCGGCTTATTGGACCCTTACACTTATCGTTCCGGCCTGCTTCACTTCTATATACTCTAGTGAGTCGGTATTACAGAGATGACTGGATTGGCTATTGATATGCCCACTAAAGTCATGGCAATCGTAAACCTGTGGCGTTTTCGCAATACAAAACGCTGGATCTCGCCACTCCCTTCAGCCAGCGGACTAAAATGCGGCTCAATTGAATCATTCTCTCGTCTGCGATTCCTAAGACGGGTTCTCGCAATCGTCGTAGGCGGCCTTCTCCTAGCGAGGGCACCGTTTCTACTGCTGCTCGGCCTGACCCGAGAGCCAATATACAAGCCGCCTATATCGCTTTCAGAGATTCTAAAAATTCAAAGGACTGTGTACTCGTTATCAAGTAACGGCCTCTCCATCTATGGTGGGATACCCTCCAAGATCGATACATTACTCCCGGAGGATGTCTATTCACTACTGTTCAGACGCTCAATTGCTGGCATCTATCTACTTGTCTTTTGGGGCTTTGGACGAAAAGCGAGAGAGCCGTATGTCCGAGCTTTACGCTCCATTTCTGTGTCCCTAAGCCGCTTATGGGGCCGAGTACGATCAAGACAGAGGCCTACTCTCGATACAGAACTGGAGAACGTGATTACTCCGTACCAGGGACACGAGCTATCCTACAAGTGCGACGACCCCGGACTCACCCTCCGGTTCGAGAAGCCGTGTGAATCCCTCACCCGTCACGCCATCGAGTGCACTCTCAGCGGAGTCCAGAAAAGACCGACTGAGTTCGCCTCCTCGTTTCACGCCCCTTTGGACTATTCTACCGCCACCCTACTCCAAATTCGACTTGTCACGATCAGTGGTGTAGGCATACGCAAATTCCTCACCTCAGAAGGGCTCATATCGTAGCTCATTCAAGACTCCACTGTAAGATTACCAAAGACTTGTAGAATTAGTTTAGTGTACATTTATGAAGAAGATCTTCATCACCCAAATACTTCCAGTGAGGACTGGAGCACGGCGCGTGGGAGGCGACCGTGGCGAAATGGTAGACAACTCCAGATCACATTCCTATCAGAGAATGCATGCTTTCGACCCTTTAATAATAGGTGGTCCGATAGCGGACGAAAGCGAGCGAAGGGTCGGTGGTGCCATTGTAGTTCGATGCTACGGGCTGGGGTATGGATTTGAAGCACGGATCATATGGCCACGATATACACTTTGTGAATCTAGTGAGTAGACTCTCTTGTTGCGGGCCATCTTTACGTCTGTGGTTGCTGCTGGGTATCCGTGGGGGCCCCTCCTGTAATCCAAGAAGTAGCGTCTACGCGCCGTAATAACAACGCATTCAAGTCTCCGGTATCCACATACTGCCACAGCGATACGGCGCAACAATGAGCGAGCGCGTACATAAAAACCATTTTGGCCAATCCGGCGGGTAGAGCAAACATGTCCCTTGAGCCAATCCTCGTCGAAGATTACATTCCATTCACGGCCTCGCACTTGTTCCCGTATGTGCCACTCACGAACGCGCTCGGTCTGTTAGGCCGCATCCTGGTGCTTCCAGTGTTCTGGAGACCGGAACTGTTTGCGCTAAGATGTAGTGTGGTACCTCTGCTTATCCCACTTCTCTTCAACGCCATCAGCATGGTTGTCTGGCGAGGTCATGCACGCGATATCCCCATTTACGGACGAATATGTAAGTTGGAATTCACTTGGAAATCGTCAAAATTTATACACGATATTACATAGGTCTTATAATTCCCTATGTCTGTGGTGGTATTCGACGTTCAAATACTGTAGGATGCTTTCGGCTGCCTACGGATATTTTCCGAGCCATATGGGGTTATCTACCTACACGATAACGTAATTTTAATATGCTCGTGCGCTTATTTACTCTACTTTGGAGCAATTAGCGAAGGAAACTGAACGCCGTAGATGCGACAGTTGCGGAGTTGGTCTTACTCCTCGGGCTCTTACTAGGCAAGTGATCCGCAATTCTACTTTATGTGCTGAATGAAATAATTAGCTCTCCTTGGAGAACAACGTCTCTTCATTGTCGAAAATTTCGGGCCTATGGCGACCTCCCGATCATACATCACGTTCGTAGTACATCGGATCATTATGTTCATCATTCCAGCCTTCTTCACTTCTGTATACTCTAGTAAGTCGATATTACGGGACGACTGGCTAGGCTGTTGATGTGTCTAAAGTCCTGGTAATCGCAAACTTGCTTGTGGCGCTTTCGCCAAACAAGGCGCTGGATCTCGCCAGTCGATTCGGTCGACGGATTTAAATGTGGCTCATTAAAGCCATTCTCTCGGCGGCAGCTCCTAAGACGGGTTCTCGCAATCGTCGTTGGCGGTCTCCTCCTTGCAAGGTCCCCATCCTTAATGTTGCTCGGCTTAACCCGGAACCCAATATACAAACCACCCACGTCGCTTTTAGACATCTTGGTCATCCAAAGAACCGTGTACTCATTGTCGAAGGACTGCCTCTCCATCTTCGGTGGGATGCCCTCGGATATCAGCCCATTACGCTTGGAGGAAGTACGTTCAGAATCATTCACACGCTCACTCGCTGGTATTTATCTACTTCTGTTCTAGGGTTTCGGGCGGACAGCGAGGGAGCCGTCTGTCCGAGCGTTCCTTCGCATCTCTGGCCCATTAGGCAGCTTATGGCGCCGAGTTCGATCACGTCAGAGGCCGACCATTGATATAGATCTCGAGAATGTGATCCACCCATACTACGGACACGAGCTATGTCCTTCCACAAGTTCAATAACCACCGACTCAACCCTGGGGTCGTGAAAGGGTGTTGGACCTCCGCTGGCCATGCCATCGAGTGCACTTTCTACAGAATCGGGTAGTGACCAGCTGAGTGTGCCTCCTCGTTTCTCGTCCCTCCGGACTAGTCTCCCACCACCCTATTCAAAACTCGACTTGTCACGAGCGAGGTTGCAGGCATATGCGAACCTCTCCCCTCAGATCTCATCCAAGACTCCGCTGTAGGATTACCAAAGACCTATAGAAGCAGCTCGGCGTACACTTCTGAATAAACCCGTATAATACCCAGTCGCTTGTGAATTGAGCTGAGACCGAGCAAACGTGGCGCCGGGCAAGCTCGATATGCAATTCCAGAGAGTACTGGCGCTGAGTGAACCAGATGTATCAATGGAGGTTCTTTTGTATTGTCCTTCCATGCCAATCAGTATTGTGCGGATAGAACAGTACAATGAGATCGGTCAATTGCCCACATTGGAGCGAGGCTGGTAAGCGATCATTGTTCTCGCATGCGATATGAAATTCACAACGTGCACGAACTGTGACCACCGCCCATTCGGGTGCCCGGTATCAATAGCCACTGTGGAACAATGGGATGGTGTACATAAAAACATTCCACTCGGGGCCTGCTGACAGGTAAAATTAACCATGTCCTTTGAACCGTTCCTTGTCAAAGATTATTCTCCATTTACGGCCTCGCAGTTGTTCCCATATGTGCCACTCATGAACGCGTTTGGTCTGCTGGGCTGCATCCTGGTGCTTCCAGTATTCTGGAGAACGAAATTATTTGCACTGAGATGCGCTGTGATGCCTCTACTTATCCCTCTTGTCATCGATGCTATCAATATGATTATCTGGCGAGGCCATGCACGCGATATCCCAATCTACGGACGAGTATGTGAGTGGAAAATACTGAAAATTCGATCTTTCTGACATGCCATGTGACCCAGCCCACGTAGTTTCCCTTGCTTGTGGGTGTGCCATACGTGTGAACACTATAGGATGCTTCCGGCTTTTATGGATCTACTCCGAGCCATATGGAGTGGTCTACCTACATGACAATGTAAGATCAACATAATCTCATAATTTATTGACTTATACTGGAATATTCAGCGAAGAAGACTAAACATCATTGATGCTTCGGTCGCAGGATTTGCCTCGCTCATAGGGATGATGTTCGGCAAGTAGTCCAAGCATTCTCCTCAGGTAATAATTCGGATCCACAGCTCTCTTTGGAGGACACTGTCTCTTAATTGTCGAAAATTTTGGGCCTTTATGGTCGTCTCCGTTGTATCCAACGCTTGCGGCCTATTATATCCTCGTGTTCATCATTCCTGCATGTTTCACTTCTGTATGCGCTAGTGAGTTGATATTATGGATGCGGCTAACTGACCCATTAACGTGTACACTACAGTCATGGCAATCGCAAACGTGTGGCGCTTTCGCAACGTGAAGCAGTGGATCTCGCCCGCTTCTTCCGTTTCTTCCATCGATCGATTCAAATCCGGTTCGCTTGAACCAATGTCTCGCCTGCGACTCCTAAGACGGATCCTCGCCATTGCCATGGGCGGACTTCTCCTTGCGAGGGAACCCTTTATGCATATACAATATATGAGCCAGGACCCGATACACAAGCCACCGACATCGCTTTCAGAGGTCCTCAAAGTTCAAAAGACCGTATACTCGCTGTCCAGCAAGGGCCTCTCCATTCTCGGCGAGATCCCCTCCGAGATCAATCCATTGTCCTTAGGTTCCATTTACTCGGCCTTATTGGGCCGCTCAGTTGCTGGCGTCTATCTACTTGTCTTTTGGGGCTTTGGACGAAAAGCGAGAGAGCCGTATGTCCGAGCTTTGCGCTCCCTTTCTGCGTCCCTAAGCCGCTTATGGGGCCGAGTACGATCAAGAAAGAGGCACACTCTCGATACAGACCTGGAGAACATGATTCGTCCGTACCAGAGACACGAGCTATCCCCAACAAGTGCGACGACCACGGACTCACCCTCTCGTTCGCCAAACGACGCTGGGTCTCTGCCAGTCACACCATCGAGCGCACTATCTACAGAGTCAAGGAAAGCCCGGCTGAGTGCACCTCCTCGTTTCTCGTCCCTCCAAACCACTCTCCCCCCGCCCTACTCAAAACTCGACTTGTCGCGACCGATAAGTGGGTTACACGCATACGCATACGCAAACCTCTCTCCTCGGACCCCCTCATAGCTCATTCAAGACTCGACTGTACGAATAAGGCAGAACCAACTCGGTGTACACTTACGAAATAAAATCTTTATAACCGAAATACATAGCGGCATATGAGCTGAGGCGGGAGAAGCGTGACGTGAGCTCAATATGCAATTCCGGGTAGGACTGGCCCTGGGAGAACCAGAGGTGCCAACCAAGGTCCGTTTGTGTTCTTCTTCTTTGCCAGCCTGCATGGTACTGTCCATGCGAGACAGAGACGAGCTCTGTAGTGCCCCTACTTTGCTACTAGAACTGATGTTCAAATAGCTCGCGGTCTGCACGTTCCTTTCTCGTTGTCGCGTCTTCCGGTGCCGAGGTGCGCTGGTCGCGGTTACCGTATAAGCCGCCGACAGGATCCTCCGGTTCTTCGATATCGCTTCGAGATATGCTAGTCGTGCGCTATCAAGAGTTTAGTCGATGTGTGGACTTCTCCAAAGAATAGACTTGCCGAAACATCGTCGTCATTCCCAACACCGTCTCCACCCTTTTTGCGTCTCTTGGTCTTCTTCTTCTTCTTTGGTGGCTCGCCAACGTACTCTCCATCGGGGACACGCGCACCTCTGCGCGCATCCTCGCTCAGCTCCCAGCGATCCTTCTTCTTCTTCCCACCAAGCAATCCACCGCGCTTCTTCTTGCCACTCGCCGGCTGCTCCACTTCCGTATCTTCAAAGTTTGCCGGATAATGCCACCGTCCAGCGCGTCCGCCACTGCCCGTACTGACGCTCCCACTACCCGTACGGCGCTGACCATAAAACGACTCGTCACGATGAGAGTCCCATAATCGTTCTTCACGTGTACCATTCACGTTGGTGGAACTGCCTTGTTCGGGCTCGCGGTCGGGGATCTGCCCTTCTTCGACTTCACGGCCTTCAAGTGTTGACTGCGGCAGACGGTCATTGTACCGCCCTGCCCACTGTGAGCGCGCCTCTTTGCGTCGAATCTCCGAGTCGTCGACGAGTCCGTATCTGCGAGCCCACTTGGGTGTCCGTCGATGATTCTTATTGTTGCGGATATTCTAGACAGAGTAAGAGATAATATATAGGAGTTTATGGTGGGCGTACCTGGATGTAGAAATTGTGGCCGTGGCCTGTGGGCAGGGATGAGGAAAGAGGACGACAGAGAGAAGCGACGACTTACCGGGGATATAGCCGCAGATTGTGAGGAGCAGATTCAGCCAGAAATCCTGGCCGATACCAAAACGAGCAGCAACGGCTACACTTGCTGGTCAGCGTTTGCGCACACACGAATTATCAGCCGAGACGTCGGATGCTGACATACCGAGCGGGGGGAAGAATGTGCCAAATATGAATAAAAGAACGTTGTAGAAGTGGTATCTGCGTGGTTTGAGGTCGAGCTTTGTAAACGTATTCGGTCGGTTTGTGCTAAACGACTGGGACGGCTCTTGCGGCCGTGGTTGAGACGACATGATCTACGCTCTCAATCGGAGAGCGATCAAAAAGCAATCCAAGACTGCCTGGCAAGTGTAACAGTGGCTGGGAGATGGCCCAGCGGGGGTTCGGTCGGTGACGGTGGAGGACAAGAAGGCCAAACTGCGTCTTCCGAGCAGATTATTCGCAACCCTCTGCTGTTTGACTGATTTGCCGTGTATTTTTAGGGACAAGCCGAGCGCTGCGGCCTCAATGCCGCGCTAAGTCTGGATCCAAGCGGCAGTAGCACAGGTTGATCCCTCCTGCGACGACGGTCAGCGGAAACATTCACTCATTTCACGCAAATACTGCACTAGAAAGTGTTGGAAGACTCTAGAAAGTAGTATTATCCACAAAAAAGACTGGCATAAACCATGGGCATCGGTCCAAAGCCTCGGCCTGGGCTTCCAGCGCACTCTACCCTCTACTATCTCATCGTCCATCTCGGCATCTTCCTCGCAGAGAGCGCTGTTATGGGCCTTATGGGATGGGTCATGTCGCCCGTCACCCAAGGTCAGCTCACCGGAGGCGACGATGCGACTGGAAACATGCCTGGATTCGTCTTTTTGATGGTATGCTGGTTTGGAAACCCCCAAGGCGCTGAGCTCACGCCAGTCTTGTCCGTCTCGGCCTAGGCCTTCTTCTCGTGGCTCAACAGCGCCGCCATTATCGGTCTCTGGCTTGTCGAAGTCTACAATCCACCTCTTGTCCGTGCCGCGGTACAGCTCTTCCTTCTCCTCCCGGCCAATGCTATTGTTGGATTCTTCCTAGGTAAACCGAATAGGATCTTGCTAAGATTTCTTTCTGACAGTTTATAGCTTGGCAGAACAACTGGACAGTCTTCCTTGGTCAATGCAAGTATGGCTCCATCCTCTGCAAGTCGGTCTGGAAGTTGCTTGTGCGGATTGAGGGCGTCTCCGCTTTTCTGATTGGCCTCGTAGTGTATGTATCCACGAGTTGGGAAAGAGTATTGCTTACCTTTTGTTGTAGTATTCTCACCGTCATCGACATTATCGCCTGCCTATGGCTCTGGTTCCAGCAACGAAAGTCGCTCAAGCGGCTCGCGGCTAGGACAAACTCGAAGACTCAGTAGACGCTCACATGGACTCTCGATACTGCGTGGACAATACCTCGTATAATATACTGCTAAAACGTCAATCTCGATAAAGTGGAAAGAATGAGTTGATACGCGAATACTAGATGTCTACAGGACGGATAATCTGAACCAAGAAGATGAAAAAGGGTCTGACTATATCTCGCCTGACCAAGTGCCCTTGGTGTAGGTGCCGTCAGGCTGTTTGCCCCTTGACGGTTTATCAGCCAAATTTTGCGCTGAAGAAACCTTTTCGAGCTCTAACCAACAATTAGACTCGTGGAGAACGCGGAGAAGTCGCAGAAAGACCGAGTCGGTGCTGGAAAGATCTCCCGGCTTCTTCCAACCAGCGATGACCGTGTCGTTATCGCAGCGAAGGCGAATGTGCACGTTTCTCACTTTGTACTTTGTCGTGAGGACAGAGACGGCCATTTCGACTGCAACGGCCTCTCCAAGCACCATGTTCTCGCAGGGAGTCTTGGTCCACTCCCAATGAAACCACGTTTTATCGACGACGACGCCGACTCCTCCATTTCCACTTGCGTCGGAGTATATGACATTGGGACAAACTGGTTGTGCAACGACGGGAGGATACGCGAGCCTTGGTCGTGCGTTGGTGAGTGTGCCCGCCCACCAGTAAAGGTCTTCCGTCATGGATTTCGTAAGGTTGAATTCTTCTCCCGAGGAGACTCGACCCAAGTTGACTATGCCACCGCCGATCGTTGACGCAGGAGGTGAGAGGAAATGGACCAGACGGAGTCTGCCGGGCGTGAGTCGGTGAGCTGGTGTGATGAGGTCCAATGCGATGCGGTTCAGAGTCTTTTGAGACGCTCTTCCAGAGGATAGGATACGAGTAATTGTATCAAACGTCGCTGTCGGATCATATGTCGGCGCTGGTATATTTTCGATCGAAGTCGCGGGTGTCGTTGCGACGATGATAGCTTTTGAGGAGGTGGATGTGAATCTGGGAGTCGACTGCGGATGCACGCCGGAGAATTTTATCGTTCGTGAGCCAGGGCGCATCGTCAAGAGCAATGCGCCCATGTGTGGTGGCCAAGTGACCATTCTACGGCCTTTTATATGCAGTAGGTAGCAGTAGAACGTTCAAGAGCTACGACGCTGCACACCACTAGGTTGTGGGCGTGGTCAGGCTCCAGACTCTCACGGCGTGTTTCGTGGGTTGATGTGAACGAGGCGCGTGAGATACGAATTAGAATGGTTATTTTAGTCATTGAATGGACGAAACCGCTTGATGAGCGTCTGCGTTGCGCTTCTACCCTACTTGACGAGCATGATGCTCATACGAATGACATCCCTACCTCGTTTAAAATATATATGTGATTTTAGGTCGTTCTGTATTCAAATTCGCGAGCCAGCTTGACGTCTCAGCATAACATAGACAAGTATCAGGGGGTTGCGGAGAATACAATGATGTAGTCAAGAAGTTAGTTCCTAAGGGCCTCTATTATCACACAGTACCAGGCCAGTGACCTTTCGTATAGCCCCAGCCAGGTGGCTTATTTCGCGACGGGTTGTCCGCCATATTTCGACCTGACCTGACCTTTTCCAATTCCATCCAACAGTTGGAATTGTGGAGATTATGCAATATTCTCCCGAACACGGGATCAATAACTCGATGCACTGCTCCTGGCCTCCGGTGCGTCCAGAGATTGACGACCTCGTCGCAATCCGAATAGATTTTGATATACGTATTGCGTAGGCCATACTCCATCATCAAAATCTCCAGGCTCATTTCCAAACCAATGGCCTCAGCGTGGCCTGTGGTATTGCATGGCGGATTACGCCAGGGTAAGTGGTACCACTGTTTGTCCACAACGATACCAATGCCTCCCTGGGTACTTGCGTCACTGTATACTTTGTTGTCACACGTAGACAGCTCGACGGGGCTTGGATCCGTGAGCCTTGTTTGTCCGTCGGTGAGAAGCTCTGCCCATGAATGGAGATTGCTGGTAATAGATCTCGTGAGCGTGAATGCTTGATCCTTCGGAACATATGGAACATTGAGCATACCGCCACTTGCCGTTGTTGGAAGGGGTGATAAAAGGTCGACTAGAAGACTCCTTCCAGAGCTAATATAGTGCGCTGGTGTGATGAGCTCCAGCGCGAGTTGAGTGAGAGTCTGTTGGGATGCTCGGCCTGATGAGAGAATTCGATTAATATGGTCCAATAAGGGGGCCGGATCGTAGTTTGTCTTTGGTAAGGGCTCATTCGGACTATCTTGAGTCGTAACGTGGGCTATAGATCTAGATAAGGGACGTACAGGTGAGGTACCCGGCACTGTTAGCTTTGGACAGGCAAAACTAGTAGAACTGGAGCGCGCGCTCGAGTACACCGAGAAAGAAGAGAGCAACCCTGTGATCATATCGTAGCTCCAAGTCAAGATGTATGGGCAAAAAATCCAAAACCAGAGCATTTATATGCCGCGAGGGTTGTGGGGTCGTCGTCAGGCTCCGCGGTCTCATCGCACCTTGTTGCACCGCTGTACACGAGGCGAGTCAGCTGCAGGAGATGGAGGGTTGATTGGTCGGTTCAGGTACACAGAGGATGGGGATCTAGCAGGGAGTAGCACTCGCCTCCGTTCCACCAACGGGCGTACGGCAAGCGAGCCCGATTAGAAAGGTAGCGAGAACTCATCACAAAACAATGGAATTCATCAGCATTCTACAAAGACACAGGACACGAAAAGAAGGTCCAGAGTATCCGGAAACTCTGGGGAGACTCGCAATGATCCCAGACACGGAGAGAATACCTCCGACCTTCCGCTTCTGATCTTAGTCAGGGGCCCCCATACCCAGGCTACATTAACTTAACTAACGAGAACAGAGGTGCACAAGCACCTCTGGCGACGGGGGCAGTCCGTCGAGGGGGAGGTTTTAGTGGGTATATCTACCGCTGGACATGGAAACTCAGAGTCCAAAACCAGACGGTAAGAAGATTTCCACATACCCGACCGAGGCAACTCGGCCGGAATGCGTAACGCATTTCCTTACCCTTCTCCAAACCAAAAAAGGAAGGTAGCGAGAACTTCCACCAGAGGTACTCTGCCAGGTGTTCCCTGGGAACAGCCGACATGGTCGGGTCCAAACTTGCAGCGCAGTGAGTATGATTAGGAGTAGATTGGTTTAGGAAAGCTTGGGCTCGTCATCCTTCGTAGCCCGGCGAGAGTAGAGAGGGAATCTGATACTCAACTACGATGGTGTGGCCGTGATCCCCTCCAACGCACATGCCATCGTTGCCAAGGTGAGCGAGTTTGACTATGGCAACGCTGAGGACGAGCTCCGCCATCGCCCTTTGATCCAGGTTATCTCATATGTTGTAAGTGCAAGCACGGCTGACACATTGTCAGCGGAGCCAGGCTCTCCGTGGGTTAATCACTATAGCCTCATAGTTAATCCTGGTTAGTCACCATCAGTTCGAGCATGTATATAAGAAGCTATGAGCTGCGTCTTGATTAATTAGAGAAGATATACTCTCATTCGCCCGCCAGGACTCAACGCCTGAAGAGTCGCAATAGAGTCTGCCGACTCATTGCAAGAGAAGCATAGGTATCTTCGACAGGCGGACAATAGGGTCTAAGCGGCTAACAGAGAGACCAGAATGGTGTACCCAACGTCAATTCCTCTCGTAGCCACCGAAGAGAAACCCGGGATATTATTGCTCGCGATAAATTCACATCCAGACGCGAGGAGAGTCGCGCAATAGAAATAGACTTGAAGGTCTATGCACATCGACGATGTAGCAAGAGACCGAGGCGTGGTAGAGAGTTCCCTGCCGGCGAGGCAACATGATTATATATCGAGTTGTTTCGGGAGGTAGTCTACAGGCGCTCCTTGGGAATGGTCGAGGTGGTCGGGTCCAAGAGCGCAACGCAACCCGCCACCCACCCTCGGCCTCACTTGATACAATCTTATTCAAGATCACTATCATTACTTGCTCCAGTGAATGGAATAAGGTCAATCCCAGTCTTAATCCTTCCTGTATGAGTCCATCAAGCCATCTGGCTAGGCCATACTGTCTCCCAGATCCCTCTCACTCGCCTGAATACGAGGAAGAAACACTCAGTACCCTTTATCTTTATATATAGACTAGACGCGATGAGAAATATTCGATTTCGAAACATGAAAGGATGAAGTATTGTAGAGATACGGAGAGTACATGCAATCCGAGCCCTAGTGAGAAATCCTAGATATGATACAGTCTAGAATCTATCGGCCTTCTATTTGAATAAGCCGACTTGTTGAAAAGTTTCGTGTTGGTTCGTGAAGAATTGAGGGAAAGAGTCCATGATCCAGTTGAGAAAGCTGGTGCAAGGACGGTTCATCCTACCAGAAAGAGCGCTATACACCCCGAGATGCGAGAAAACAGAGGGTAAAGTCGAGCCAGAATGACTAGAACTGCCCGCGGGTCGAGAAGGGACACTCGGTGCGTTCTTTGATGTAGACGAGCGATTGTTCCTTGTTGCGGACGTGGCAATGCGGAGTTTGAAACTGGCGTACTTTCTCCATTAATGCGAGTTGAGCCGCCATTTTGCCCTGTCCGGGTACTGGGTTGGAGTTGACGTGATTTTGTCCATTCGCGTGGGTGCTAGAGTGCGTTGGAGAGGCAGATTCGGAAGTGTCGGATATCTTTCGACCCCACGCGATTCTCCAGCGGAACCAAGCGTGAAAGCCCGCGTCATTGTCAAGTTCTATAGAGTGTGTGAGTGAGAGATTGGAAGGTAAATCGCAGTTTCCGTACCTGCGATAGCTTTTGGCGCCCACTCCTCGACTTGTTCAGAGGTTAGACCGTCTTCGATCAAGAGTTGCTTGGTTGCGAGGATAAACATCTAGAAGAGCGTCATCAAGAAAGTTTCACGTAGGTACGAAACATACTTTGAGGTTTTGCTTCATCAGGACACCCGTCACCTTGTAGTGCAGAGCCTCTTCCTTCAAGCTGCCTACAAAAGATGGTTACGTGTTTGATAAAAGATAGGGAGAGCAACATACTTGTCGGCCAAGGGGACACCGGAGTGAAGATGGAGCCCGTCCCACATGACGGCTCATGGTATTCGGGGAACTGCCAGAGTCCCTGATCAAGTGTCTCTGGCGAGTCGTCGACACCAGAGAGATTGCAGCGTCGGACTTGGGCACGACGAACAGCTGAAGAGGAAACAAGTTAGATGATGATCCCCCCCGCGGAGCAGAACCACGGATACCTTGCGTCCACCGTTGCATCCACGAGCCGTTTTCATTATTGTCAGACGCGGGCTCGAGAATGGTGATCTGATCTTCCCCGAGCAAGTCAAAATCGCCCTCTATAAAGATAGCGAGTCCGCCGGGTTTGAGACAGCGGGTGGCTTCAACGAGCATGCCGCGGTACGAGGTCGTTCCGGCACCAATACAACGAACGTGAACGACGTCGTAACTATCGTAAAACGGGGCTAGACCATCATTCACGTTGTGACGGCGAAACTCGACGTTTTTGGGGGCTTTATCATGGGTCTGCTCGTCTTCGTCGATAGCAATCACGTCCGCCTTTGGATACTTTTTGGCCAGTTCTTTCGCCCTATTCGAAAAATCAGGTGGGGTTAAGCCACGAGGACGACACAAGCGTCGCACCATTGTCCGGAGCCGCATCCTATACAAAAGTCAGCCCAAAATGCGGACCATCAAAAGTCATGTGTGCGCACCAACGTCGAGGACAGTTTTCTTTTCTACCTGGGACAAGATGGAGCGGAGCGTGCTCTCGAGAACAAAGGGTTGGCCGAGGCGGAGTAGAATGTGTTGTTTGTCCCTGCGGAATGTTGAGCCATGGAGACAATTAAGCCGAAATGAAGCGCATACAGCCGTCTTATCTCCTCTTCATCTGCAGTTTGTCGCGAAATGAGGTGCGTGAGCGGGCGGACGGAGGGGCGGAAAGGGACGCACTGACCGATTGGAAGCAAGTAAGCGTCGTTGGATGCACTGAAAACGCGCTCCGAGCCGGCAAATCTGCGACCGTGGAGGTATTCGAGGACATCGGCAAGGTAGTCGTCTGGATCGAAATCTGAGACGGAGGCAATATCTCTGAGTTCTGCGATACCAGTAATATCGAGCTCAAACGCCGCTTGGTCATAGCGCGCCGTCGAGTGCGCCAAGTCCGAGGTTGTCGACGGTGTCGGTACAGTAATGTGGACGCCCTGCGCCGTCGAGAGAAACATGAACGGGCAAAGGACAAAAAACATGGACGTGGCCAGGTTCAAGGTGCCTACGAGCGCGTTGCCTGAGGCCATATAAGCTAATGACCGAGTATGGCTTCTAGTGCGGTTTGCAGTTATATGGCCTTACGTTTGATCTAGATTGGACCACTTGCCTATATATGTAATTAGAGTTATTCGCTTCTACCAGGTCTAGCCCTCATCCAGGGTGAGGTGAGGCAACGCGGCCTTTTGGCGCTTGACACCTCCGTTGGCGATCCCTTTGGCGTGTCCTTTCATCAGCAAATTCCTTTCATGATCAATACTTTCATTACTAGAAATCCTGGGATACTCGAGTCACCGCCACCTCTTCGAGCTCGGGACGGTCAATCGGACTCTAGCCCATCCATCGCTGGTGACGAGTTCATGAGTCCGTGTAGCTTCAGCAAATACAGCGTAAATGAGGATCTAGAACGCAACGCTTATTGTCTTCTAGAAATAAGAGTCCCCGTGGATGCCGCGACTTTCTGACAGTAGTTTCCCGGACTCAAACTGCGCTCTTGTTGTTGCCGTCACCTGTGTCGTTCTTTACATTTAGCCGTTACATAAGACTGTTGTCAATCTCTCTAAACGGAGTAATAATCTGGGCGGTAAAGTCCATAAACTCATTTCAGAAGATCAGAAACCCTGAAGCAACATGAATATTCGCGAAATATTCTCTGAGAGTCTGACGTACCGCCACGGGAGACACAGACGAGGAGGCGAACGTGTGGATTGAGCTTGACTCCGCGCTGAGGACGATATATGATAATTAAAGGGACAATTACATATCTGTAATCTTATCTCTAGGATTATATACGTCAGAGTCGTTGTAAAATACAGGTTAGCTCGAAGCAGCCGTGATAACGTCGGACAGTGGACCAGCGTACGTGGGTAGCTCGGGTATTAAACGAATCTATTTGAGCATTTTCCATCTGGTATGGTTCTCTCTGCACCGATCAAGTAGGGCAGGTCCAAGGTGACAAACAAACCGTTACACCTTGGACCCGACCTCGTCCGTTCCCTCTCTTCCTCAGTCCTACAGTCTCTTGGAAGATGCTTTCCTGAGGTATCTAGTATACCGTCGAGCGCACGTTAGGCCACGGCCTCTTCTTTCGCTTCGAGGCCGTGCCCCGTTTGCACTCATCGAGCGCCGTCCACCATCCATTTGGCTGGCGGGAAGCAGAGTATCCTCATATGCATAGACGCATCATGTTCTCCAAATCCAGACGTGATGGCTGCCATCGCCCCGTCGAGACGTCTTCGGCCGAGATATCTATAAAAGTTGCCCTAGTTATGGGGTGATGACCATGGCTCGGAAGAACCGTAGTAATTTCTAAATTCCTTCTCTTCTATCCTCTCTGCGGGATCTCGAGGACCTGTGCATCCGTAGCTCACAGCTTTGGAATCTCCAAGCGTCGTACAAGCCCGTATCCTGCAAGCGTGTGACTTCCGGCTCGGATAGAACGGTCCTCGCTGCACTTTCTAGGAAGAGTGCTGCCCGTACCTCTCGTTGCATCTGAGTCGGTCATCGCACCGCCGAATTGGCTCCACTTATTTGGAGCTTATGGATGGAGCGCTTTTTGAAGCGCCGGTTTTGTTCCTCCTGCCCTGCGATCAACGCAGGTGAGGGAAGGAAAGTCGTTGGCGACTCATATCGTCTGCCATCAGAATGGAGATTTCGTCCCTGTGAGCGTAATCTAAGGCCGGATCCGAAGCCGATTCGGATTGCCTCGAACAAGGATGAGGGTTCTGCGATTATTACCCTTGGTAGCTGTTTACTCTTTCCACGGCATGCGGTTGTCGTCTCTTCGTTCCATTGGAGCCCATTCTACATCGAGACCAATTCTCGGCAGCATCATCAGCCATTGGGAGAGCTGGGTGACACTATTATCTGGGTTATCCAAAGGGCTCGTGAGCTCGATGAAGGCATAGTCTAAACGTGAGTCCCCTGCTTTGAAGACTGGTTCGACGATCCTTATGGGAGGGAGCTCCGTCGTTTGCGTTCTTAGGGTATCAATATGTTGTCTAAGTTTTTGTAATGGAGTTTGGTCAGGCGTACGCAGTAGACCCTGTACAATGAGGGCAATGTATGGTTTAGCGACAGTTTTTGCAACTACCCATTGCTACAGTCACAATGGAAAATATCTGGGTTTGTTGGCAAGTCGACAAATCCTGTGCCGAGGTGTGTGAATGCGAACGATATGAAGGGCATCGATACAACCATCAGAATCCGCGCTTGTTCCGTATCTAGTTTAATAAAACCTTGGTAAAAAAAGTGCGGTCTCTACACTTTCCATCATTTGTTTGAGGTAGTTCCAAGTTGGCTGCGATTTCTGGTCGAGATAGTCTACTGGAAGGACACCAATGAATTGATGGCTCAATGTGGGATGAAGATGCCTTGCGATCATAATTCTCAGGTACATTTGGCAATCCCAAACAGCACGGCTACAAGTGCACCCTGGACGCCGACTCCAACTTGACGTGTACCAAATGTGCTCACTAATTTATCATGAAGTTGTACGAGCAAATCAGTGGTGGAGCACGACTGGGTATCAGCCTCGCCATACTCATAGGATGCATGCTTGTCATCGCCGTGTTTGCCATTGCGCTCGAAAGCTATAGACGAGAGCAAATACAATGCCAAATGGCGTTGAGGTCACGAAATCGCAAGTTGATATACGAAGCATACCCCTGATAGTCAGCCTCGCCTGTGCCTGCAAAGGATCTTGACGTATTATATTAACTAGGAGAGAGTAAATGACATTACTGTTGATACTAGGACGCGTGAGGTGAGAGTCAAGACCAGTAAGGCCCAGCCGCACTCTGTAAAAAGTGTACCCACCTGAGCGCATTGGGTTTCACAATGACACGGTGGAGTGAGATGGTAAGAACCCGTGCTACGCATTGGGTATGGAATCCGTTGAGATCAACTGCCCAAAACTCAGTGCGTTCGGCCGAGTTTAGGCTCGTTGCTGGACCATGGCCATATTCGTGCGAGACAATTGAGAAATACAGCTACTAGCACCGTGCAAAAATACGTCTATGGGAGCGGGTCGGAGCCCATGCTAGTGCACTCGGCATGAAACCGGCGCAGCGCACTGGGAAGACTCGGAGCAACGCGCCGCTTTATCAAGGGTGTGAAACCGAATATATAAGCGGTGTATTTAAATGTTCAAATACATTTGAGCGCTCTGTTTCAGTGTCAATGTGACCCAATGTGAGTTTCGAGGTCACAACCCGAGATGCCCCTGGCGTAGAACCGTATAGTCAGTGAGAAGCAGCGTACAATTAAATGCTGAAATGATGTGATATCACAACTCGACACAGTGTACAACCAGAAATCAGTGTCGCTCTGTGCCACTTCTATGCGCATACTCATAGCTTGGCTCATTGGATCACATTTAACACAAAATTCTCTTCATCGTCATTGGCATAGTCACCAAACTGAGTCCGCGAACAGTGGGGGCTGGTATCAATGATTCCCCACCGTTGGCCGCCGATCTCTACTCTCCCAGCACCGCATTGAATAGTATCAACATGAACAAATCGAGGAGGTCGGAACTTCTTGTACCATACCTTCTTCTCTGTTGCGTCCCCATCACAGTCGCAAATGCTGACGAGGGCGAGTAATTGCTCCTTATTGTTATCCAGATCCAAAGAAGAATCACCAAGGAGCGTTACGTGGGCTATATAATGAAGCTGCGCATAAAAGCATGTCGGCACCTCTTCGACACCCCCGTCTTGGCCGAGTCTTGCAACTGTAAGCTCGAGCTGGGCGATCAAAGTCAGTAAACGAAGTGTAGATGAAACTACATACTCGAACAAAGGAGGAATCATGATGTTTATCTCGCGAATACCGTGAAGCTGCCCAAGAACCACATATTGAAGGTCGTTCACCCAGGACGCGAACCTTGCCCGCCCGCATACACGTCTTTGGTAGAGCAGCCTCTATCTTGGCCATTGAAATTCTCTTGTTCAGCAACGTCCTGAGGTATGCGACCAGTGCACGACGCTCGGAGTCGTCTAGGGTGTACTTCAGCTCAAACGGAGCTCGCATGACTGCCGTGACACCTGAGGATAATAAGTAATGAGATATTTTAGGTACATGAAGACTCACTAGATGAGATAACATCCTCTCGTCTCCACTCACACTTGACCAATCCCGACCTTCTCTTCCTTCTAAATCTTTCTCAGATAGATTGTAGAGATACCGCGCCATTTTGAGCTGCTCTGTACGGAGAATGAGATTGCTGAGCTGTGAGAACGGGAATCGTCGAGACTTGATGGACCGAGCCACAAATCCCATCTTCCTCTCGCCAGCAAACTCCCACTGCGTATCGCTGGGACCAGAGTTGACGATAGACATCGGAATATGTATCAGTGCATGCATAGTCAATGGCACTGTCGATAATCGACCATACTCGTGAATTTTCTCAACACTTGGAAATGCTCAATACATAAGATAATAGGCGTAGGAATATATACCAGGAACAGAATGGCAAGATACATCTCCATTTTCCCGAGATAAAATTGCAGGAATTCTAGCGGAGCATAATTTCGGTATCTCGACTCAAAGAGATACTGGGGATACTATAATAGGGTGTCTGCGGCAGTTGTTACATTTGGTGTGCATGGCGGCGTCTATCCGTCGGTGAAGTTCTTGAGCGAATTCCATGCAGTTCCACAAGACGATGTGATATGGTGTCTTGCTGAGCTGAAGAACAAATTCGGCCACAGTCACCAGAGGCAGAGACAGGTCGACACGCCGAAATAGTCTGTCGTTTGGTAGAACCAGTGAGTGGATATCACGGGAAAAGGTTGGTATCACTTCTCCGTTGTCTTGGAATGTGCTCATGCTCTTTACGGATCGTAGGTCGCCAGTCCAGTCGATGCGAAGCCACGAGGTGTGGTTGTATATGTCGACGCGAAGGATTGTATACTCGTGCTGCAATGAAGTGCGTTCCCCAAACGTGTAAAGCTCGGATACGATCGCCGAGATTCCTTGTTCGCAAATAAATTCAAAGACTGGTTGGCCTGGAATCCATCCTAATTGGAGAAGCGTGATGGCTAGAAGTGAGCCTGCCGGTACATAGGACGTAAGTCACCGTGACACGTTATTACTACTCATGGAATGTACCTGGTCTTCCTTTCGGTATGGGCTCGCCGTTTCGACGTGAGAATAGGCGGCGACTGTGAAAATGTGGCATGCCTGTACGCACGTTAAAAAGTATCACGGCAGACAAGAAGACACTGAGGCGTACCATAAAGTGGCATTAAGCTATTAGAAAACGGGTAAGGTAGAGAGGAAAGCGCACATTGTGCTTTTTCTAGGACATCTCCGACAATGGGTACCGAGTTAACAATCCTGTTCATTGTTATGTATGATTAGAGTCGAGATTTCGCTGGAGTATGCGTGGAAGTGAGTGATGATGAGTCGATTAACAGAGGTAGAAGCTTTTATAGCGAGGCGCGAGACTATGGGCTGGCTGGGACGATAAGGACTGCCCAAATTGGTCAAAAACAAGTTCTATTAAGTAAAAGTTGTGAAAGATTATGCTTATGCCGATCAAGAAGATAGGACAGCCGTGGTTACTACGTGCCAGCAATGAGTCAAAGCGGCGATCTATCGATCATACTGCCAAGCATTTTCGCATGCTAATAAAGGACATAGTGCGCGCTTGTGTTGACTATTCATTCTCCGAGAGCCAGTACATTATGCCGATGGCAACCTTGTTGACACAAGCATCTTGACAAAACCAGTAGAGGTTCAGTCAACAAATCTGGCCAGATCCTTTGTTTAGCATCCTGCGGCGTCCTATTTGTCATACCCTGCCCCTGTTACTGTCAAGCCGAAATCATCGCCTGCATTGAGTTGTCTAAGCGTAGCCACTCAAATATTCCAATTGTGGTCGGATGGTCAAGTGCTCCGTGGCGCCTCCCGACAAGACCAGTGTTCGGGTCCTGTACGAGGCAGAAATCACAATACAGGTGGAAAAAGCGATTTGGCCTTCTGAAGTTGGCCTTCTGAAGTTGGCGTGGAAGCCGTATCCAGTGGTTGGTCATCTTCCAGGGCAGGTTGGCGATCTAACCCCTAGACCACGGTGCTTGGTTTTACAGTGGTGGCCAATAGGGTCGTAAAGTAGCCGTTTGTCATTCGTAGATAACTATTCTAGATTGCATGCAACTTACTTTTGCTTGACAAGTATTTTGTAGTGAGGCTGGTTTCGACAAGTTTGCTGAACCTGGCGTCGACTTTCGTGGCATTGAGCCCACGCTGGCTCGTTGCACGACGCTATATTCTCGCTGAATCGAGAGCTTTTCAAACGCATCTACCAACTTTTTATTCAAGCAGCATTGAAGTGCGCACTCTGGCGGATGTTTGCGTTGAACAGCGACGTTATTCCACTTGTTCGACGCGTTCACGTGGAGATAAGGAAGCAATATTCTTGATAGAGAGAAGGACGGACAAGAATAGCACGGTTGACAGCCGCGCCTTTGCTGGGAACCGAAGACTTCTGCACACAGCACATGCTCACGCTCCTTTCACTCACAAACAGCAGCTGGGTTATCGTACGACCACTTTATCTACCAGTAATCTCTCCCGCCGTCTATACACGACTTGGAACAAACCACAACACCCGCCACCCGCGCCGTCGACACCCTCAACGAGCACAGACGACCTATCTCTTGCAGAAAAGGCGTTAGACGACACAAAACAACAGTCAAAGCACGCGGCAGTACTCGCAGCAGCAGCGGCCGCACAGACAATCCAAGACGACTATCCGTTGCAGCAGTTTCAGCTCGGGTCAGAAGAAGACGCGTACGAGGGTGATCGAATCGTCGAAAAGGTTGTGCACGACATGAGCGATAGTCAGGCAAAGATCATTGATGGGACGGCGATTGCAAAGTGAGTTCGAGTCACAATCTTTTGATAGATTGCTCTCGTCCCTAGTCTCTGTTGCTGCTGATTCGTATACTATTCTGTCCGAACTCGTGCTCCGAACGCGCAGTGAGCGGTTTCGACACCCTGCCCGAGGGTTATAGGCCTCGAGGCTGAGGTAGTACTAGTTATCCCTGCTTCACTCCAACTTTCTTTTCTGAGCAAAGGTCGTCTCACTGACCCCTTCTACAGGGAGATCCGAACCTCTGTTCGAGATCGAATCGAGGCTCTCAAGAAGACGAATCCTACCTTCCCTACTCCAAAGCTCGTCATTATCCAAGCGGGTGAGCGCCCAGATTCAACCACCTATGTTAAGATGAAGGCAAAGGCATGTGCCGAGGTCGGCATAGACTATGCACACGTCGCGGTATGACCCCAAATGTGCTCTCCTTTATGAGTTAACAAATTCTCGTCAGATGCCAGCCGACGCGACCGCTGCCCAGATTATCGAAGAGGTGCAAAAGCTGAACCATGATAGCTCAGTACACGGCATCCTCGTACAGATGCCGCTTGGCGAGAATGTCGGTCTGGAAGGTGAACGTCAAGTGATGGAGAGTGTTAGTCCTATGAAGGACGTGGATGGGTATGTGCTTTACCAATCACTGCTATCGCTTCTCAACAATCTAGGTTCCACGCCTACAACATCGGACACCTTTCTTCGCGTTCGTCAGAACCACTCTTTACTCCATGCACGCCCTCTGGAGTCATTCATCTTCTCACCACCACCGGTTTCAACTTGGCGGGATCCAACGTGGTCGTACTCGGTCGTAGCGACATTGTCGGTAATCCTGTTGCTGCAATGCTTCGCAAGAAGGATGCAACTGTCACACAATGTCACAGCCGCACCCCCAGGAGACGATGATCAACGCCGTACGCTTTCTCTCTTTTCGACATTGGCGGTGCTGACTTGCATAGTTGAGAAACGCAGACGTCGTTGTATCCGCCATTGGAAAACCTGAATACGTCAAAGCCGAGTGGCTCAAACCGGGAACCATAGTCATTGATGTTGGCACGAACTATATCCCAGGTACGCATACTGCTCAAACTCGCTCCCCTTCTCATTGATATGTAGATTCGACGAAGAAGAGTGGTCAGCGACTCGTCGGCGACGTCGAATTTTCGCAAGCATCGGGCGTTGCGTCTCATATCACCCCCGTCCCAGGTGGCGTTGGACCGATGACCGTCGCAATGCTCATCTCGAACACTCTCAAGAGTTCTGAACGCCTATGGGAGAAAGAACGCGCGCGTAAACTTGTCCCCCTCAAGCTCAACGTTCTGGAAAAGGTGCCCAGGTATGCGCTAGTCGTGGATCAACGACAATTCTTGACATTTCATAGCGATATCGAGATTGCGGTCGCTCAGACACCAAAGCCTATTACTCACCTGGCGACGGAGATTGGGATCCGACCAGACGAGCTCGAGTCGTATGGAAAGTACAAAGCCAAAGTCGAGCTTTCCATCCTGGATCGTCTCGCAAAGAGAAAGGATGGCAAATATATCGTCATATCTGGGTAGATAATTACATTTTCGTCAGCTTCAGGTTCTTATCTTCGACTAGTATCACGCCCACGCCTCTCGGAGAAGGCAAATCGACGACGACAATTGGCCTGGCTCAGGCCATTGGCGCCCATCTGGGACGTCCAGCATTTGCTTGTGTCCGTCAGCCAAGTCAAGGTCCGACCTTTGGTATCAAAGGGGGTGCTGCTGGTGGAGGATACAGTCAGGTCATCCCAATGGACGAATTCAATCTTCACCTCACGGGCGATATTCACGCGGTATCTGCGGCAAACAACCTACTCGGTACGCTCTTCTTACTCAATCGTTACAGAAACTGAGACATGATTAGCCGCCGCTCTGGATGCGCGCATGTTCCACGAGTCGACACAAACAGACAAGGCTCTTTACAATCGTCTCGTCCCGACAGTCAAGGGCAAGCGTGCCTTTGCACCGCTCATGTTCAAGCGTCTGAAAAAGCTCGGGATCGACAAGACGGATCCCAACGAGCTCACGCCAGAGGAGATTAACCGCTTTGCGCGTCTCGATGTTGACCCAGCGACAATTACGTGGAATCGTGTCGTTGATACGAATGATCGGTTCTTGAGGAAGATTGTCGTTGGAAAGGGAGAGGCAGAAAAAGGCTTCGAGCGTGATACTGGGTTTGATATCTCTGTTGCGAGCGAATGTATGGCGGTCCTTGCGCTCAGCACGGACCTGAAAGACATGCGCGAGAGGTGCGTATATAGTTTGGATGTTAATTTAGCTCATCGGCTACAGACTCGGTGCCATGGTCGTCGCGACGAGCAAGCGCGGTGAACCGATTACTGCTGACGATATTGGCGTTGGAGGGGCGCTGGCGGTACTCATGAAGGATGCAATCAAACCGAATCTTATGCAGACCCTGGAGGTAGGATCTCCTCAAGTCATCTCGAGCCTGCTAACTCTCATAGGGCACACCCGTCTTCGTACATGCCGGACCGTTTGCCAATATTGCGCACGGCAACTCCTCAATCCTTGCCGATCGCATCGCACTCAAACTCGCAGGCACAGAACCCGGCGAAACCGACTCGACACGCGAAGGATACGTGCTCACCGAAGGTGGTTTCGGCGCCGACATGGGCATGGAAAAGTTTTGCAATATCAAGTGCCGCGTGAGTGGCCTGACGCCAGACGCGGTCGTCATCGTCGCAACGACGAGGGCACTCAAGATGCATGGCGGTGGGCCCGAGGTCACGCCAGGGAAACCTCTTGCGGATACGTATACGAAAGAGGATCTCGAAACACTTGGTGTGGGAATTGGAAATCTCGAGCGACATATCGAAAATGCGAAAAAGTTTGGGTTGAAAGTCATCGTTGGCGTCAACCAATTCTCGTACGTAGCTTTCTTCGATGCTTCCATTGGGTATTGAGGAGAATTAGGTCGGATTCATCCGCTGAGCTCGAATTGATCTGCTCGCGTGCCATGCAAGCTGGCGCGGACGCGGCGGTCGTCTCGAACCATTGGGCACTCGGAGGTGCTGGAGCCAAAGATCTTGCCGAGGCCGTTGTCGCTGCGTGTGAGGGCGAGTCAACATTCAAGTTTCTGTATCCGCTGGACATTCCCATCGTTGACAAAATTTCGGCGATTGCCAAGGAGATTTACCGTGCGGATGGGATTGAGCTTAGTGAACTTGCGCGGAGCCAGGTCGAGCTTTACGAGAAGCAGGGGTATGGAAACTTGCCTAGTACGTGTATCTTCTGGGTAGCTGTTGTCGTTGCTGACGAGGTTAGTCTGCATGGCGAAGACGCAGTACTCTTTCTCGCACGATCCAAAGCTCAAAGGAACCCCGACTGGTGCGTTGCTTTATTGAAATTTGGACAGTGCTAACTGGGCGCTAGGCTTTACTGTGCCGATTCGAGCCGTTCGTCTTTCTGCGGGCGCTGGATTCCTTTATCCGCTTCTTGGAGATATGCAGACGATGCCTGGTCTTTCTACAAGACCTGGATTCTGGGAGGTCGGACTGGATGAGGAGACGGGT
Source organism: Serendipita indica DSM 11827 (assembly GCA_910890315.1). Taxonomy (NCBI): domain Eukaryota; kingdom Fungi; phylum Basidiomycota; class Agaricomycetes; order Sebacinales; family Serendipitaceae; genus Serendipita; species Serendipita indica. The sequence continues at coordinate 370,014 of CAJVGD010000016.1, read as the reverse complement.
AGAGTAGTTGGCCTGTTCTAGTGTTTGGTTCCTCTGTCGCTAGCTACGAAATACGATTTCCCCAACTCGATGATTGCAGGGCGGTTTACAGTTTGGGACATTGGTTCTACCTAGAGTACAAAAGCCGATGACATGACAGAGAAAGCGCTACCTAGCAAAGAGATTTCCCTATTCCTCGCATAGATTAGGAGATAACCAAGATCAAAGCATGCATCTTTCCGAGCCATGACGGTGGTCGACGCTTGTTGTCGATTCCAGACGATTTAACGGGTGGGTGGTGGGTACTGCGGCGGTTGATATTGTGGGTTTCGTCCCTGGGCAAAAGGCGCCATCTGCCAGGATGGCTGATGCAACGATTGCGACGGCTTCTGCGACATGGATCCAGGGGCTTCAACTGAATCAGACGGGATTGCTGGAGACCACGTTGTGTTGGGAATCGTCATCGTAGAGAGAAGACCGCCAATGATACCAACTCTGCACAGACCACTGATAATAATACCGGCCAACTCCGTGGGGAAAAATTCCGTCGGGGTGCCGAGAAATATCGGGAGGTAGGAGTCCAAGTGGAAAGTGCCCACCAAGCCGGGTATGGTGTGTGCGGTTGTCTGCCAGTGGATGGGAATGATAAGAGTTTCCAAAAAGCCGATGATCAGGAAAGGCAAGACTATTGCAAGAAGTCTTGTAGATATCTATGCGACTTTAGTGACCCTATTGTATGTTGCATCTGTCTACAAACCGCGTCGTTGAATTTCTTCTTCTTCTGGGAGACTCCCAGCCCAATTAAAGACACAATCACGTTGAGTGTTAGGATCAGCTCTATAGAGAGATCTGCCAAGTTGAGTTCACGCCAAGAGCGCGTGTAATAGAAAAAATTGGCGGGAACCAGATAATTTGAGGTGTAGAAGATGTAGCCATCCGCTATGATTCCCATCCAGCAAGTATCGATAATGAAGTTGATCGCTACGAGCGACCAGTCGACAATGCGCTTCCATAAATGTTCCATCCACGGAGTGGACGTACTACCCTCGGCTTTTCCTGCCAGATTGACACGAAGATGGATAAGCCAGAGGCAGACTGCGGGTCGGAAAGAAGCGTCAATGTTTTTCAAGAACCAATCGAACGTGTTCAAGCCTCGCATAGTCTCGATTGGATAGTCGTGGTCCGGTATACCGAGCTCGTAAGAACTGATTCTGGTAACAATTGCCGAGACAAGGTATGATAAGGCCAATGCACCCGCGACTAGCAGGTAAGAGTCAACGAAAAGCGTGCAAAGCAGCGTATACATGTCACATACCGATCGCGAGGAGGATGTATGGCGCGCGTGTATACCGGCCAGGCGGGACGAGCCGGAGACGTCGACAGATGATGATAAACTCGCCGAGGATGACGACAAAGTCTCCCAAGAGTCAGTATACCTCCCCAGGGAATAAGAGTCTAACTCACAGATGATCTCGAATGCCATAGCGGCCTTGATCGTTCCTGGCGCACTCCAACTCTGATGAAACTTAGAACTCAGTGTGAGTAGCTACGCGGGAGGGCTCACGTCGTGAATGGAACCACTCCCACTTCCACTAGAACCGCCGCCTCGGCCTTTGGCCATTGAACCCACGACGAAGAGGAGCAGCGGAAAGAAAGAAAGATGAGGATTGACCATTGTAGATTGCCTCGAAATTCAAGGGAAGGGGCCAAGGAGGATTCCAAGAGGCAATCTATCGTCGCAGAGGATATTTAGGCACTTAGAATAGTCTCACGCGATGAGTCGGCCATATCCGTAGCCAGCCCGAGATCTCTATGCAGAAGCTAACCGGGAAGATGGGAATGATCCGTGTAGAGGTGTTCTTGATTACGTCGGTGCAGTCAGGTTCGTGATGATGAGACTTTACCATCGGCGCTGTACTACGCCCGGAACGTCCAAATTTAGCAGCACAATAGCAATCAAAATGCTACATTTAATGCATTGAATAGTGCTCCCTCCGTATATCCAACAACAAGTATGTGAAAATCACGAACAATTAAGGGCCCATCCTTCGGAGGCCACAGCGCTACGACTGTAATCGAGATCTCAAAGCTTGTTATCAATTATGTACGGGCTAATGAGCCAGTGGAGATCGTTGGGAAGGTTAATATTGTGCGAGCTGAGGGTACTATCCTGGGGTGGACATAGGCTGTGGGATCTACCAGGAAGACTGATAGAAGAGCTAGTGTGGCTGTCCTGAGATGGAAATAGTTTATTATGGAGCCCAGACTACGTCGGGAATCGTCATAGTGGAGAGAAGACCACAAATGATTCCCACCTTGCATAGTCCATTGAGGATTACAGCGGCCAGGTCGAGGCGGTAGAACTCCTCTAGAGCTATCAACCGCCCATCTGTATAGACCGCCAGGACCAGCGACTGGATAAAGTAGATAGCGATGAACGGCAAGACTGCTATTAAGAGCCTTGTGGTTATCTGTTTGTGATGAGTGGGTGCATTCTTGTTGCATATGGGACTCACAGGGTCTACGAAATTCATGCGCCTCTGTACAACCTTGAGGGCAATGACAGATACAATGATGTCGATTGCAAGGAGCGAGGTGAAGCTGAGAAGAGTGAGTCTAAGCCTGCGATTCATTTCGATAAAGTCCCAGAATCTGTCGATGGTCATCTGGCCTGCATCATCTTGTACATATGCGTGTGCAGTAACCCCCATTTTCCAGGTGGCCAGAAGGAATGTAATGGCTACAAGGAACCAGTCGATTGTGCGTTTCCAAAGCCGTGATACCCAAGGCTGGGGTGCATTCTGAACCTTGCGTGCCAGATTTCCTCGGAGATGGACGAGCCAGAGGCAAACCGCCGGCCGAAAAGCGATGTCGATGTTGATCAAGAACGAGTTGAATGTGTTCAAGCCGTGGAGACCCCTGTCCGGGCCATCATACCTTGTTTTGATATCGCCCCGGCCGTCATTTATCCTAGCGTAGATTGCGGAGAGAAGGTCTCCCAAGGCCGATACTCCGGTTACTAGCAGGCAGAGATTAGTAGGCTATTCCAGGAAGCGTTCAAAAGCCACACACCAATCGCAAGGAGGATATATGGCGCGCGTGTGTGCCGACCGGACGGAACGAGGCGAAGGCATCTCCAGATGGCAATAAATGCACCGAGAGTAACGATGAAGACTGTTGACTATTAGCAGACTTTTTAAGGGGAAGGAGCTGATTCACAAATGATCTTGAACGCCATGGCGACCTTGAGAATCACTGGTGCATCCCAATTCTGATACTTTTTTAAGTATTCTACGCGGATATATGAAATTTTGCATACGTCAATTGAACCGACTCTCCCCCCCCCTCCCTCTCCCCCTCCCCCTTTGGCCGCTGAGTCTCCGACAAAGTAAAGGATCAGGAGTAAGGATAGACAAAATTGCATTGTGGCCTCCCTGAGGGTGAGCTGGACGCTAGCGAAAGAGTCGAGGGCAAGTCCAAGAAGTAACAAGTGCCATTATCGATGGAAAAGACGTCTAGGCACATGAAAAAATCAATTCTTTGCTGTCGGCTACCAGCATTATAGCTGGCATGCCCGAGCTCTATTCAGAACCCCGGCCGGAGGGGGGAGTAATCCTTGTATTTAATTCCAAGAATTAGCGACGCTAATATGAATGTATACGTAAAGTAATGCGGGCTTGGATCTATCATTAGTGGATTACGTTCCAGGGAAATTTCGGTATACTTATACATCAGAGCACTACAAACCGAGCGCGGCACCGCTATCATTAGATTCGCGACCGATGCGCCCAAGGAATGTCCAAAAATCGTAAATCGAATAGACTAACAAGGCAATTTCATTGTGGGTTTGCTGATGATATGGGCTCCCAACCCTGCGAGGTCTCGGATTGGATCCCCTTGGCCATTGAACCCACGACGAAGAGAAGCATTGGAAAGAAAGAGGCATGGGTACTGATCATTGTAGATTGTCTCGAAGTTCGAGAGATGGGGCCGATGACCATTCCAGGAGGTAGTCTATCGTCTCAGAAGATATTTAGGCATATAGAATATCTCACGCGGTGAATTGGCTATATCCGTAGCCAGCCCGAGATCTCTATGCAGAAGCAGACCGAGAAGATTGGAATGATCCGTGTAGAGGTTCTTGATTACTTGCCTTGCCACAGTGCAGTCAGGTTCGTGATGATGAGACTCACCGTCGGAGCTGTACTACGCCCGGAACGTCCAAATTTAGCAGCATAACAGCAATAAAAATGAACCCCACATTCAATGCATTGAATAATGCTCCCTCAGTATATCCAACAACAAGTATGTGACAATCACGAACAATAAAGGGTCTATCCTTCAGAGGCCATACCGCTACGACTGTGGTCGAGCATCTCAAGGCTTGTTATCAATTCCATATAGTCTAATGGGTTGGTGGAGGGTTCTGCGGAGGTTGATATTGTCCGGGCTGAGGGTACTGTCCTGGAGCGGGCATGGTGTGTGGGATTTGCCAGGACGGCTGATAGAACGGTTTTGTGGCTGCTGCGACATACTTATGTCTTCTTTATTGGGAATAGCTTGCCCTGGAGCCCAGACTGCGTCGGGAATGGTCATGGTGGAGAGAAGACCACAGATGATCCCGACTCGACAAAGTCCACTGAGGATAACACCGGCCAATTCGAGACCATAGAACTCCTCTAGGGTCATCGAACGTCCTTCGGGATAGACGGTCACGACAAGGGACTGGATAAAGTAGATAGCAACGAACGGCAAGACTGCCACCAACAGCCTTGTGGTTATCTACTTGCGGTGAGTGATCGTGTTCTTGTTTGACATGTAGACGTACAGGGTCTATGAAATTCATGCGCTTCTGCACGACCTTGAGGGCAATGAAAGATACGATGATGTCGATCGCAAGGAGCAAGATAAATGTGAGGATGGTGAACCTGAGTCCGCGATTCATATCGATATAGGCCCAAAATCGATCGGAGTTCATCTGTCCTGAATCATCCTGTGCATATGCATGTGCGGTCACCCCCATTGACCAGGTTTCTAGAAGGTAGGTAATAGCTACGAGAGACCAGTCAAGGATGCGCTTCCAAAACTGTGATACCCAAGGCTGGGGTGCATTCTGCACCTTTCGTGCCAAGTTTCCACGGAGATGGACCAGCCAGAGGCAAACTGCTGGACGAAAAGCGGTGTCGATGTTAACCACGAACCAGTTGAACGCGTTCAAGCCATGGAGCCCCCTATCTGGGCCATCATAGTATGTACTGATACTGCCCCCGCCGTCGTTTATCCTAGTGTAGATTGCGGAGAGAAGGTATGCCAAGGCTAATGTTCCAGTTACTAGCAGGCAAGGATTACTAGGTCATTCCCCAGAAAGCTCGTTCCAAAGTCACGTACCAATCGTAAGGAGGACATATGGCGCGCGCGTGTATCGACCAGGTGGGACGAGATGAAGGCGTCGCCAGATGGTAATAAATGCGCCGAGAAGAATGATAAAGTCTATCGGCTATTAGCCAGATCCTCCAGAGGAAAAGGCGCTTGATTCACAGATGATCTCAAATGCCATAGCAACCTTGATCGTCACAGGTGCGTCCCAATTCTGATAAAAATCTGAGTATTCTACGCAGAAATATCTGGATAAAAGTTGCCTACGTCGTCAATGGAACCACCTCCACCCCCTCCTCCTCGCCCTTTGGCTGTCACGCTCACGACAAAGTGAAGAACCGAAAAAAGGGATAGAAAAGTCCGCATTGTAGGCCCCATTGAGGCGGGTTGAACGCTAGGTAGGGTGTTGGGGGCGGGTCCAAGGTGACAACGGCCCCATTATCGATTAAGAAGATGTCTATGCACATGAATCTCTATTTAGTGGCAATCAATGGTGTACCTGGCAAGACCGAGGTGTCTATTCAGAAGCCCGCGGGGAAGATGGGAATAATCCGTGTGTTCGGTTCCTGGGGGAAAAGGTCTCTCACCAACGCTAAATGTAAAGTTCAATGCGATGTTATGGGTATCTTCATAAGTGACGATAATAGTAACCATACAGAATCTCCTTGTGGACGAATCACCACCGCTATCACTGAATTCGCGATCAAGTTGCCAGAACACACAACTCTACATAGAGCCAAATTCAAATAAACGTGCCATTCTGCCACCAAATCGAAAGAGGAGACACTCGGTCAAACGACATACGCCATTGCACTGGGAGGAATCCTCTCATGACGGCTGCAAAGTATGACGCAGGACCAGTGCCCCTTTTCATGTGACTGGAGGACGGAGGAGGTGCAGCCAACGTGTCAAGAAGTTGTGTCACGCCGGACGGGAGCTTAACCAATGGTACGCTCATTCAAATACTGTCTCTTGAACTATAGTAATAACATTTACACGGATTGACCATATACAGCGTAATTCATGCACTATCGTAGGCAATTTTGTTCGAAATCTGCTCCCTCTGCTCCTTGCTCTTTACTTCGGTCGCAGCTTCGAACGCCGCTCCTCTTCTGTTCCATAGCATTAGGTACACTAGCACAGGAGAAGGTTGGTCCGCAGCAAGAGGCATCAAGTGGGTCATCGAAACTGAGACGGTGACAGTGGGCTCTGTAGAGGGATTCGGATCACCATGTGGTGCGACTCGACCAAATGGCGAGCTCTGTTTGTTCTTGACCCTCATACGAGCATACGAGGCACTGTAGATTTTGCCGTGACCTGTGAATATAGTGTTGATATTTCCTCGACTTCCATCCCCCTAGGAACTCGTCGGTTTGTTCGAGGATTTCGTCGCCAATTTCCTTCACTTAGAGGGAATATCCACTCATCGGATATTCATATCCCATCCTTGTCGCAGTTTGACCAGCGCCACATCGTATTTGGTCTTCGCGACGACGCAGTCAATGCCGGGACGGATTGATCCGCTTAGCGGGTCAAACCCTTGGGGATATGGACAAGAGCGAGCAAATAGAAGGAAAGAGAGAACATATTGCAATGTATTTACTACTCCGGTCCGATTGCTTCGACCTAACGATCTAATCGGGTACCAACCTCACAGCTTGGAGCTTCGTTGTCCCCAGGATTGGGCGAGCATGAGCGTGAGCTTGCGGTCGTCTCTACAACCGCCCAGCTTTACAGAGGAGCCACGCTTATGAAACAACAAGCGCATGTCGTGAACCATAGGGGTGCCTCCATCGTGAGGAGACACCACGTCCAGCTGATCGACAAGAGACGCAGCTCGATGAAGATGGACAAGTGACTTTGCGAACTATCTAGCTCGACTAGGTGGGATGCAGAGATCACATGGATGAAACTCGGACTCCTTTTCAACGAGCAAGTGAAATTTGCTCACGACGGAGACGTCGTCATGTGTCAGTAGGCATATATGAAGGAATGTTGGCTGGCCAAAGAGGCAAGCTTGAAGTCACCGAGAGCAGATACACACGGCAAGATGGCTAGTTATGAACTATTGCCTCGGGCATATATAACTCGCTACTCAACCATCACCGACAAGGGAGGAAGTGGTCGGGTCCAAGATGGCGAAACCCATCTGCTCCTCTAGAGCAACGCCTTGTATTGGCGGAACATGACGTTACTGGTCCAAGGTGGTCTGCATCCCTGTGTAAATCCCAGCAGGTGACGAATTAGGCACCGAATTGCCGAGATCAAGGCCGAAAACGACAGACTCAGATGAGAACAAAATCATCACCGACGATCAAACATTCCGATGACTGAATGGCCTATCGCTAGTGAAAGTCTCATAAAAGTCGTCGTTGACTGGCCTATCATGGAGAATGTTGCAGTGGAACCATAATCAGCACGTGACGTAGTCGTTTTGGGAGAGATGGTGGCCGTCGATGGAAAAGGCTCGTTGAGAGCAGTCTGGTATATGCACGTGCCTCGTACAAGTGAGCAACGCTCGGACAGCGGCGCGTTGTGTGGAATGGGAGGGGAAGCGGCGAGGGGGTGTAATGTGGAGATAGTCCAAAATGACTTATAAGAGTGGATCTGCGGACTTGTGATCGTTATCGATATGCGAGCAGCAGATGCGCCGCACGAGCTTGTTATGGCAAGTGCTGATCGACAAGCAGGACCCATTCTGTCGAGCAACAGACAGTTCGGACAGCTGGCAACGACGCCACTGTGGATAATTTTGTGAGAAGAATATAAGGTATTAATGAGGAATTATGAAGGTGTATGTTTGAATGATCTGCAGAGGGGATCTACACGCATTGGGCGTCATTTGATCTGCCCGAAGCCGAACAGAAGGCTCACCCGCCTGGCCGCTCACTGGTGGCCCTGAAGGATCCCCATCACGCTCCTGTCTGACTTGTCGGAATGTTTGGCAACCACCCACTCTGGACCCGACCACATCCCCCACTACGCTCTACATCTTCTCTCCAGTTGTTCACTAGAAGTTCTGGAGACGAGGCTACGCTACACCGGCCATTCGACCGACACCGCATCTCCTCCAGCTGCGTGTGTATATTAATCAAAGTAATATCAACGAATTGCATGGAACGACCCTCTCGTTCATCTCATCCACCCACAACATCCACCATTATCCATCCCCCGCGTGACATCAACACCAACGAGCCCAGAGTGTGGATCCCCCACGACGGCGACACGTGCGAATGTTGTCAGGATTTTTGGTTAGGAGCTCAACATCCTGTACGTCCGTCCCGACCTCCGCGCCGCGAGCCGTCTGCCGTAGCCGCTAGCCGTCCTGGCGGTTAATGGGCCTAGGCGCTCGTCCTTGGTGTGTCATCAGTGCTGACACCTTTCTTCCTCTCTCTTCACAGGTCAAAGATGACAGTGACAACGACTCTGGTTATTGCTCCGTCACGCAGACGACGAAACGCGAAGAGTCTCTGGTGATCCCCGTGATCAAAGTGACACCGCTGACGAGCGACGAGATGCGCGTGCAAAACTCGTGTGTCCGGACATTGCATGATCTACGCATTGCCAATCTCATCCCATACAACTCGTCGTCATCATTGGACCCCAGTCCATATTCGGCCGCACCGACGGCGAATGATACACAGAGTGTGACCAAAGAACGACAGAGGGAGAGGAATTTCCCACAAAAGACGCTCTACATCCCACAGGAATCACACACAAAGCGTCTCAAGGATACCTGGGAGAATCGGTGCATCTGGCCATTCCTCTTTGAAGCGCCCTACACCACCACTCCCTATCTCGTCCCCTCTTCCTCTCAGGGTGTCTACGCATCGAAACGGGCCAACCTGTCGAGCACCAGCCTAGACCGCTACGGACGACGCAAGAGTCTCGGCCTCCCACTCGGTGTCGAAGTGCACCCAGCAATGATGATGGGAGGCACCATGAGACCGAGGGGATGGAGTGTAGACGGGAAGAAGACTGTCAATGGGACTTCGCTCTCGATGGCAAAGAGGCGAATGTCCGTCGACAGTTTTGCCTCTTCGACCTCGACGGTGGATCGAGCGAGTTGGAGTGGGAGCTCGAGAGCGTCTTCGCCCACCTCCGCCTCGAGCTCGAGCGACGAGTTGCCCTCGAAGAACCAACATCGCCTTTCCCTAGGGGACGTGTCAAAGATTCAGAACCGCACGCTCGGAGATGCGTCCAACCTTCAGAACCGTACGCTCGGAGACGCATCCAAACTCAAGAACCGCACCCTCTCCGTTGATGCGAATGGGATCCCGACCTGGCGCTCTACTTCCCCTTATATTTACGCTTCCTCGACCTCGTCCAGACGCGACTCGAATAGCTCGTTGAGCAGCATGTCCACCACGGACCACCACTCGCTCTCCTCCACTCGGTACACAACCTCGGCACGCGTAGGAGACGAAAATACTCGCCAACCGGTTGGAGGAGGGAGGAGACTTGTTCGTGGTGGTGCAGTCAAGAGACCTTATTCCATGGTCTCAACTCCCACGACAGGATCTTTGCCCGTATTGCCCACATCCTCTTCCTTTGGATCCCGCACGAGCTCTACAACGTCCCTTGCGTCCGTCACGACCTCTACCCACGACGCGCCTTTGACTCGGAAGAATGTAGCGACTGGGAATGCCAAGCAGTCGAACAATTCCCCCTCTTCAACGACAATGACCACGAGTGGATCAAGTGCGGGCGTTGGCAAGCGGTTCAAGAGTATTAGCACGGACCAACTCGTCGCGTCCAATACCTCGACCAGTGACGGGGAGAATAAACCGCCGGTACGAAGAAGTGGATTCGGACGGTTGAGAAACTTTGTCGGCGGGTTATACTCGACTGCGCCAAGTTCGTTCCGGTTATAATCGGCTTCTAGCCATCCTCGGATATCCGCCCTATTGGAAAAGAACTCTGCCAACCTCGACAAAACTCAAATTCACTTTACGACACGATGTGACACGATACGACACGATGCTCTTTGCGCAATTTACCAGCTTTAGTCTTCTCATCGAGCCAAGAAGACCATTGAGCTCACCTCGGCCCCCCATGGATCGTCGATAGTCCCTCTCGGGACTATGTACGATCCATTCCAGCCATTCTTCAACGCGTCCTTCGGGACATGGACGTTCACGCTCACTTTCTCTTCTACACTTTCTCGTAGATTACCCCCCTTTCTTGCATATCTTGTCATATCATCTCGTACATCTAACCCTTTCTCTTGCCCATCATGTCTCTCTCCTTCTTGTTCAAAACACAGTTTTCTTGGTCCTCTTGGTACACTAGCTTTCTTCTGATGGCCAACAGTCTTCTGTCTCGGTCCTCTGGTACAACAGCTTTCACTCATTCAATCTTTCTCGTTGGTACACTTGTGCCGTATACCCTCTCATCGTCATCTCATTTCACTTCTTGCTCACCCTCATCGCTCTCTTTCCTCCTACTCCTGCTCACCCCGCTCCTGCTATCTTACGACGGACTCTCCGCCTTGCTGCACTTCTCTTCGTGCGCATTCTCTCGTGTTTTGTCGAGAAGAGAGAAAATTAGCCGTAGACGTAGACGGTTATTTATTCCTATGTCACTTGTTGGTTGAAAACAAAAGAAATTCCCATTCGCAGCGACAACTTTGCTCTTTCTACATTTCGACGAATAGTGGTTCAAGCGCGGTTATGGCGTTGTCATCGTCGTTGGTTACTTAGGCGGTCGAAACCGGGCTCGGTGCCGTCGTAGTAGACCGTTGCAGGCATTGGAAGAAATATCTATAGCCAAATTTAGTCCTTGCTCTTCGTGTATTGCTCTCGGACGTACGGAGAGCTAGTGGCCGTGCAGACCCAACCTGCAGGACACACTCTAGGGCCCGTCCAATTGATTCCACCGCACTAAGGAGATATTTAGTATCGTATCGGTTTTCTTGTAGACATACCTGGCCCCACTCCGGGGCAGTAGTGATAGAGACTGTACTTGGAACGCTACCGGAAATCGATGTCGCAGTCGTGGACCATTGCAGGCAATACCAGAGAGATCTGTAGAGAATGTTTGTCCTTGTTTTTTTTTGTATATTGCCCTTGGACATACGGAGAGGTTGTGGGCGTGCAGATCCATCCTGCAGGACATACAGTAGGGCCATCCCACCCGGTTCCACCGCACTAAGGAGATGTTTTAGTATTGTATCGGTTCTCTTGTAGACATACCTGGCCCCACTCTGGGGCAGTAGCGATAGAGCTTGAACTTGTGACGCTCGTGGAAGTCGAGGCGGTTCTTGTAGAGGTCGAAGTGAATTTCGTGGAAGTCGACGTAACTCTCTTGGAAGTCGAGGAGGTTGAACTTGGTGCGGCAGTGGTGGTTGCCTTCTGGCATGTATAGAAATATCTATAATAAAATTCAGTTCTTGCCCTTCGTGTATTGCTCTCGGACGTACGGAGAGCTAGTGGCCGTGCAGACCCAACCTGCAGGACACACTCTAGGGCCCGTCCAATTGAGTCCACCGCACTAGGGAAATGTTGAGTATTGTATCGGTTTCTTGTAGACCTACCTGACCCCACTCCGGGGCAGTCTGCGCCGTGGCCCCGGAGACGAAAGCAGTCACCAGACAAGCAAAAACAATTGGCTTGACCATAGTAGGGGTTCAAGCGGGTATGTTCTACGTTCACTTGCTCTGAAAACCGCCTGGATATATACCAGTAGATCGTTTGAGACCCGACTATGGGGCGATTTCTCGGCGCGCTTATGCTACTCAACTCTCGGACTAGCACACTATCGCCGTGTGGGATTGAATATACCCTTCAACAGAAAATTGCTCATACCACTGAGTCTGTCCGGATCATTCGCTCCTTTCCAAGAAGAATAATGAATCTATCATATCACACCCCGTGAAATTCTGATGACCAAGGGGAAATATGATCCCAGGCAAACAGCTGCCCGCTTCTCCAATTTCACCGTTGGGTGGAACCCGGTCGGGCCGAAGCGAATCCATTCCGGTTCCTGCCACTCGATTGAAAAGATTCAATCTCTCCCATCGAGTCAGGAAGACCATTGAGCTCATCTCGGCTCTCCATGGGTCGTCGATAGTCCCCCTCGGGACTATGTACGATGCATTCCATCCATTCTTCGACGCGTCCTTCGGGACATGAACGTTCACCCTCGCTTTCTTTTCTACACTTTTCGTGTCTGTATATCCTTCCATCGTCTCATCTTATTCTTTGTTCGCCCTCATCTTACTCTTTTCCTTCTACTCCTCAACCCGCTCCTGCTATCTTACGACGGACTCTCCGCCTTGCCGCACCCTTTCGTGTGCCTTCTATCGTCTTTTGCCGAGAAGACAGAAAATTAGCCGTAGACGTAAACGGTTATTTATTTCTATGTCACTTGTTGGTTGAAAACAAAAGAGATTCTCATTCTCAGTGATACTTTGCTCTTTCTAAATTCGACGAATAGTAGTTCAAGCGCGGTTATGGCGCTGTCGTCGTCCTCATTTGTGAGGCGGTCGAAACCGGGCTCAGTGTCGTCGTAGTGGACCATTGCAGGCATTGGAAGAAATATCTATAGCAAGTTCAGTCCTTGCTCTTCGTGTATTGCTCTCGGACGTACGGAGAGCCTGTGGGCGTGCAAACCCAGCCTGCAGGACACACTGTAGGGCCCGTCCAATTGATTCCACCGCACTAAGGAGATATTGAGTATCGTATCGGTTTTTCTTGTACACATACCTGGCCCCACTCCCGGGCAGTAACGATAGAAACTGAACTCGAGACGCTGGAAGTTGTTGGTATCGCAGTCGGGGTCCATTGCAGGCAGTGCCAGAAAGATCTATAGAAAATATTAGCCCCTGTTTTTTCGTATATTGCCCTCGGACATACGGAGAGGCTGTGGGAGTGCACGTCCATCCTGTAGGACATACAGTAGGGCCAACCCACCCGGTTCCACCGCACTAAGGAGGTGTTTTAGTATTATGTCGGCTCTCTTGTAGACATGCCTGGCCCCACTCTGGGGCAGTAGCGATAGAACTTGAACTTGTGACGCTCGTGGATGTCGCGCCGATTCTTGTGGAGGTCGAGGCGAATTTCGTAGAAGTCGAGGTGACTCTCTTGGAAGTCGAGATGACGCTCGACGTCGAGGAGGTTGAACTTGGTGCGGCAGTGGTAGCTGCCTTCTGGCATGTAGAGAAAAATCTATAGAGAAGCTTGGTCCTTGCCTTTCATATATTGCTCTCCGACTTACGGAGAGGCTGTGGGCGTGCAGATCCAACCTGTAGGACACGCCGTAGGGCCGACATACCCAATTCCACCGCACTAGGCTCCACTCAGTCGTTTGTATCGAGCCCCTTGTATACATACCTGACCCCACTCCTTGGCAGTCTGCGCTGTGGCCCCGTAGACGAAAGTAGTCATCAGACCAGCAAAAACAATAGGCTTGACCATAGTAGGGGTTCAAGCGGGGTATGTTCTACGTTCACTTGCTCTGAAAACCGCCTGGATATATACCAGTAGATCGTTTGAGACCCGACTATGGGGCGATTTCTCGGTGCTCTTATGCTTCTCAACTCTCGGACTAGCACACTATCGCCGTGTTATATTAAATACACCCTTCAACAGAAAATTGCTCATGCAACTGGAGTCCGTCCGGATCATTCGCTCCTCTCCGAGAAGAGTAATGAATCTACCATATCACACCCCCTGAAATTCTGACGACCCAAAGGGGAAATATAATCCCAGGCAAAAGGCTGGGGACTACGATTGAGCGTGCCCTGCTTCTCCAATTTCACCGTTGGGTGGAACCCAGTCGGGCCGAAGCAAGTTCATTCCGGTTCCTGCCACTCGATTGAAAAGATTCAATCTCTGATACAGTGTGACACGATATAATACAATACGGTCTGCGCAATTTACTAGTTTTAGGCCTGCCATCGAGCCAGGAAGATCATTGAGCTCATGGAGGTTCCCAATGGCTCGACGATAGCCCCCTTCGGGACTATGTACGATGCATTCCATCCACTCTTCAAAGCGTCCTTCGGGACATGATCGTTCACGCTCGCTTTCTCTTCTACACTTTTTCGTAGATTACCCCCCTTCTCGCACGTCTTGTCATATCTCTTACATCTCACCCCTTCTCTAGTACAGTCGAACCTCTAGGTGTCGACAATTAGGCAGTTCCTCGGTTGTAGCGTATTTTGATTATTTTCGGAATGAGTATCTACTCACTTCCAAACACAGATTTGCCACTATAGGAGGCCTTCACGTATTCACTGGGCGTTATTTACGTGCATTGCTTAAGGCGGTGTCATGTCGGGTCATCGCTTGATGGTACGAATAATTTGACGGGTAGTTCAAACTATAAATAGTCTCGAGACACGTTGTTGCCTCGATAGGTCTCTCAGCTAGCGATCGTCAGTGGGTATCCTCGGCAGGCGCAACCCGTGCACCGCCGGATCTAAATCATAACCGCCTGAAAATGGGTTTAAATAGGCGTGATAGGCACTCACTATAACTTTCCTGATGAAATTTGTTGAAATTGGTAATGACCAGCTAGACGGTGGACGTTCACAATTGACCAACGGTCGCCTTCATGGCATATAGTCCTCGTTATCTCGACTGTCGTTGTTCCTATGAGTAATTATCACCGGGAATACTCGGTGGCGTGAGTCTTTGTTCCGAAACAACGCTCTTGCTACTAGCAGGCCTCGCCGTTCTGTGTTCACACCGTCATACGTAGCCTTCAATAGAAATGTTCAAGTACTTGTCGAGTAGGACCATGTGACTGTGAATGTTGGTTTCCAATTCAAGATATAGAGTTTGCCCACTGTTACTCTCACATGCGACTAATTCTAATGATCCTCCTCGGATTTTGTCCCACTTTTACACTCACATTCGACTAATTCTGATTATACGCCTCGGGTTTTATCAAATGAATGTCATTCACGCAAATTTTCCTGCTAAAATGAACTATGCCGTCGCGGTTGAACCAGTGTAAGCGTGAATAGTCTGGTCGCCGCATCCTGCAGGTGTATTGTACGCGTATGGGCCGAGATTGACGTAGAGATCGTCATTGCCATTGGCGTCCGGGCAAATTAACCAAGCCTATTTATTCGTCAGTGTTCGCCAATATGGGAGAAGAACGTAGAAGCTCACATTATTCTGGCTCCTGGTGACACTTGGATCGCTCCACAAGAGGGTGTCGCCACTCCAGCTGAACGTACCAAACGTTGCTGGACTCGTCGACCATGTGACTTTGAGTTTCTTATCACCGCTGACTGGTTGCGCCACTTGTGCGTACAACTTGCTCCCGGTCGGATTTTGGACGAGTTGGCCCGAGATGATTTGGAATTGGGCTGCCGTCGAGGGGGATCCCAGCACTGCGTCGGATGCAGTTCCGACGGTTTCGCTCTGGAGGTAGAGGTGGAAGAAAGGAGCCTCGACACCACGGATAAAGCTGTTGCCTGGTAGGAGTGTTCCGCCAGTTGTCGCGCCTGTTGACGTCGAAGATGGAACAGTGCTGCTTGGGTATGTCGTTGTCACGGATTCACGTGTAGAGCTGGATGAGCTTTGACGTGTCGACGAACTGGATGAGCTTTGGCGTGTCGACGAACTAGACGAGCTTTGGCGGGTTGACGAGGTCGACGTGGCGGTTCCTTGTAGACATTGGTAGTACCATCTAAGTTACTATGTAAGGACAAGCCGTATGCCCAGGCAACGTGAGACTTACGGTGGGGAAACAGCCGTGCAAACCCATCCGCTCGGGCATTGCGTGGGACCGGTGTACCCGTTTCCACCGCACTAGCCATGCTGTCAGATTAATCTAAAACCCCTTGGCGGATAAGCTCACCTGTCCCCACTGTCCAGCGGTTTGCGCGGCGGCTCCGGAGATGAAAGCGCTCAGGGCACCAGCGAGAACGAGTGTCTTGACCATAAAGAATGAGTGAGTCTGCGATATACTCAACATCTTCTCGTCTCCTGTGAACGCCATGCTTATATACGAGCAGAGAGGGATGCCGACGATAGGGCGGTTTCTCGGTGTGGAGCGTTCTCGGTGGATTTGCATACCCTCTAGTCGTTCTTCGTCGCTGTTGTGATGCTTCTGTGTACTGAAGTTGTCGTGCACCACTTTGGCTCGCGTTATTCGGGTCGGGGTCATGTCGGTGCGCGAGAACCCATCACCTGACGACAAAAAGGACATCGGAATTGTGTGCTATTTTCTCCTGGTCCTATAAATAGACCGTCCAACGACTTGGCAAGCCGAGCGACTAAGATGTCCAGGCTTTCAAGCCTAGAGCCATTGTTTCTACAGTGAATGGGGAATAGTACAAGCAAGAACGGGGATTGGTGCTTGTTTCTGCCGCTATTTCCACGTTTTGGCAGGTTCTTAGCCGGATAAATCCAGAGATGCGCGATTCGCCCGTGAGTACCGATGCAACAAAGATAGTATCCGAGCTCTTTTTCAGTTTGTGGTCTACTTGTGTGAGTTTGTCGGGTGCAACGTATTGAACACGGGTCCAAGCTTGACCCCAACTGCGACTGTGAGCACGAAAGCAAACCCCTGGACGATAGCCTACAGGTTTGCAATACCACAAAGATATAAATGCTCTCAAAATTCCTCCATCTCTTCCCTAATCACCCCGGATTTGACAGCCGCAAAGACCGCGAAGAATTGAGCCAGGGAAAGAGGCGATGCAAAGGCATGTTCTGGCGCTAGGAACTCAGTAGCGATGCATACTTGATTTGAATCCTTTAATTCATGGATTTGTCAAGGTGAGGACTGCGCAACCGGAAGCCCAACGTGGACGATTATTGGCTAAGCGCGCTTGATATAGACAAAAACAAGTCCCCACACAGCGCATGATTGCTCACTTTCCCGTTTCCACCTGGTGGAGAAGTAAACCCCTCTAGATGTATCTTCTCGATCTTGTTTGACGGAATCACCCATTAGGTCGACATCATAGTGCCATTCCTCACTAATAGAGTGCAAATATGGACGCATATGCGCTTATCTTTCTCACTTTCAAGACCGCCCTGACACTTTACATCACTATCGTCGTCGCCCGATGGACACTGTTTCTCAAACACCTCGTAGAGATGACATGGAAGTACAGAGCTGCCATGAAAGAGCATTATGCAGAAACGCGTATGCGGAGACTAGATTACGAGCAATACCCATGATTGCCATCCTGTTCGGCGTTTCCACATCCATACCTGGAGCGAAACATCTTCAGAGCGTGGCGATGATTGCCGTATTATCCATTCTTCTCCCAATACCCCACCTCAGCATCGCATAGACCAACTCAACAAGTCACCTACCCGTAGCCCCTGACGATCTATTGATTCTCTATATTACATGTCAGGTAAAATGTATATTCATTGAGAATAAACGCAACTATGTGGCCATCTACTGCGCACCCAGCGCCATGTGGATTCCGCGCCCACTTGGCGATAGTCGGCGTCTGCTCCCATTCGAAATTCGAAGCTGCGGAGAGCGTCTCGCCTTTGACATCAACCTATGTCTTCACCCACACGAGCATACTCACCAACCGACGGCCTTATTTGCCCACTCCCTACAGACGCTATCCATTGGCCTTCATGCCAACCACGTCTACTACCATTTCCATCGTCGTCGTCTCCATTTTCAATTCCTCTTCTGATAGCATCTACGTTGGGTCCCGTTCATACTTTTCAGACGAGCCACAGGAGTGGAGAAATACGACCCGCGACGAGAGCAGAGATCGAGAGAACTCAAATACGAATTGCATTTGTGAGTAGTCCCGTTTGCTACTGGACGAACTGACAAAACCTGGATAACTTGCTCGGTGGATGCGATAGCTTTCTGGATTAACCATTCGCAATAATTATCTGAACCCTGTGGAACCAATCGCGCCGGGGCTCAACGATGACCTCCTACAACCCATTCATTCTCTATTACGAAGTTTCAAGTTCTATTACCGGCTCTCTAGACGTCTTAACTACGGTGATTATTCGCAGAATCAGATAGCTGAGCCTCGTAGGTACAAAGGTAAGGTAATGATTCTCTTCTTTCTCGCCAAGGTTCATTGATTGACGCTGCCTCGGACTTTTGTCCATGAAGGACCACAGTGGAAATGAGCGAAGTCGAGTTTGGTCGGGTAGGGAGGGCTGGACGTTGGTAAGTTGAGGAGGAGTGGAGACGTTAATGAGAGCCGATTGTCTGGTGGAACCCAAAATAGAAGCTTCCCTGAGAGATGCACCCAACCGTCATCAGAGAGAGTAAATGTTCGGAGCTGGGAAAGCATAACTTTCAATAAAGCCAGGGTATTTTGATGCGAGATAAGGTCATCCTGGATTGACTGGGTCAACTGACCATTATGGTTGGATAACTCGGCTACGGGAATTTGTAAGCTTCCAGCATCACGGGGGGAAAAGGAATGAAGTGAAACGAACCAAATGCGGTGTTCCATAGTGTAATTGTGCTGCCAGCTGGAACCGACGTGATTTCCAAGCCGTCTGGTGAGAATGCAACGGCGCCTCCCCAGTCTGTGTGGCCTCGGAGTGGGTCTCCCAACGACTGGCCCGTCTCCGCATTCCATAGTCGAATCGTCTTATCATCCGAGCCAGAGACGATTCGCGAGCCGTCTGGTGAGAATGCGACGGCGGTGACCGAGTTTGTGTGGCCTCGGAGTGGGTCTCCCAACGACTGGCCCGTCTCCGCATTCCATAGTCGAATCGTCTTATCCCCCGAGCCAGAGACGATTCGCGAGCCGTCTGGTGAGAATGCGACGGCGGTGACCGAGTTTGTGTGGCCTCGGAGTGGGTCTCCCAACGACTGGCCCGTCTCCGCATTCCATAGTCGAATCGTCTTATCCCCCGAGCCAGAGACGATTCGCGAGCCGTCTGGTGAGAATGCGACGGCCCTGACCGAGTTTGTGTGGCCTCGGAGTGGGTCTCCCAACGACTGGCCCGTCTCCGCATTCCATAGTCGAATCGTCTTATCCCCCGAGCCAGAGACGATTCGCGAGCCGTCTGGTGAGAATGCGACGGCGGTGACCCAGTTTGTGTGGCCTCGGAGTGGGTCTCCCAACGACTGGCCCGTCTCCGCATTCCATAGTCGAATCGTCTTATCATCCGAGCCAGAGACGATTCGCGAGCCGTCTGGTGAGAATGCGACGGCGGTGACCCAGTTTGTGTGGCCTCGGAGTGGGTCTCCCAACGACTGGCCCGTCTCCGCATTCCATAGTCGAATGGTATGATCTGCCGAGCCAGAGACGATTCGCGAGCCGTCTGGTGAGAATGCGACGGCCCTGACCGAGTTTGTGTGGCCTCGGAGTGGGTCTCCCAACGACTGGCCCGTCTCCGCATTCCATAGTCGAATCGTGTTATCCCATGAGCCAGAGACGATTCGCGAGCCGTCTGGTGAGAATGCGACGGCGGTGACCGAGTCTGTGTGGCCTCGGAGTGGGTCTCCCAACGACTGGCCCGTCTCCGCATTCCATAGTCGAATCGTCTTATCCCATGAGCCAGAGACGATTCGCGAGCCGTCTGGTGAGAATGCGACGGCCCTGACCGAGTTTGTGTGGCCTCGGAGTGGGTCTCCCAACGACTGGCCCGTCTCCGCATTCCATAGTCGAATCGTGTTATCCCATGAGCCAGAGACGATTCGCGAGCCGTCTGGTGAGAATGCGACGGCGGTGACCGAGTCTGTGTGGCCTCGGAGTGGGTCTCCCAACGACTGGCCCGTCTCCGCATTCCATAGTCGAATCGTCTTATCCCATGAGCCAGAGACGATTCGCGAGCCGTCTGGTGAGAATGCGACGGCGGTGACCCAGTTTGTGTGGCCTCGGAGTGGGTCTCCCAACGACTGGCCCGTCTCCGCATTCCATAGTCGAATCGTGTTATCCCATGAGCCAGAGACGATTCGCGAGCCGTCTGGTGAGAATGCGACGGCGGTGACCGAGTTTGTGTGGCCTCGGAGTGGGTCTCCCAACGACTGGCCCGTCTCCGCATTCCATAGTCGAATCGTCTTATCATCCGAGCCAGAGACGATTCGCGAGCCGTCTGGTGAGAATGCGACGGCGGTGACCGAGTTTGTGTGGCCTCGGAGTGGGTCTCCCAACGACTGGCCCGTCTCCGCATTCCATAGTCGAATCGTGTTATCCCATGAGCCAGAGACGATTCGCGAGCCGTCTGGTGAGAATGCGACGGCGGTGACCGAGTTTGTGTGGCCTCGGAATGGTTCTCCCAACGACTGGCCCGTCTCCGCATCCCATAGTCGAATCGTCTCATCATCCGATCCAGAGACAATGCGTGAGCCGTCTGGTGAAAATGCGATTGCCGTGACTCTACTTGTATGTCCCCGAAGCGCTTCTGGAAGTCCCCGGTATGTCTTCTCCAGCCCTTTAGTCACTTTCAGAGTGTTCTTATACATATCTAACCCCTCAATATGCAGATGCGATTCTGTAGGTGTGAACGGAAGCGCCGAGATGTAGATGTGCGGAGCACTCTCTTGAATAGGTACTGAAAATGCCATCATAAACCGCATTACTTCACTTATGCGGCTCTTAGTCTCTTTTTCAACCTTTCCTTTGTTAAAAATGCGGATATATCGAGGCAAGCCACTCACAGTATTGCGCGTCACAGCTCGGAGCCCATCTATAGCTCGAGGCAGTCTTCCAATCAGGCTCAGGACCTCCATCCAATATAGTACATATGGAACTCGAATAATTTGTTCAACTTCATTTCTGAGCTTGCTTCTCCATTTGCTATCCGTTTTCTCCATATGAAACAGCCAATGTAAGCTCGCATATCGAATGTTCATTCCGATGCACCTTGATATTCTTGCCTCTAGATCAGGGATCTCTCTGTTTCGATAGAACGATGACTCGATTTCACATATATTGAACTTGAGGCCTCCCCCTCGTGATCGAAGGTTATCCAAACCCCAGGACGCAATTTGACCATGCGCATTGGCGATATCGATATACATTCCGCTCGAGTCTTCGAGGTCCGGGACTAGACAGCGGCGTCGCAGGTATTCCACAAGAGTAGGATGACGAAACTGAATGACCTTTGTTGCCTCATCTTCGATAAGAACACTTCTAAGGTTTCGAATCAACACCTTGGAATTTCCCCGTAGTCTACTATGCTTGAGAATATTATCAAGATCCTCGGCGGTAAGTGGTTCGAATGCAGCGAGGAGTAGTGCAAGCATGCTCCACATGATGGTATGGTATTTGGGATCTGTCCTCTCGAAGATGAGTTTGTATACCTCGTCGATCTCTCCAGGTTGGTCCACTGAGACCAACGAGCCATATATGCTCTCAGGCGTTTCCCATGTCGTCTCGTTGTTGATCATTCGACATGCGGTGCTCGCCCAGATGAACAATCCCCTCGCCTTCTCAATCAACCGCTGCCTCTGGTCTTGAGGTAGAACAGTGTAGAGGGATTGATGGACATACATCTCGATGTCATCTACGTTGTCACGATGTTTGACATCATGCAACCGGTCTTCCAATTTACATTTGATCGAGAGTGGTTGAAGAACCGATTCGATGACGGCATCTGGCCGACTCGTGATGAATACCTTGAGGTTCTTGCTTTGTCGAACGGCTTTAGCAAGCGTGTCGACAAGTTCCTTTCGCTGAGGTCCAGATTTGCATTCGTCTATGGCGTCGATGACAAGAACTACGCGTCCGTCTCGATGACGGAGTGGATCGATGATGAGTGTACGGAATTGGTCCTCCAACGAACTCCGCATGATGGATGGGTTCCGTTTGACGGCATCTGCGACGTGGGGTGCGAGCTGGGAAATGTGTTGGGCAAGGTCTCTTGCCATGGTCGAGCAGAACTTTTCTGTTGTCGATGTATCGCTATTGGCTATCGAGAAGAAGAACTGGCCTCCGAGTTTTCCCTCGACATGCCAGGACGCGGCTGCCGACATTGCAACTGTGGACTTGCCAGAGCCGGCTATGTCGCAGAGCCAGAATATTGGTTTATCAGAGGTATCGTCCTCAGCCCAATTCTGGATTGTCTGGAGGACAGCCTGTCGAGTTCCTTGTAGACAGGTTCTATGGACCGAGGATGGGGCAGATGCCACCATCGGAAGTTGGAAAATAAAGGATGCGTCGACTTGGAACTTCTTAGCAAGTTTTTCGGCTACAGCAGTCCAACTCACCCGATGGATGATGATTTCCTTTGGCAGAACCTGAATGCGAATGAGAGCCAATTATTGGGAATGAAAATTTGACGAACTGCGCAAGTTATCCTCTATATTCCAGTTGTCCTTCACTGAATCGGGGGCCGACTTGCACCACGCGTCGAGATAATACAGAACCGCCTTATAGTTTTCGCTCTTTGAATTAGAAAATCTGACCAGATTCTGATGGTCACACGAGAGGACAATCGTTGTGGCATTACGGTCGCCCGGGATGGTCGCCGAGTGGTATGGAACATTCTAGGGTCTAATCAGTACTGATTCCATCCGTGGGTAGTTCTGCTAACCATTCGTGGTCGCTTTTCATTCGTGGCGTTCGCGTAATCCGCGCAGAAGAATACGCTGGTTATCTTCTTACTCGCTTCGACATACAAACTTTGTATATTTTCGAGTTCGGACGAGTGTGCCTCGAGATCTTTTGTGATCACCTCGGTCGTTTTCATGCGCCAGGGTGCCGAGCGCTTGAGCCTTTCAAGAAAGTTGCCGTCCAGACCAGAGTGTGGTGTTCCAAAGAATAAGATGCCATGTGTGGACACCAGAATATCTCGGAGGACTCCTTCCGAATCTAGAGTCTGATTGTGGCAGATGACAAGTGCCTGGAGACTGTCAGCATCTAGTTGAATTAAAGTTCATCTGATAAACCTTTTTGAGAATGATACCTCCAAGATCGTGTGCGATGAAGATGATGGGACGCTAAGATGGATGAGAGGAAGTCACCAAACAAGTACAGCCTGCACGCACACGAGGGTCGTCTTTACGGTTCATTGAAAGGGACTGAGCTAGCTTCTGAGCATGCCGATGTATATTCTGTGTCGATACGCATGTCTCGTGTTGAGTATCGGCATCATACCCGTACGTGAGAACTCTAGCGCGGGGCAACGAGAGGGGCAAGAAATGGCTCAGCCAAAGGATTCCACCGTCCGTCCAGGTGTTCTCTCTATGACCGTCTAAACCATGGATAGCAACGACGCTGATGCAGCAAAGGTAGCGATAAGCGATCGTGGCAGCGTTGGCGGGGTCGATGGCTTACTCGACGACGGGCTCCTTTCCGGCGTATAACTCCTTGAATCCATAATGTTTGATCTCTGGTTTCGACATCGGAGAACTGTAAAATATTGGGATCTTGCTTTACAGGGTTGGATATTGGCTAACCGTTCGTGGGACGTCCGGATTGGTGGGAGCACGGGTTCGCAAGAATCGCACAACCTGAGTAGGAACGCGTGTATAACAAGGGCGCTGCAAATTCAGCCGCCTGGTAGAGGTAGAGGTCAAGCCTCGTTCTTTGCCGGACAGCCCAGGAGGCTGGCAAAAAGAGTTTGGCAACACGAGTCAATGTCTCAGAGAACGTAATTTATTTGAATAGTATTGAGAACATTGTCTTGTTAAATTCCACTGAGGCGGCAGCGGTCACAAAAGCTGAAGTGAGGAGACGGACTGGGATCTCGAAATAATTGTGAATGTGGAACGTCTGTTGGAAATTCAACAGCTAGAGACGCGACAGATTGGTGGTCGACGACGTCGGGTCCAAAGGAAGCGACACTCGAACTCTCCCGTGACAGTTTAAGACAGCCAATTACCTGGAAAAGCAGCCAGTAAAATCCTCGAACAGGAAAACAATTGCTTATGGCATTGCATGAAGAGTGAAAAAGCATGCCTAGCAGCGTCGCTTTCCATGACACAACCGTCCAGACTATTCTGAACTCGTACCACCAGCACACCTATCAGTTTTTCTTTCTTTCTCTTTGTTACACCTAGAAATCTCGACGGTGTCAATACAAATGACGTTTCTCGACCTTGAGTTCCTCACTACTTTGACCCCATCCTTTCTCTCCATCTGTATCAGGTACTCTGAACACCCTTTTCCGTTTTTGCTACCAGTGTCTTTACCCATTGGCACGAACCGGCGCACTCTGGGAAGATTGGTAGAGCAGGCCCTCCGATGAGCAGGGAAAAGGGTACGAGGACTGAAATGTGAATTCGGTACATTTATATTAATAACTGGACTCCAAAATGCTGAGCTACATAGCCAGACCAGCTTGATGGGATCTAGGCATGAACTTAACCGGCCAACGTGGGCGTCTGTTCACCGCCCCGATCTCCTAGAGAGTGTCTGTCTTCAAAAATCGTCTATATTATACTCCATGGATATACCTATCGTCAACCAGCAGACTTGACATCTTCCTCTGACGGACACTGGCCAAGTCGTGCTGAGCCCTATGCCATCTGCATCTATTGCACTTCTCATCATTATCATCGCCGTCATTTTCCTTTCTCCTGTTCTCATAGTGACTTACGTTGGGTCTCGTCCCAACCGACTTGCCAGGCGAACTCCAAAGACAGGACGACGGGTAGGACCCTATTGCGGGGAAAGGAGATACTAACATGTATAAAGGCAGAAAGAGATCGTTGGAAAAAGGAGAGGCAAACCGAACTCTCGTATGAATTATATCCGTGCGTTTTCTCAATTGTAACTGTACCGGTTGACAAGCCTTAGATGATTTGAATGAGGAATGCTATATTTCACTCAGGATTAGTCACCGATGGGATCTCCTCCTTACTTGGACCGCACAAAATCCACGTGCAGGCTGCATCCATGCCTGTATCCGCCGTTCTCCCTCTTTGAGCAGAGTAAACGGTTTACTCGTTGTAGTGATCACATTGACCGTTCATACTTGCCAATTGTCCACAGACACTAGTGAAGTCAGTCGAATCCCAGACCAAATATAGTATATTTTACATCGCCTAGCCCTATCTTATATCGTTTTGATCTTGACGGAGCCTTCAAACACAGAGAGTAAAGTAGGTGGCATTACAATGGTGGAGGTTGCGGGAACTCGGATCTGCGGGCGCGGTCCCACTTATGATGAATGAGCGCGCTCATAAGCTCCAGAGTGAATACCATATGTCGTTACCCTGGTGACCGGAAGTACCAGCAACTGCGCAGTGTAAGTACACCTCGGCCACACATCGGCCACACCGTACAAGTTGCGCTGCCCTCAGTGACTCCTATATTGGCGCCAAAGGCGCACATTTCCACGATTCGAAGGTAAAATCCCCCTCAATGAGAGTGTCCACTCATAGTATAACCCCATCTATTTCTATTTCCAGGGTGACTGGTCAAACCCAGCTACATGTCATCCCTACCTATCGCCATCATTGTCGTGATTGCCGCCATTCTTCTTGTTCCTGTCGTCTGCATATATTACGCCGGATTTCCTCCTTCCTTCAGCACAGCAAGCTCACAAGCATGATGAGATTGGAGACAAACATAGAAGCAGATATGAAATAGTAAGTGCATGTCGTAACCCTCATTCTACTTACTTCCAACTGGATTAGCTCAAAGTTCTCCCAAGATATCTAATGAGTGTCAGCACTCTCTATTCACATGCACGGCCAAATCGCACAAACCTATACACACAAACTTTCCTGCAATACATACCTCTTGCGTCTCCGGTTCCTGCTATACCAAAGGCGACAGGAGGATCAAAAAGAAATCAAGGGTCTGCCAAGCAGAAATGGACACAGGGACGGGTAATAAATGAGAAATTAGATACAAGGAGTGGTGCAGCATATGAGGAGTCAAAGGTTGAGGGAGTTTACATACTATGATCTACGACACGGCTATCCCGGCGATATTTGGTCTTCTCGACACTTTCCTACTCCCGTGGATGATATGTTATACACCGGGCAAACCCTACAGAAGAGGGAACAATCATACGATGAGTTTGAATACGACGGTTGAGATACGAGCTCCCTTCGGATTACATTAGTAGCTAGCTTGAAGTTATTGACTGGTACAAATAACCCAACCATGCTGGCATGCAAGCTTGGCACATGTGGATTCCGAACTTAGGCGTCTCCAATCCCTTTAGGTTGCGAAAATCACCATAAATTGAAGTATTTCATTTTTGTGAGTGTGTACTAGTCAAATCGTGCTGCGCCCACATGTAAAACGGCCGCCTTGTTCCCCCTCATTCTCTGCTGCCTCATGCTCGCTGCTCCTACTCTCATAATATTTTACCTATTTTATGGTCTGGGAGTCGACATACGAGCCTCGGTCAAGGCAAGAACTGCACGGCGAGAGGAGAGACTGAGAGAGCTTGCATACGAAATGTATCCGTGAATGGCCCCACTCGTTATTGAACGAGATAACGAGACATAGATAACTTTTGCCAAAAAAATTTCACATAATTGATCTTAACCACTAGACATATCGACCTCGACCGAGTGCACGTGCCGATTGGCATCACCCGCGCCTCACCAGTGCCGTAGAAGTTCCGCCCACCCGGCCACTTCACAGTTTGAAATATAAGGACACGTATTCATGACCCAAATTTGTATGTCCACCCATATGAGCGTATCCACCAATTCCCAGTTGCCCCAGACGCTAGTCCAGTCCGCTCGTCATGCCAAACGCACCTATTGCTATTCTCTCCATTATCGGTGTTCTTCTTCTTACTCCTCTTTTCTTTGTATCCTACGTTGGTTCTCGTCCGTACTTTGCCAGACGAGCGTCAAGAGGGAGAATAGTAGTGGAGAGGGAAAGTTTATGGCGAGAACAGAGACTTAAGGAACTCGCATACGAGTTGTATCCGTGAGTGGCCTGACTTGTTACAGCACTGCGACTGACAGGTACTAGATAACCATCTGTCGTAGCACAGGTTCCATACCTTGCGTGAGGTCAAAATACAAACCAATTATACCTCTTCATATTTGACTTATCTTCGATGTTATGGTTGATGCAGACACCCAAGCACTTGTATGCGAATAGTCCAGCATCACTTTTTGCAAGTAAACCTTCCGTCGCAGATAAATATATATAATCATATTCATCGACATATTCAATCTACTCAGTGCCGCACTTACTACTTCACCTCAAGCTGGAGGCCTCTGCCATCTGCTACCAAATGTTGGCGGAGATACTTCCAGTGCTTATATCAGTGTTCCTAGTAGGTAAATATAAAGAAGAAATACCTTATGACGCAGCGCACGCCCATGCACGTTCCCTCACCTAGCAGACGCCGTTCAAATTCCTCGCGCGCTCGGGCATAGTCTGCGCTACATACAGATTTCTCCGATTGCAGGTGGTATATCTAGACTCACGGATCGCTCGATCCAACTCTCGCGGTCGCAAGTCACTAGCCATGCCATTATCTATTGGTATTTTGTTGATCATTGTCGTCAATGTCCTCGTCACAGTTGGCATAATCTTCTGTATCATCTTTCACCTACACTCGGATGCCTTCAAGTCGACGAGTTGGAGAAGAAGGACGTTGCGATACACCGACGGGCCAACAATGGTTCAAGATAGGCGAGAGAGAAGATTGAGAGAACTGGCGTATGAACTCTACCCGTGAGTCCTTGCACTCATTTATGTATCCACTCATGAGGCTTAGATAGCCTGTGTTATATCTACCCAATCTGCCTAGGCGTTACACCAGTAACCTAATGGCTCTTCGACTTTACAAGCAGCAATCAACCACTGACGAGCCAGAGGAAAGCGAGATGGAGGTACCCATATACAGGAATATAGGTCATCCTCAGTGTCTCGAAATATGGTTTGATAGAAAAGGTTGCTTCTCACGGGAGGCAACAGTCAGTGCTTGACCACGTACACCTCCCGGCATATGCCAATGCTTACTCGAAGAACAGTCGATGCTGTTGCCATAGTCGTGGCAATGATGCTACTCTTCCTTGTAGTTGTTCCTGCGCTGTACATCACCTGGCTCGTGCTCATTATGCCAGGGCAGCTTTCGCGACGCCGCAACCAACAGCGCATTCGACGAATGCGACGAATGCGTAAAGAGATTACTGCTGCGAGTCTCGCATATGAGTTATATCCGTGAGTTCATCAGGAGTTATCGATTCCCGAGGCTTTGTATTCGGGATCCCCTTGTTTGGAGCTTCCTAAGGGCAATAACGCAAATTCGAATAACCGCGCAAATGTTATCGAGCCAGGTTCCACTCGTCGGTCCGATATACGCTGCCTTTTATCCACTTATTGGGAGAGTTCTCTCTGACCATATTATTAATCTTTGAGTCCAAACTAACTAGAGACAACGGATTTCTTCCAGAAGCCTCTGGTGCTCACTATAATACTACCAACTTCAACTCTTATCTCCAACCATATCTAAGCCGGGGCAGCTCATGTCGTATACCAATATTTACTCCCGCTGCCATTTATATGAATACATATGACCTAAATCCATATATCAACTGCTAACACAATGCTATTTTCGGTTTGTGAATTCATAACTTCATTCAAACTTGGATCTATCTCGGTTATATTGTTCTGCACTTTTGAACGGCACCATGGCAAGTTGAACTGGACAGGATCAACACTCCCAGTAAATGAAGTGAATGATTACAATGAGTGCGACAATACTCATTCCAATCAACTCCGACTGGAAAATTTCAATGCAAACTCGCCAGATTGTGTATTGCTTCGGACCGAAGAATTGCCATAGGTGAAATAGGCCCATACCGTGACCAAGCTGGGAGACTGTAGGTAAAAGATTTTCACAGTTGACACTTGCATCAGACGGAGCAAACAGCTCCGGACACCAGCCCTCGATTCGCCATGGTTCACGGGGCCTTGGTGCATAGCCTTGTCGGGGGAATAACGTCCCGCACTTCCAGCATCTACGACTTATGCCTGGGGTTTCTGGAGTATCCACTAGGTCTGCTGGCACAGGACGTCCCAGAATTCCACGGCGTTGAGCAAACCAATAGAGCTGAACCCAGTCCTCGGATCGATGCTTGGCACTATGGTTATCGCGC
Source organism: Serendipita indica DSM 11827 (assembly GCA_910890315.1). Taxonomy (NCBI): domain Eukaryota; kingdom Fungi; phylum Basidiomycota; class Agaricomycetes; order Sebacinales; family Serendipitaceae; genus Serendipita; species Serendipita indica. Next base: position 340,716 of record CAJVGD010000016.1, on the reverse strand, counting down.
GGAGAAAACCGCACCGACTTTAGTGGATGCCCAGAGGTGGTAAGAGCGATAAATCCTGTGGGCAGGTCGTCGCAATGAACTGTGTCAAGGATGCTAAGGTAGGAGAGTGGATGGTTCGGCGGCGGTGGTGAATGGTAGACAAGGGATGAGGCCCCAATGTGCACGAGCGATGAATAGCTTTGCCAGAATGCCTCGTCTACCGTGATGTGCCGGTTGTATACAATAAGAGAGAGAATAACGCTAGGCAGAATGATAGGCTGCGTTTCAAAAAGCGTCGTTAGATCACTTTTCTCTCTATATATTAGCACAAGATGTTGCAAAGCGGGACAATACCATCCTCTCACATTGATAGTCGACGCTTTGAGCATCAATACATTCACTTTAGGGAGTTCCAAGTTCAGATTGGGTGTATTTGTCACCTCGAGGATAAGCGTCGTCAAGTTGTTAAACAGTTTGCAGACTAGGTCAAACTGGCGTAGATATGATCCGGCATACGAGAAGCACTCGAGGTTTCCCATAATCTCCGAATTATACAAAAGCGAACCAGACAATGCGATTTCTACGTCGTTTGCATTTTGAGTCAGAAGCGGCCCATAAAAGCGATTGTTTATGGCAAGAATGCGTAATCTCTTCCAGTTATTGTCCTCAGCTACATGGTGAGAGGATCTTTCATGGGATGATGCAGTTTGACGATACGCGGATTCTAACTCAAGGCGCTCAACCTTCTGGAAATTCGAATGCGAGGCTCCAAATGACCATGCAGGTTGACTCTGACGGACCATCGTATTCCACTGGGAGCACACCAGGCTAATGATCACCCTCTGTCGGATGTAGACTTCATAGGGATGGTTCGGGTCGCTAGTATACGACCCAGAAGCGGCTGTAGGCGGTTTTGTGCAGGTACGAGCCCGTATACCGGGCTGTGTATACTGTTGAAAGCGGTGGTAATACAGATATTCGAAAATATTCTCGGGGTTGCAGGTAGTCCCCAGAGCCTCTGGTATATCGAGTGTAAACTCGAGGATCTTTTCCCAGATCTCCGTGGGGAGATGCGATAGCCGATAACGGACAATCCCAGCTTTCTGTAACAGTCTATAAATCTTCATGGTTGGTGTCGTATATCGTAGCAGCCATAGACCGGACCATTTGTGGATTGTGCTTGCCTCTGACAATGGATGTGTGCGAAGATGATATACTGAGAAGGTCAGAGAGACGATTATCAGCGTCAGAGCCAGTGTTGAGATCATAAAAAGGCCGATAATTTTGAATAGAGTCAACCACGGTATCCTGCCCGTCAACAACAGCGCGGGCCCAACGAATCCCGCGGTGAGCACCAGGCAAGTTACAATGTCAACAGCGAGGTAGAGTATGAGAAAAAGTGGCAGGAATATAAACGCTCTCAGCACCACTACGACGGTTCGCTTCAACCAAGTGGTCATCGTCAGTTCCAAGTCTGCAAATCTTGACCCGCAGTAGCGCCTAGTCCAAACCGCTCGCGGCTTAGGCTCAAATATCTGTCGGAAATTACATTCAGTTTGCCTATAATCATGGAGCAAATGCATATTGCTCGTTCCCTTTGACTCTGATCACTATCCGCGGCGGAATTGCGCGACGTATATTGTCCGTGCCATTCGTATCTCACTGTGATGAAAGGAGACGATGATAATGTTAGTAGTCACAGCTAACTTTAATGCAAAGGATATTGCCACGACAAAATGGACAATAACTCGTGAGCTACCTAACTCGCGCCATTACATAGAGGCCTATCAGTTGTCTGATTGAATAGTTTTATCAAATACCGGGACAATAAACATAAAAGGCTCACCAACGTTGAGAAGCGCCGACTCGGCGCTTTCGCCACACCCACATCTCGCATTTATGCCAAAGCGTTCTCCAATAACTATCGCTGCTATCTCTCTATCTGTAGCAGTGGTTTTGCGCTTGTTTTTAACTTCTTCTTGCGATTTAAATCATTTAGAATACTTGTATTGAGCCACTACACATTTCGCGACGTCGTGCTCAGTAGATACGTCCAGATTTGGTCACTATACATCGCCCGTACGAGCTGTACCCAAAACACCTTAGTAGAGATCAATCATAGAGGCATAAAAGGTCCCAGGATCCCCTCGTCTGGAAGTCCTCGGAAGAAAACAATACAGCGAGAACCACCACTCGCTCGAAAACACTTCCTTCATGTCAGTCCCCATTCTTCAGGACGGAAAATTGTCCAGAACCCATCTAGGAGACACCCGTGAGTGCATTTCTCACTTTCCATGACCATATTCCTCGATCTTCAGGTCAATAATTGCCAACAACGTCCAGGGACAATTGATATCTCCATAAGTCTCTATTAGTGGTCCCTGTAATGCTATTAATCCCGACCATTACCTTCAACTCATTTATAAGACGGTGTCGTAAACTAGATACTACTCCTGATCTAATTCGAGGAGTTATCCAAACTCTGATGCAAGGGAAAGGAGAGCCAATGTTCGGACAAGGCACGTGGGTCAAACTTGACTTCCACCCTGACTGCATCTGCCCCAAAATCTAACACACTCGCTGTAGTTCTGACAAATGCTGAATGCGGTGACTCGCGTACGGTATCGATATACCATTCATCTGACACTGCGGTCCCGACGAGGAGGCTGCTGACTGCGGAGAAGCTGGTCCGACGCTTTTCGACGAATCACAGAAGTCTCTGGGCAAACATTGTGGATCTTGTTCCATCCTGTACGCGCAGTATCTGGACGAACGGCGTTTTCATGGCAAAGGCGCCCTGACACTCACTGCCTGACATAGCTGTTTGGCCACTTGCTGAATGAGCGAATAGATCATGTACGCCGACTACTTACCGACCTCGTGATTGGTAATCCAGCGGACCATGGCAAAGGGACTCGATGTCGTCTTCACATCCAAGCACTGATAAAGGCCCTTCACGCCGGTATCATCGTCGACGCATCGAGCTCCCCATCGTCTCCTCCCAATGGATTCACCCCATGAAGACCTTCCTCCCCATTACGACGACCTTTCGATGCACCTTCCACCGACGTTTCGCGTCTCAAACGAGGACATACCGCCATTGGTAACAATGACAGACGTTGAAGCTCATCTAATACTGCTCTCCGCGTTCGCCAAACTCAAGCAAGACGTCCAAAATGCTTGCGCCTCCCCAGCGACGTCGCATCTTCACCACCAGGATGCAGCACCTAGTTGCCCTACCGACCCCAATCGTGCATGGGTAGTATTCGTGAATAGGGCTGTCCATCGATTCGACCGGTTCATGAGTGGCAGTTGGTCAGAGGACGTACCGGTGTGGTCAGAGACCGTCATTCCCCCGCTGGACGTCATCATGGTCTGGCACACGTATCTCCTAGTATGTCCGTCTCTGGATTCATTTGCTTATGAGGCTCATTTGGCCAGAATCCGAGGATATACCATGAAGACAGTCTTAGACGTTCGACAAATTTTGCACGCAGATTAGCAGCAATGGGGTATGTCGATGCTATGCATCATTGCGCCTCTCAGCCCCTACAGATCGATGCCCCTCACCCTCGTCGCGTCCACGATTCATCCAACAACCTTTGAACCCAATCTACCCTCCCCAGAACGAGAAGCCTTTTTCGAAAGTACATCCGGACTTGCGTTCATGTACACCCTCGCAACGAGCTTCGATGAGGTTCTCAGTCTGGATTGTCCGTGCTGCAATACGACGAACAATTATGTGCGTTGGGTCACTCGAGAGGGGGAAAGTGGTGGTGGCGGAATAGGCTTTGCTGAGCCGCTGTTTCGTCATAAATGTGACTGGTGTGAGCGATCATTCACCCGTTCAATTATGGGTGTCCGAAGGTTTTGTGACGAGGTAACCGAAAGGCGTGCAGGGAGCAAAGTATTTTTTGCGTGCGTATTGCTGGGTGTGATATTCAGATTACTGACGCTTATGTGCAGGGAAACCCTGCTCCAGCCTCGATCTGGGAGGGTAGACGAGGCAAGAGGAGTTGCTCTAACCAAAAGGATAATCTCAGTACGTCTTGACCCTGAAGCATCGAATATCCTGATACTGCTCCAGGGAATATATGCGCGATACGCTCTGGAGCCCGACTGCAAAGAGGAAAACGTAATACAAGAAGCCGTTGACCTTTCCACGACGTTGAAGTGGGAGGCAAGTAACCTTTCTGATCTGATCCATCAAGGGTTGCGTCCGAGAAAGACACAATACCAGGAGAGCGAACCTTTACCACGGTTTGTTCCTCCCCTCTTATTCGTCAGTTATTGATGTTTTTTTAGAGTACAGCGAATTATAGCTGCATACAGTACGCCAGGTCATGCATCGCTCGACCTCGTTACCGCCGTACTCCGCCAAGAGGGGTTCGTTACCAAACTCAAGGAGATGGGTTGGCTATGCTCTATGGACGGTGCGATAGAGGGACGAACACCAGCACTTCTGCGCGCTATTGCGCGATATCATGCATTTCTCGACCTCATGTCATCGAAGAGTCAGAGCTTACTTGTTCCTACCCTCGTACGTCCGTCGATGTTGTCGTGGAAATTTCACTGATTCTTTTTAGGATATTGTATGTCAATTTGATGAACTATTACATTCTAACGCAAAATAGGACCTTGTTTGGCACACCCACCAGCTCGCAGCTACAGCCTACCGATCAGACACCCTCCGGCTGCTCTTGCGCGTCCCCAATCACGATGACAATGTCGAGTCTACAACACTTCAAGCTGCCTACGACACGACTGCCGCCGCATGGAGAGTGCGCTACGGTGTTCCGTACAGCGTTTGTGGATGCATGCCGGATCCGCCTACCACCGGAAAGGTCAAAGCGGACAAAGGCAAGGACAAGGCGAGTCGGTCGATCAAGACGTTTGTCCCGTGCTCTTTGATGATGGCTGCGACGATCGTTTCTGTTCGCCGCTCCTCTACTTCGGCTCTCCATGCGCCAGCCACATCAAGTCGTGACGGTGGTTCGCTTGTCAGTCTCGATATCTCTGAAGCAGATACTTCCCATCCTTCCGAACACAACTTTTATGTCAGTACCGCACCGGTTTCGACGAGACTGGATCGAGATCTCGTAACGAGAGACGTGGAAGCCAGAACACGGTCGGCTCTCATCAAGAAGATACCCAGTGACTTTTGGAGGCGCATTCAATCCGAGAGAAAGGAGCGACGGAGCGATCATCGCGAAGCGTTTACGACGCGCCAAGGGGTCGATGGTCCGTATTACGCGTATTGGGGCGTCTCGGCGAATGTACCACATGGGTATGGATCCTTTGACAGATAAAGAGTGGAACTGATCTTGTGCTCAGGTTCTACGGAGCGACCAAGTACAAAGATGCCATTGGAGGATGCGCGTCTGGGTGTGCGACATGTGGAGCGCCTGGTGGGTTGCCAGTGTGCATATACGCGTTGATTGTTCTAATCGAGTCATAGGGCTGTGAATAAGCATGAACATCCTCGATATAGGTGTACGTTTACCCTGAGTGCGCTCCGTTGCGCTTATTCTTTGAAGCAGAATAATAAATCATTCTATAAATCAAGTGCTTTTCATACCACTGCATCTCTGATGGGACATTCGCATTCAGCTGACCCGCGTAACGGGTGGAGCGTCGGGTTAAGGGAACCGACATGCTGAACGTATGGCATCTAATGGAGCCGCTGAGCATCGTCTTGTATCAAGAGAGTGTCTACCTCTCGCCTTATCTGACATATGCATATGCAGATCTGGTGTATGGGTATTGACAACCGCGAGGGGCACTCCACTTCGCTTAGGGCTATCCATTCTCACAAGAAGTTGATTGTTTCTAGGTACCAAAATAAACTGGATATGACCGCATTGTGGCCCTTGGAGGCGACATTTGGGAAGTGCAACGCTGGGGCTTCGAACGACGACAGTTCAACGCTCGCCAGAGATACTCCAACTTCTTCAACTTGATCCGTGTGGTCAATAGCGGGACCAGTCCCATGGCTCACCAGCCGTGATGCCGCACAGAGCAACGTTTGCTGGTCAACCCGAGCATGTCGCCCCGTGTCGGCCATTTTCGGTAACGTTCATACCAATTTCGATATTATCCGCAATTTACTTGAAGCCGCGAGCGTCTAAGATCTTCGCGCAGCAACCCCAGCCTCAGCCTGAACTTGACCGGACCAACGGCGTCTGCAAAATTTTGACACAGTCGCAAGGGTCGTCGAGGGTCGCGCCGTGTCGAAAAACATAGTTCGAAAAGGAAAAACGCTTAGTCGGAGACCATGTGGGTCCGTCACCAGCCCGCCTCCAATCCGAATCCGCGAGCCATTTGGGCCGGCGACTTCGAATCCATAGGCCGTGTGGCCTTTGTTGCCACTGGGAATTACGTTTCCCGTCCGGAGAACGCAGAGACCCGCATGGCAACTAACGGCCGGTGTCACATCCTGCTCATCTAGGCCGGCCCCGAAACGCGTCCATGATGGTTTCCAATTCAGTCATGAGCGAGACGACAACTACGAGTGGCCGGTAGCCACTTCTGGATCCAAACAATCTCGTGCGTATAAAACCCCACCGTTTGTCCACTCCGTCTTTCCTTACTTCTGTCCGACCACGACAACCAACCACCACTTTCGCTTTCTACAGCTTGAGAGTGCTGCTGCCCTTCTCGTAGTCGTTTGACTCGTCCGTCTGCGTGTTTTCATCCGCGACGCCCTCCTTCCTTTCAACGTTACAACTTTCCGAGCAGGCCCCCAACTTTGCGCGCGCGCCCCTCGACGAACAACCACACTCACTCGCCAAATCGACATTCTTTATCTTTGACGACCTTCATTGAACATTTCAAGATGATTAGCACAATTGTTGCCTTCCTCATTGCCTCTGGCACCGCGCTCGCACTCCCCTTCAACGAGACGAGCCTTCCCTACCGTGGATGCGCCACCCACAAGGATACCGCGGCCATTGCGGCTGCCGAATCTCGTTTCCAAATCGACTCTGCCAACATCATGTCGGTTATGGACGCCTCCACACTCGCTAGCGGCCCCATCCAGGTCTACTGGCACGTTATCCAGAAGGACAACGATCTCGCTGGCGGAAACGTCCCAGATTCGCAGATCAAGGCCAGCATTGACGCCATGAACCAGCACTATACGTAAGTGTTATTGTCTTTGTATCGGCTTCCATTTTGCTCATGTATCGGCGGCAGCGGTACTGGCATTTCGTTCGCACTCTCCAAGACGACCCGCACCACCAATGCAGATTGGTTTAGCACCGTTGGACCCGACGAGAGCAACCAAACTCAGATGAAGTCCCAGCTCCGCCAGGGCGACGAGTCGACGCTCAACATTTACACCGTCGGCTTCGAGTCTGGCTCTGGCAAGGGCCTTCTCGGATACGCAACTTTCCCATCCGACTACAAGAGCAACCCGAAGGATGACGGTGTCGTCATTCTCTACTCGAGCGTGCCAGGCGGTAGCACCACCAACTACGACGAGGGCAAGACGCTTACGCACGAAGTCGGCCACTGGCTCGGTCTCTATCACGTCTTCCAAGATGGCTGCAGTACGTTTTCCTTGGCACGATTCTGATGCCCTCGGAGCTCACGAGATGATTTCTAGCCGGTAATGGAGACTTTGTTGCCGATACTCCTCCCCAGAAGACTGCAACCAGTGGATGCCCCGCTAGCCAAGACTCTTGCCCGGGTGGTGGTGCTGACTCTATTCACAACTTTATGGACTACTCGTACGTGGATCTCCAGCACGCGTTGTCTCGTACCTGACTCGTATCTTTTTCTAGATACGACTCTTGCATGAATTCGTTCACACCCGGCCAGGTCACTCGCTTCCAGGAGCAGATCCTTACCTACCGCAAGATTCAGGCCGGCGGCTCGACTCCCGCTCCCACAGGCTCAGAAACCGTCTCTAGCTCTACGGAGACCGATACTACGGTTCCAACCGAGACTGAGACGACCGCCCCAGAGCCCACCGAAACGGAGACCGATACCGAAACCGCTACGGTCCCAAGCCCAACGGAAACCGAAACCGACACAGAGACTCTCCCCGACCCTACAAAGACAGAGACGGACATTCCCGAGCCAACAGACACAGAGATTCCAGAGCCCACGGGCACTGAAGATCCCTCCCCCTTCCCGACGAGCACCGACCCCCAAGATCCATCAGGAGAATGCCCGTGGTGGTATCCTGGATGCTGGTGGTAAATTATTTGCCACAGTCGACGAAATCTTCGATCTGTTCGGACTTTCACAGTCTAATGGACGAAGAGACGGACGATCAGCATAGAATCGGACATTTTTTATCGCTCGTTTGATCTTCAATACCCCTCTCGGCTCTCTCTCTCTCTAGAACACACGCCCTTTTGCCCGTGACAACGACTGCGCTTATCGAGCTCAAACTGGATCACCTCCTGGTCGTTGATGCCGGACATTGGCGCTCTTCTCCTGTCTTTCTCTACCCTGTGGTCCCGACGCCTTCTCTCTCTGAACTTCGCCACTCGACGTCGTTGAATGTTGGATGTAGATACCGCTGTTGCCATCGTTGATGAATGGAGTGTGTGGACGAAACTTGTCTAATCTAAGAAATTATTCTTCCTTCACGATGATTCATTAAGAAGAGCATACACGCAGACCAATAACCTAATAAGAGAAACCCTCAGAATCGTGAGCTGCGGTGATGTGTGGCGACGCAATTCTGGTCCACGCCAACATCGAGAGCATCTGGCTCGTCGGCCAAGAAAGCGCCATCCATGATGACACTCGATAAGAATCCCATATCGTCGTCCGAGATCAGCACGGCGTTTCGCCTTGATTCGACGAGGCGCTGTTCCTCTTCGCTCCGTTGGCGGGTGTGGCGACGCACCACGATGCTCTCACGGAGGACGCGCTCTACAAAGTCTTCTTCGGTGACCTCATCCTCCACCGTCCGCGTCAATGGCACTGGCGTGCTCTCCTCTTCCGGGTAAAGACTCGGTGACGACGCGTCGTCCTCCATAATTACCTGCTCGTGGTCTCGGAGAGCAGTGAGAACCATTTCCATCGTAAATCGAAATGGTCCTCTTCTTGTCTTTCCTCGGGTGACTCGACTGGTATGATGAGTGCTGTTTCCATTGTCGATGGAGAGTCACTCCCACCCTCAAAATCGGAGAGGTTCGATCCCACCGATTCTTTGCTGTTCTGTTTGTACGCCTTAAACCGCTGGTCGATCTCGCGACGTTCATCTTGAGGGAATGTATGCTCCAAGAACGAGAGCGGGCGAATCAACGAATTATCGTCTCTCGCAGACTCGTGGAGCTCGAGGTCTGCTTCGAGGATAAAACCTTCGAAGGACAGTGGCTCATCGCTAAGGGCGTCGCTGACGACACGGACCTGGCTGGCTGGAGGCGCCCCCGTTGTCGGCGTTGGGGGAAGTGCTAATAGTGAAATAATAAGTTTCAGTAGCCAAGTATAAACTATCGGACTCACGCTTCTCACTCTGCCGACGGCGCATGTCGGAGAGCGCAGTGTCCCCATAGCTTTGAACCATCATGCTCGACGTCAAAGTTGGTTTGTCGTGATCTTTGATTCCAGGAAGTGAGAGCAATGGCTCACTTCGGTTCCGCCTGTGGATCTGCTCAAAGGGCGGGCGAGGTTGCTCGTCACTCTTTCTAGCCGCCGCCTCTTTGAGCGAAATCAGGGCGTAATCGAGTTTGTGTCCAGTGCCGAAGGGAAGAATTTCTGTTGGGCGGGAGATGGTGTCCTTGCTCAGGCCACGACGATGGGTTGGTCGGCTGGTGGTCGGCTGAGAGCCTCTTCTTCGAAAGAGCATGGCCATAGTTGTGAGAGGGATTAGAATTTGATCCCTAGGTGACTATTAGCGAGTGTCTCGTGCATACACCGATCGGCTGGTACGACAGAATCGCTGCTTACTCTTGAATATCACAGGTGAGGATCCTAGAGGGGTTTATACGAGTCGTCCTCGGGAATATACGTTCCTTTGCGGAAGTTTCTGGCCTAGGAAGTTGTTAGGAGGAAGGAACTTGGAGACGAGGGGTCTTCCACCTGGCTCCGTAAAGTTTAGGATGGACGATTGCCTCGGAGCCACCACGCTTATGGAATAGCCTACTGGAGAGAACTGCATCCTATAGATTCGGGTCGACTGTTTGGAGTTTCTGGCGATCAGCATTGCAGCAAGTACTTGTTTCATGGAAGTCTTGTTTCGAATACAGTCTCTTCAGGTGTAGACGCTACGGAACTTATCATCCTGCTATTCAAACGCCGCATCCTGCGAGCATAATTAGACCAACGCATGCGTGGAGGGGAAGGAGTTACTTTACAGGTTTATGACTCGTGAGTTTTACGCTTTCCGAAGTGTTCGGTAAGATCAGGCAAGACGAGCTTGTCCCTCCTCCCAAAGTGCTCGGTGAGATCTGGCAAGACGAGCTTCTCCCGTTTTCCAAAGTGTTCAGTGAGATCTGGCAAGACAAGTTTATCGCGCTTTCCGAAATGCTCGGTGAGATCTGGCAATATGAGTTTGTCCCGTCTTCCAAAGTGCTCGGTGAGATCTGGTAGCACCAGCTTTTCGCGCTTGCCGAAATGCTCTGTAAGGTCTGGAAGAATCATTCTATGGATAAGGATGTCAGTCATGTACGATTCTGTGTGGGATACTCACTTTTCGATGGGAACAGCGCTTGCGAGGAGGAAGGGACTAGCGAAGAAAACGAAAGTTGCGGCTATTCGGAAAGAGAACATGTCGATTACGAATTGGTGAAGATTTCAAAAGGGCGATACCAGATCGGAAGGGAGAAACGGCTCGAGTTGATGCCGCCAGCTGGGTCTTATATTGTGTCCGTATAGCATAAACGCACAGATCATGATCCAAATAGCGCCTAGGGTACGTTGTCGCCTGGACTCGAATTGTTGGCGATGCAGTGAGCACCCACACTGCCTGCCACGGCGGTGGTGGCCAGATGGGAGACATCTAAACGCCCAACTGTTACCAGTCCTTTTGGGCGTTGTAAATTATAGTGAAATATCAACCTTATCCTCTAAGAAATTCCCAAGGATATCAACCGGATAACTTACCTCTATGTCACAATCCCTGAAAGCTCGCCTAAAGGACAGTCCGGATACTTGTCTGGATGCTCTTCTGGAGACCAGTCTAAAACCCCGTCTGGAGGCTCTTCTGGAGACCCGTCTGGAGATCCGTCTGGAGACCCATCTGGAGACCGGTCTAAAACCCCATCTGGGGGCTCTTCTGGAGACCCGTCTGGAGATCCGTCTGGAGGCTCATCTGGAGACCCGTCTGGAGATCCGTCTGGAGACCCATCTGGAGACCGGTCTAAAACCCCGTCTGGAGGCTCATCTGGAGACCTGTCTGGAGACCCGTCTGGAGACCCGTCTGGAGACCCGTCTGGAGATCCGTCTGGAGACCCGTCTGACAGATGCGGCGGACGACCTTCTAAACCGCCGTAAGCAGGGACGGACAGCTTTCGCAATCTTGAAACATTTACGCGTACTCTCCTGCTTATTGGTAACCGACCGGCGTCTTTATTCGATGTCTCTATTTACGTACAAGTGTTTGTTTCAGCGAGTGATCCCAAGCAAACTTTGGAAGATAGCCACCTCTTTTTGTGGCGGCATCATCTGGGTTTCATTCAGTCATTGCCTGTAGGGCTACCGTAGTAACTTACATTTTCCATTTCTGTTTGAGCCCGGTATTGTCCCAACAAGACATACGCTGACTACACAAACCATCGGCGATTGCAATCACTTTATATCACCCAACATCAAATCAAGGAGCTTTTCACTTCACTCAGGACGATATACTTTACAAGAACCCATCACAGCTTCCGGTATGCCAAAACTGAATTGGAAACCAACCCGGGAAACCAACCGGGGAGATTCTCGGCTTAGACGCACATATTTCAGCAACAAGAGGCGTCTGCGAGTTAAATGGGTCCATTTGAAACTGTAGACAAAGAAAGAGGCCTGCCCGTTGCGATCTTAGCTCACCAATTCTGTACCTACAATCTCTTCAATATGGTCCGAGCGAGCGAGAGTGTGTGTATGGATTAAATAGCCTAACCACCAGCTTTTAACCTGATAACTGTTCTCTGATGATGGGAAAAACTTTGCTGTAGGCATACGCATGCTTCGCCATACTGTGGGCATCTGGGATATAGATCAAAGAACTATCCATCGAGCTCATAAACAAGCATCTTACCATCTTGCGTCTATATTTCTAAGAAAGTGACTGTGTCTGGGGACCTGGCTCCATTCCGTAAGGAAATAACGAGACATTGTCCATTGGTCCAAATTCTTCGATCAAGTCAAGTGCGACGCAGTGGCCGAGTTGTCCTTTGTTCTGCTCTATTGTGAGCAAAGGGGAGGTAGTGAAGGGTGGAGATCCAGAACCATTTGGAATGGCCACTCTCATATCCGGTGGACTATGTCTGTCGACTTGGCACTTGACACCTTTAGAGTTTTAGATAGGCAAACAACAAATCGGAGCGCGAACCAGAAGTAGGTGCCTGGCATCCAAGTAAGGATGAAGCGCACTGACAAAGATGTCAATAAATGGTGGATGAGTATGTTATGCGACAAACAGAATGGGGAAAATTCTATGAGCCAGACAGTTGTAAACGCATCTGAGACCATTTGCATTGCCTCGAGGTTTAGCTTGGTCAACTTTGGCCCGTGGGTCTTGATAATCGTCTCGCCATAAGATAACTAAATCAACGAAAAGTCAGTGATACTACAAGAGCATTCAGAAAAGCCACTGGCCGGATGAAAAGCGCACCCATAGACAATTGGCTCTGACTGCCCTGCAAGGTTGAGAGCCGAAGGAACATTTCACGCACATTATGCCCAATCATCGTATCCTTGACCGGCACTTTGAGTGGACCAATACATCTGCGCAATAGTTTGCATCTGGCGGTATGACGTTTACATTCATGAATCCGACCTCCCACCTCCAGTCTTATTATCGCTCGTGAGTGCACCAACAGCATGTCCAGCACCGATCTTGTCTGCCGCTCTGACAACCTTGGTGATCAAAGCCTCCAAGTCTGCCACGGAGAGCTCCTCGCCGACACCAATTGCAACTTCACAGAAACGGCTCTTTCAGATAGGCACAACATGGTTGCGCGAATCGGCCGGAATACTTTGCAGTGTCGGAACCGGCGGTCGGCAGTCGGGTTGGGTTGAATCTGTACCAAGGGCTTTGTGAGCAACCTTTCAACGAGATTAGGTAGAGACGCATAGTCACTTGTACGAGCTCAAGGCGAGGTAATAGTCCTTGAACTTTCCGACTTGAGTGTCTGGCTTTCGACGAGTTGCCCAAACATGAGCAGACCCTTCAAAACCTTTGCTGCACCTACATCTCGTCCTCTTCCTTGTTGAATAGCTATGTGTACGTAGATGTAGCTAATGAAAACGATAACGGAGTCCCGATATGCCATGTAGCTATCCTCATAAGATTAGCTCCAGCTATCTCAAGAGCGAAATAAGGGACATATGCAGCATAAGTCCACCATTCGCTAAGCCATTTACTCCTCCCAGCACTCTTTTCGCTGGCTGCGCGTTCCCCGGGGGGCGTTTGTGGACGAGCGGGAACAAAATACAGTCGCTGACGGCGAGGGCTGCGTCGTCCGGAATTGAGACGGTATCAGGTATGGACAAGTCGTTTCTGGAGACTTTCTGCTGTAGACTGGATGCTCAGAATGGGGTGTCCAGGCAGCTTCGTGTGAAAGCATAGGGTAACGGATGCAATTTGCGCAATGGTCGGAATGACCTCAGTCTCTTCTGAAACCTCCATTGCTCGAACCAGCAGCCCCTTCAATGCCCTTGGGGAAATACTCGTCGAAAGACCAAGCATATTCAAATGAAGATACGCCCGCATTTCTATCATCCGATAAGTCTACGAGCATAGCCTCTCAGAAACGTACCTTGCATCGAGCTCTAGCAAGGCGTGCCGGTGTGTAGAATTCGATTACGGCAATGAAAGACCAGCAAGAGTTCCAATAATTTTGCCAAAGCCTTGCCGAGAGCGTGCGTGCTGTCCAGATGGTATAACCAAAGAGGCAATCAAACACCTAACTTTTGGCGAGAATAAAACACGTGCTGATACAATCAATCCAACAAGTCGATCGAGACTTATGGGCTGCTAATCTCCCAGATCATGACTGGTCGAGACAGCATTTCGCAACTTTGCAACATTGTTAGGATTTGGAAATGAAGTTCTTACCATTACCATGATCAACAAATGCCCCTTGTGACGAGGATCCTCATTTCCAGTCTTCGAACCTGATCACGCCCACCCCACCACCCTTATGAGGAGAGGCGAGAAGAGCGCACCGATAGTTCGATATAGGTGGACTTGTGTCATTCCTCGAGGGATGCGGACCCATTATCCAAATTTGCTCTCCAGGAGTGGTTTAGCATACTTACGAACTCTGCATTCAAGGAGGTACTTGTCTGTCCAATAATTGTCCACACTGGAGATTGCCCGTTGTCAACTGACTGAGGAACATCGCTTGACTCTGATTGTTAGAGAGACCACAACGAGTCGACAAGCTCACGTAGTTGATGTTGCGCTGAGCTCGGCTTGTCCCCTTGGGCACTAGTCTACTCGTCGTTTGAACTCTCTCCTGCTGTTGAGTCGTCCACCATCAAAAGTGAATGCAATGAGCCATCTCGGTGGTACTTCTACCCAGAGCGAATAAGCCTGGTATTCTTGATCCATTGGCAGTTTACTGGTGCCTTGTTTGGGTATATCAGTGTTGGATTGATGGTCTCAATACGAGAGCGAAATTAGATAACAACAACCAAAGAATACTGGTTGCCTTAAACAGGGCTCTGCAACATCCCCGCTATCTTAAACTCTACAATAAATTAGATTTTGAAGCTCGTTACTTTAGTATAGATCCCAGACCTTGCGCTAACATCATTGTGTGTGTCCGCCACTGGTCATCCACAAACTTTGAAGGAAGGTCCAACGGCAGAACGCGATTGCTTTCGAGAGCACGCCCACTAGTTGATGGCTTCAGATGAAGATAATGCCCTGATACTTTGCAGGCATTGATAAACCTATCCAGTTCCTGACTTCGCCAAGGTTTGATTCGACAGACCGAGCTGGTCCCTTCTTCATCACTCTCATCACTGCTACACCCATCTGCACCCATCCTGGTCAGCGCTTGTGACAGCGGTCCAGCTCCTAGAGACTGCGAGACGTCGAGAAGACGAAGCCATTTCTATGGAAACAATTATAACGAATTGTATGGTTAATTGCCACGCACCGCAATTCGCCTGGCGTCCCTTCGATTCTCAGCATCTTTAGTGTCCTTTGCATTCCTAGAAGCTTGGGCCTCGAGCTGGGCTTGTATTTGCAGCCGGAGAACATCCCTATAGGCCCCCAAAATGGCTGCCCTTTGAGTCTTGTATCGGGTAGGAAAGCGTTTCTTGCCATAGTATCCAGCGTCGAGAGCATCTTCAAAGTTGGCAGCAAAAAAGGTTCCGGCATGGCGATTGTGGTTCGAGTCGGGAGATGAGAGTTCGAGAGTAAAGGAGTCTCGATCGCACTTCTGGGGTGCCTGAACCGGCATGTACCAAACACCGCTTGCTAAATAAGTTAGACCTCGCATACCCAGCAGATGTATATGAACACGAGTCTGAAGTTTATTAGCCTATAGCCTCGTTCCAAAGAAGAGAATGACAGGTAGCGATAGCATCTGAGTGGTAGGCCGCTTGCTGCAAAGTAATTCCGTCTCCAGGGTTATCGGATCGATAATGTGCTATCATTAGCGTAAGTGGAGCAAAAACAAAGCACAGAGCACAAAAGGATGAAACTCACGCTGTACGGGGAAATTCCTGCGAATCCAACAATACTGATATCACGAAGCGAATTCTGATATCCATGTTAGAAAACTCATAAGAAAATAGATGCTGCATACCTTCATCCCCCTGCTACTGAAGTGATATAAATGGAGCTGATCACGTTAGTTGACGTTTGAGGAGAAAAGATGACTGACCATGTCAACCTCAGCCTGGCTCTTTCGAATGTAAGTAGATTACCACTAGCAATCAAATATCCACCATACCAGCTTCTCCAAGTTGAACTGAAATGGCAAGACTGCCAGCTTGAATTGAACGATGAGAGCGATTACTCCAAATGGACAATCTCGCTGACCTTAATGTCATCTAAACGATCAACATCACCCAGGTTGCCGGCTGAGTTTGCTGTCGATACCACCTGGTGCTGAGGTACCTGATAAACACAGGTCTGGACTCGAAAGGCGGAGCTCCTCTGACATACCATATCATCTTCTTCATTATAGGGTCTATTCATCATTATAGCCCACAATGGACCATACGAAGTATTGGCGTTTGGTGAGCCCAACAGTTCCACGGAAGGTTGCTGCCAGGATTGTAAGTATGAGATTAGAAAAAGACATGGTTTCTACATACTCTGAACAATTCCTCGCTGTTGTCATTAACCATGGCTTCCGAGAGGCTGGCACGTCTCGGGGGGGGTATGGTGCCATGTCGGTGTGCGTTGACCGGCCATTGGTCTTGGAGTTGAGGATCTCGATGTTGATGTGTCTTGACTTTCTATTGGTCTTGGGGTCGAGGATCTTGACGTGTTGATAGTTGGAGGTGGGTTTGCTGACGAATTTCCAAACACGCTCGAAGAAGTCGTAGATTGAGTCGACCCTGTAGTCATACTCGAGGGAGTGGTCGATCGACTGGCTGCCTGGCTGCTTGATTGGCTGTTACCACGGCTAAGCCGAGTTTCAGTTCTCCCAGCCCGGGACAGCGAGCGTCTCTGGGCTATGCCAAGATTTGTGCGCTTTAGCTTGAGGGGATCACGTAAACTCTGGATATAGACGAGTGAGTATCCTCTTTGCTCGCCTATTACCTACGTTGGAAGTCCCAATCCGTTCTTGCCTACGCTTCTTGCTTGGGTTTTGTTTAGCTATATTGCTTGTATAGTCAAACTGAACACTGAGTTGATAATATTTGTGGCCATGAAGAAACTCTGACCTTTGCGTCGGGGTTGAGCCATAATACAACATCTCGATACGCACCCTGTAGGAAATTGAGCTTGAGAAGTAGCGTAGTAAGCTTATAAGTACAAACAGAAGCAGGTTGTGAGTCCTTGTTCATTTTTTCGTTTCCAAGTTATGAGGTTGCGGTTCAAGATTGCGCCGCATCATCATCACGGAGCTTGCAACCATGAACCAAGGACTCAACCCGCCTGCCTGGTCCGACTTTATGAAGCGTGTCTATTCATTTCGAGTCGGAGGCCCTTTGGTTTTTCGCTATCCTCCGTCTCTCTCATCCCCTCCGTATATCAGCCCAGATCTGGACACAGATCCAAATGGGAGCCTAGTTTCGCTATCTAACTGTTCTCAGAATGCGGAATTTCTTTGGATTCAAACTACAGCCTGGCGTTATCGACGGCAGATCCTCCACAGTCCGCTTGAGGAACTCAGCAAGGAAGATGAATTGCGACTCCGGATGCTCGAGCGTGCCTTCAACTGGCTTGAAGAGACAAAGCGTCAAGAATGGGAGAGACAAAGATTACATGCAGGTATGATGAGGCCACTCGAAGAGCCTATAAGCTCAACTCTCAATAGTTCCAGGAAATCGACCCAGGGTCTCAATGCAAGGCCTTATGAGGCATTCTTTGGTTGTTTATATCATGTTTATCCCGGTCTATCTTCAAACTAAGCTGGGCCTCTCCCGATCACAAGTCCAATTTATCTTCGATTTACTAAAAAGGCTTGCTCTCGCTTTACTGGCTCTCACTTCGATCCAGAATCAAGTAGTCAGGAGGCAGTTGGATCTCGCCCCGGATGATGTACAGTCGATCTATCACATCCTGGAGCTTGACTCGGAGAAACAGAGATATCTCTGTTGCGCTGAATGCTATAGCCTATATACTTCGGACAAGCTTATCCCACTTTCTCCTCCGATAGATGACTCCGAACGATTGCCACTTCCGAACCCTCCACCTGCAAGACAAGGCAAACCATATGCTCCAATGCCTACAGTACCAACTAATGAATGGTCTCAATACCAGGAAAGAAGAGCAGTCCCAACGGACTCACGTTGCACCTTTCGCTCAACGCAAGAAGCGGACATTTGTGGAGCAATTCTTACTTCGAATGGTCCTAGCCTATCCCATAGCATCGAAGACACTTGTTCAAACCAGGAATTACACACTTCCCCCCTCTCAAACCCGTCATCGATTCCATTTACATATCGCAGCTTTGGATCTTGGCTCTCGGAACTCTTATTCCTCCCTAACATGTGTGAAAACCTTACATGTAGATTGCCAACGCCCGATGGAATGAACATAGATGAAGATACCATCCATGATATCATGGAGTCGGCAATGGTGCGGGGGCTCAAAGGTCAAGATGGAAAACCTTTTGCGGTACGGCTTCCAACGGAGCTGCGACTATGTCTTGGACTCTTTATAGATTGGTATAATGCTCGTCCTAGCTCCCTCAGGGGTGGGCAACATAGTACCGGAGGCATCTACATAGTGATTCTCAACCTCGATCCTGTTTTACGCTACCAACAGCAGTATATGTACCACCTTTTCATCCCTGGACCTCGAGAACCATCAACTGAGCATCTAAATAACATAATCCGCCCTCTGATCAGCGACTTGGAGTCAATATATACACATGGCCTATGTATTCCCAACAATAGCTTTACCCTATGCCGTGTTATGCTGGCAATTGTTATCGCAGATCAGCTGGCAGCTAGACGTATAGCTGGCTTTGCAGCTGTTGGTCACCGGTGGTTTTGTCCATACTGTCGACTGCCCTTGGACAAGCTCAAAGATGACTTCAACTGTGGAACGTGGCCAGAGGGAGTAACCAAGGAAGACCACAAACAGATCGTCATTGCATGGCGCGATGCCCAAACACAGGCCGATCGAGATGCAATCTTTGAGCGGTGGGGTTTTCGGTACACCGAGCTTATCCGACTTCCCTATTTCGACGTCTTCAATCAAGTTATTATTGAACCGTTTCATGCTATTCTTGCAAACATCGCCCAGCCACATTGCCGAGAGATGATAGGAGGTAAGATCAGAGGACTTCCGGATTCATCTACTTTGCTGGATGACGAGCCTGCTTATCAAGGCTCAGAGGCCTTGCTGGATTCTATCAGTGATGTTGAGAGTGGCATCGATGATATCGGTCCAGAGTCAGAGCTAGAGCATATGGTCCAACGAGGTCTTGCCCTGTTGCGGAGAGAGGGATTTGACGTCTCCATACTCAATCAATTGCACAGTCTCAAACATGGTGCACTCTTGCGGCTCTGCAAACGATGCGAGATTCCAACTTGGAAGATGAAATTCCATGGAAAGCGGCCCATAAAGTGGTCGATGGTTGTTCTTCTTGGAGAATGGGTGAGCTTCTATGGTCAATTTTGAACATTTCCATTCACAAAAGTCTAGATTACGATGCAACGGGAAGAAAGCCAGATCCAAAGGGCCGATCTCACCCATGCCAACAAAATCTTGTCAACATATACAAACCCTGAACAACTAAAGATCAAATTAGACCAGCTAACTGTCAATGTCCTATATGGCATCTGCGTCAGACTCAAGATTGATACCAGTATGTTTAAACTGCAGTCAGGAACGGTCTTTCCTCAACGAGCCTCTATGATTTCTGCAATTATCAACCGGAAAAGTCCCGTAAGTGCTGAAAACTTATGTTCAAGTTCCTTGCTCAATAAAAATTTATCAGCTTCAGGCCCCGGTACTTGATGCTGGAGACATTATTCGAGACTGGCAGGCCCGGGAGGGCTCAAATGACCTTCTGTCTCACAATGATGACAATGCTGCCTACAAGGCAAGCGTTCCATCCGTTATACTACTGTTGTCTAACATTGTTAGCTTAACCCAGTTCTGAAACTAGAAATGCGGCGGGATATTGCCCGGTGTGTCTTCCCGGAGCATCTCTCTCGTGACAAACCACCATCGAACCTCGGAAGCAAACGACATGGTAGCCTCAAGGCCGCTCAATGGAGGAGCGTCTATTGCTTTACGCTCTTGATTACACTGGGTCGCCATTGGGGTAATGAGAAGGCTGAAGAAAAATATCAAAATTTCTTCAAATGCTTTGTCCACCTGGTCGCAGTGATAAAAATAGCCTACTCACGATCAATATCATCAGAAACAATTGACCAATTTCGACAAGAGAGTATGGCATACATACATGGAGTAATGGGAATATTTCCTGAATCATTCTTGAAGCAAAGTCATCATTCCTTCCTTCACCTTGAGCGGTTCCTGCATCTCTATGGGCCTATGCCGGGCTGGTGGGCGTTTGCCTTTGAACGTCGCAACGGTTTCATTCAGAGAACGCACACAAATAGCAAGCCTGGTGCGCTTCTTATGCTCCATATTATGCGCGCTGATAGGCTATAGGTGAAATCGAGGTCACCTTTGATAATCGAATGGACCGTCTATCAAATATGGATCGGTTTCTCACAGTAGAAACCGACCCAATATTCGAAACGCTCAAAGAACAGAATATCATGTCCACTTCACATTCGCAACCAACGCTGACTCGGGCACTGCGAAAGTCTTTGAGCTTCAGCAAGGCTTTACAGCTAATACTTGAAAAGAAACAGTTTTCTACCCGCAATTGGGAACTGTTTTCTGGTATAGACTATCACGGGGTGGAGCTCAAGATTTCCCGCCGATCCTCAGAAGTTTGCAAACGGCTCGTGCTATACAGTGGCACAGACATGAACAATCAGACAATATTCTCATGTCTGGGCTATCTCACTGACATCATTCAGGAGAAATCCTTAAATGGCTCAGAGGTGCGAGTGATTGTTTGCCTCACTTGGTACAAGCCGTCCGAAACCACTAGTCAGCCATTTTATGGCGCCGAAGAAGCACAAGCCCACATATTCTCTCTGGAACTTGGTGGGTGCTATCTCTGCGAACTGTCAAAACTGTCCATGAAGCCGGTCGTATTTTATCCCTGGAGTATTACAGATCAGCTTGTCATAGTTGCATAATGTCATATTCTCTTCTGATTTTCCTAAATGATATGAAAGAACAGATGAACTTGATTCTGTGACTTTGTTCAATCAGACTATCCATTCCCGCCAGTCCTCATTGTCGCAGTCATCCTCTCTGCCCAAGAAAAGCACATCACTGACAAGAGAGTGAGCTAAATATTCACATAGACAAGTGTACAGAGCCTAATGCCTTCAAAGCCTTGATCGAAATCTCTCCCTCCCCAACATTTGCAAATCGGTATGTCCGGCTCCAACTCCAACGACTCCAACCATATCGCGATGAAAGTGGGTGTTGAAACGTCCCAATGGAAGTTGATAACCCCCTATGGATGTGATTCTCAATGTCACCCCCAGCCAGGGAGGTCGAGGTTGAATCAGAGAGGGACACGGTCCCTACGGACGTGGATGCTGTCCTCGCGGTTGCAAGGGTAAATTATGAGTCAAATCTATCATCCAAATTGAGCGGTTCATCTATTGCAAGCAAGCAGGGCAAGGTCCTCTTTATTCCAAAGGGACGCATCAGCGATGAAATGCTGTTTGAAGTCATTGCGCTGATGAGTACGGCTGTCGGCATGCATGCTAAGCGTGTGATTAGTGGCTTCGAAAGAATGAAGAGTCAGACGCTCATGACGACACGGTTGGCTAACATGACAGACGACACTCGTGCACTGTCAGACGAAATGGAGTGGTCACCCGAAGTTTCTTCGCCTCCAGTCTCTCTGTTTGAGACGGATCCAGGGTCCCCGTCCGACGCTACGGAGGTACTCGACTTTGAGGGGGATGAGGCCCCAAGCGACTCTGACAGTGCTCAGGAGGTCGCGTCTACGCCTGATTTGGCCTCTTCATATGCCTCTAGTATGTCATTCTCTTTATTACCATGCGAGGCCTTATGGTGTACCACTAGATGCCACCAGCGCCGCCAGTACTGCACCTCCTTCGACGCCTGGCTCGCCCACATACTATCCCGCCCCAGGTAAGCTAGTATCTTCAATGATATCACACCGGCTCATCGTGTATTTTAGTGTCGTCCAACGGTACCGGGACCCCGCCACCTGGGACACCCCCCACCGGTAGCCTTTCACCAGCTTCAGGTACGCTGATACTTCTGGTAATCCCTTAGTCACTGATCGAGCGTTTTTCAGAGGCGTCGAGTGAGGACGACCTAGAGGAATTTGAAGAAGACGTAGTCGGAGCCATTCATAGGCTCTCCGCCATGACCAATGCGGCTTCCGAGGACTAAGGAGACGTCTCGTGCAGAGAAATAGAAAGTTCAGGGCTTCATAAGAATTGTCCGATAAAAATTGAGAATTTACAAGCGTTTACTCCGTGAGAAGGGTTTCTTGGCCAACTACTTCAACTCGGTGCGACAGTGCATAGTAACGCGTGGCCAAGTTTTGTCGCAAAACCCAAAAGTGCCTTGTAAGGATTTGAGATTATAAGATACCTTATATAGTCCCTTACAATGACATAGTTTCATGATAGGAATTTCAAATTTGAAGCAGTCTTCTTATTCAGGTCATGGCACCTTGTCGTGGCTTGCTAACCGGATAATGTAAGGTCACTCAGACCTGGTGGGCTTATTGCTGGTTGCTAATAAGTTTGCGCCGAGCCTAATTTGGTCACAAAGTAACCTTTCGACCCTGGCCTCAACCGTTCAGGCCATTTCAGAGCACGAAACGCCACATTTAGTAGCCGCAAAGATCTAGTTTCTGAAACTAGTATTCATTTTGCACCCCATAGTCGTCTTGTGAGCTCCGTGTCTGGCTTGTTGACCGTCCTCCTGCCCTCAAAAGTGACCGTCGGCAGCGAGTACGTTCAAGGCCCTCGACTCAATCGATACGACCAACGCGACATCAACGAGGAACAGTTTAATGACATGGATCCCGCTGCACGAAGGACCGCCGAGTAAGCAATAGATAGACGTGATCCTTATGATGCTCCGATTTTTTATCTATTCACTATACATACACTCTGAGTAGCGCTCAGGGAACCGGCTGATTGAGACCAGACGATGAACCTCTGCTGCGCCTGTATGTCGCCGTTTGGAACGGTTTGAGGTTGGTCACCTGGGTAATAAACCCACGGAGCTGGGACACACCCACGAACCTTGCGGTTGCATTGGGTCAGAACTCGCCAGATGCCAGTGCCCGACGGACGCTTGGGTGAGGGATACAGAGTAAGAGCCGCCATATGGTACAAAGAAAATTCATGGAGGACCTGTTCAGAGCGGTTAGAAGAAATTAGTGGTTGCTAAACTTGAATCACCTACGCCGTTGATTGGAAATAGATTTAGAACGTCAGCCTGAGACAGCCCTTCAGTAGTTCCAGGGTCGAGAGACAGGAACCTACGACAGTAGGAGAATCAGCCAGAGCTCCAGTACACCTGATGAAAGAAGAAACGACTCAGGAAGTCACCTGGATATGAGAAGATCGATGACCAGACGACTCAGGAAGGCGCCTGGATTTGAGGAGAAGATCGACGAGTCAACTATAGAAAAAGTCAGTGAGTCAACTACCTGGGGCCTAGGATCAACCAGAAGACGCGAACGACGACTGGGATCAAGGCGACTCTAGATGAACCACCACCGGGATCAGCCAGAAGACGCGAACGACGACTGGGATCAAGGTAACTCGAGATGAACCACCACCAGGAACAGCCAGAAGACGCGAACGACGACTGGGATCAAGGTAACTCGAGATGAACCACCACCGGGATCAGCCAGAAGACGCGAACGACGACTGGGATCAAGGTAACTCGAGATGAACCACCACCGGGATCAGCCAGAAGACGCGAACGACGACTGGGATCAAGGTGACTCTAGATGAACCACCACCGGGATCAGCCAGAAGACGCGAACGAAGACTGGGATCAAGGTAACTCGAGATGAACCACCACCGGGATCAGCCAGAAGACGCGAACGACGACTGGGATCAAGGTAACTCGAGATGAACCACCACCGGGATCAGCCAGAAGACGCGAACGACGACTGGGATCAAGGTGACTCTAGATGAACCACCACCGGGATCAGCCAGAAGACGCGAACGAAGACTGGGATCAAGGTAACTCGAGATGAACCACCACCGGGATCAGCCAGAAGACGCGAACGACGACTGGGATCAAGGTAACTCGAGATGAACCACCACCGGGATCAGCCAGAAGACGCGAACGACGACTGGGATCAAGGTAACTCGAGATGAACCACCACCGGGATCAGCCAGAAGACGCGAACGACGACTGGGATCAAGGCGACTCGAGATGGACCACCGACTGAGACCAAGTGGGCTCAAGGGGGGTTTGGATGACCTGCAAACGCACGTGAGTCACTTATAGCCAAGGTTGCAGAACATACCAGTTACATAGGCCATTGCGAGCGTTGAAAAAGTACATTTGGCGGACCCAGACTTCAGCGACGCCAGCAGCACAGACGGCGCGCAGGCAGAATAGCCCGCCAACGCTGGTACAGACTATAGGAGAGTCAGTTTACAAAATGAGGGGGGTCGAAATTCACTTACTTAGAGTCTTTTTGTCCAAGTCGAATATAGACAGAGTGTCAACACTACGCACAACAAACAAGAGACAAGACTACTTCAAGGTTTCCGTCTTCAGACAGACCACCAGACGTCAGTGACACCAGGACCAAAGTTGGTTTAGCAAGATTGACGAACCTGCGATCTTGGTATATATATTATTTAAAATAACAACCCCAGAATATCGTTGCAGTCTGGTAGGAGCGGTTGATAAGCCAAACAAGAGAACACAAGAGACTGCAGACCGTTGAGTGTCGCTTTCTAAACAAGTAAGACGCGACCTGGTTGACTAGTTGGAAGGAGACGGGTCCAAGTTGTAAGATGGTCACCGACCACCAGTTCGGCAAATAAACCAATTACACCAACCTCTAGCATGCCATTCGCTTGAAAATTTGGCAACACATGCCCAGTTTCCTTGTAGAAAGTTGAGTGCCTGGCCTCGAGGCCGCCCCAACCCGACACATGCTTGATGTGAGCTACGAAGCAAACCTGGACATCTTAAAAGGCTGATTTCTGCGAGCAAACATTTGACATCCTTTCCAATGGCTCCCACTGCCTCGTCTCAAAGGCCCAAACGCGAGCAAAAGCCCAAATCTCCCTCGTCTCTGAAGCCCGAAGGCCAGCCGAAGTCGAAGCCTGCTATAGCTCAAAAGGCCAAAAACAGGCGCGCCCGCAAGACAAAGGCCAAGGCCAAGGGCAAAGGCAAGGGGAAGGAGGAGGATCCTCTCGGGAATCCTCCACCCCCCCCCCTATGCTTTAGCTGTGGATCCCCCAAACACTATTGAGGCCGTCTCTTGCGCTGAGACTTCTGAAGGCAGTCCTCGCCCCACGAAAGCCGTCTCTCCACCCAAAACGCCAACCCGTAGCCAACCGCTCTCCCCTCCCGGCCTCCCTCAGCTGATGCGTCGTACTGGGCAGCAGGTGCCCCCACCAACAATCGATCCAATGTTCGAAATCTCGCATACACGTGGCGTGGAGTGGTCACAGCTGTTGACAATGTGTGGAACATTGTCCGAATCGCTCGAACGTATGTACCGTTCATACATACCTCATCGGCCAGACAACGAGGACCCTTTCGTTCGCCTTCGAGATACCCTGCACCGCGAAAACAAACAAGGGACGCTCACCAAAGTCACGTCTGAAGCGCTGATGATTGTTGAGGAGCTTTGGAGCCGTCGTGAACGGCAATGGCTCCGCGAGGGAAAATATATACCCTGCGGCATCCGAATACAAGACAATCAGTTAAATACAAATGATGCCGACTGCTATCGAATTATCAAGCTTCTGTTCGATCAAGCACACACACCGATGGGTATCCCTGAGGTCTGGAAAGATGCCTTGCGGCTTCTCGGCAGCAGGGAGCTTCAAAATCACAAAAGTGAAGTATCCTTGATTGGTCGCGAAGAGCTGAAGCCACTTTATTGGACCTCTCCTATTGGTGCGGCTCGAGAGCCAACTCCATGGGAGATTGTCGCTCACCTGGTAGCCGCGAGCGGCCGGTCGCCGAGTTGGTTGAAGGAGCATTTGGTCCCGTTTGTTGAACGTGCACAAAGCGATCAAGAGGAACGCAGAAAGTCACACACTCTGTAAATAATGCTTTGAGTATTACATATCTTTTCCTACTATTGCTTGCATAATTCCCATAGCCTGCATTTGCACCCACTCCCACGCCATTAATTGCATCGATCGTCAGAAAATCGAAATCTAGTAGTGACCAAGTTCAGATGCCACGTCTAGTCAGGACATAAGTACGGATGTGAGGACGTATTATGACCCTGTTCTGACTCGTAATGGCCAACTGGCACATCGTTGGGACCGCTCATGGCGAGGTGACTGCCTGTCACCACTTGGTCACAATAATTGACGAGTTTGTTACGACTGATCATAACGTGCTATTGGTTTGGCATGACATAGTGACGACGCGTCGTGACCTCCATTGATATGTCGCGACAAGTTGTGATATCAAGTGGATATGCCACAACTACTCACGACTTCTAGTATGTCACCGATGACAGATCACGGAATCAAGAACCTATGCCAGAACGTATCACGACAGGGGATCCGTAGATCAAGCCCCAGAGGTTCAACATGCATATCTCTGTCCATAAAAGACGCACTTAGGCTCACTCGCTAATGAATGGGGGTCTTGCGAACGTATCAAAATCGCTCAAGTCGTGTGCATCAGCCATTCGCACCATGGACGCAGTTGGATGCGAGTTTGTAAAGCTTTTCGTGCCTTTCGTGCACTTTTACGTTATTTTGGCTGCGGTGAGAGTGCATATGTGCGATATCCCTACTTTTTGAGCAGAGGTTCAAGCCGCAGAGCTCCTCGTTGAGATATCTTGCATTAATCTATGTTTTTAAGAGTACAAATACTCATTTTAAATGTCAATAGATGCTATACTGATCGCCCAGGCAGTGACGTTGGTTGGACTTGGTGACTTTTGCCACTTGGACCCAACCGCATCCAGTGTACCTCTCCGCCGGTCCGCCACGACGAGGAAACGATCGGAAAGAACGCTTTAGACATATCAATGGTATTTTAGTGCGCCAAACCTCCGCGCACACGTGTTGCGATTCGTGTTCGGACGTCGTTCGTTTGGTTTACCATTGTGTGGTCAATCGCAGGGATCTCCCACACGACTCAAAGAGGTTCTGTGAGTAATGGACGCGTATTTCTACGCGTTTCTTGCTGATATCTGTCTTGGTTTGCCACCGAAATTGACTTTACGTCGGGACCCATGGAATTTGCACCCTCCTGCGTACTCAGATCTGGACAGACGATATTTTACCCGGATCTCGGTCATAGCAGTTGTCCTGTTATGTAAGTAACTTACGGTGGCTGCGCATGTTCGTCTCTAACAATCCACTAAGCCCTTTCCGCACGTCGGTGCGTCTGCGCCGCTGTGGCGTATTGGTGAATGAAAAGGCATGCATCCTCGCCGCCAACATCATGGCCAAACCACAATATCAAGGCATTTCAATGACTTTGCTCGGCAATCAAGCGGCACTCCGCTCCACGGAATGAAGAAGGATGCGCGGCAACGGACGTCTTTAGTTCGAGCCGCCCAGCACTGTCAACCGAGTCCCCGATCCTAAATTCTACTGTAATTAGCGGGGGGGGCTTAGGACATCAAGGAGTACCTAGGATGACTACTCTCCCTCTGTGGTAGGACCTCTCAAGCAGTTGCCCGAATTTCCTGCCAAATTGTCTGTGGATGTTTCCGTCTGTGTATGAACAAGCCGTTTCAAACGAAGACGTCGCTACGCTTCATCGTGCCGCGCTCTGACCCGAATGAAGCCCGTTCCTTTCGTCCCTAGCCTAGGAAGGTTCGTGATATGGTTGCCAAATGGATACAATTTAACCTTGAGTTCAGACGCTGCTTAATCTCGAACGCGGAGATAGTGTTTCACGCGGCGGTGGAGGGCCGACATCCAGCAAACTGCACCTAGAATTGATACAAAGAGACTTTTGCGCAGTCCGTCGAGAAGCGAGTTCTTCTTAGAATCGTTCCGAAACAAGTGATATCTCCTTATTGAATCTGCTCCTTTTAAACCCAGGCGGACCATAACTCTGGTGGTCATTTTCGAACACTTTTAATCTCCTCTCTCCGCAATGGCAAGTGCGACGAACGAACCTCTTCAAGGATTGGCAGATAATGACGGTATGATGGCGTCTTGTGAATTTCTATACTGACAAGACACTCCGCAAATTTTCAGCAATTATGGACGAGGCGATTCCATCCCTTTTCACCGATCCTCCCGCCACGGGTACGTTTTCATCGTACCTCTCGCCAAGACACTGACTCCAAATTAAAGAGGAATCCATGCAGTACAAGTTAAGTCTCAAAAGAGGCTACAAGCGCCATCAACGAGCCCAGAGGCAGCAGCTTCCGCCCTGGTTCATCCAACGGAAGGCGCAGCAGCTCCGGCTGAACGAGATGCAAATATTTCGTCTCCAAACCTGTGGATTCATCGAGGAGGTACAAAATGACTATCAAGCAAGGAATGACCCCGACAGTATCGCACTACCAGTTCAGATGGCTTCAGGGGCTCATCTCGCATTTCTTGTGCGCTTTGTCCTCTAGAATTTGGCCCAGCTGACTCAGTATTTGCAGGCTGCCATCAGGAATGAGATGCGAGGATGTCTCGACAAGTCACTCTCACGGATGAACCTCGATCTCGATAACGGAGATTTGGCTGCGAATATTGAGGACTTTGGAGGTCCCAATGCAAAGTTCACAATTCTGATGGACGAACCATTGGGATATCGGCACAACGTTCTTGCACGCATCATATTTGTGTACCACTTCCTTCAACAAAATGCGGATGGCGTCTTGAGTGGCTATGATCTCCCGCCTGATGCTTCCATACCGGACGTTGTCCTCGCGCGAGTCACTTCCCATGTCAAGGCAAGAATCGCTACCGAAAGGAAAAACGATGTGTTCCGAGCCCTGGAGGAACGTGAGCAGCTTTCAGCACTCAAGAGACGAGCTGGACGCCGTTATCAGGTATGTATTTGTTGCTTAATCGATATATCTGACGCGAATTCACCAGAAATGTAAATCCCGACAAAAAGTGGCAATGGCGGAACCCGGCCTCCAGGCCCTCCAGGCCTACGTTTCTGTCCACTCTGCCATGCATAGTGACGAGGAATCAGAAGATGAATCGACAACTGGAAACGAAGGTGGAGATCGCCCAAAAATCCTCGCTGTTAAGGAACTTCCATGGCGCAATCCACTCCTAGGTGCACTCTTCCACGCTTTGGATGTCATCGAGCCCAACCAGCGCAAGATTAAGGGAACATACCAGATCAATATTGTCCCCAAACCCTCCAAGCAATTGAGGCGGATCTTCTTGTTGGAGGACTCCCAGAGGAAGGTTCAACCCAAAATGCCTCGAAACTTTTACGAGGAAAGCTTCTTCAGGGAGCTCGAGGCAACTGGGGATTATCATCGACTTTGTCCTGCACCTTCGACTCCTGCGGCACTCCCTAGTTTCGCCGCCTATGATCGATACATCAAGGAGCATTATCCATGGGCCGTTGGGCAATGGGTCTCCCACATTTACGACTGTCTGAACTGCTCAGTCCCAACACAGGCTCTGAAGGAAACCATGTGTAGGCTTTCCGTCGACTCCGTGCGACGCGCAGCCTCATGCAAGTCTACGTCTTTTATCTCTTTCGTCGCTTTAGTCCTCGGACTAACCGTATCCATTATTTATATCCCATCACTTCTTTCCCCACGGACCTTTGACCATTGACACTCATTTGCCCCCTTATTGCAGTCGACTGCCTTCCACTCATTCTAAATTCCATTCTCATTTCCTCCTTTCCATCCGATCAATATCCTCTCCGTCTTTATCAACCGTTGTACTTGCCTGTTCTTTGATCCAGAGGGTAGGCTTGTACTCCCTAGTAACCGTTTGCAACATAAAACCGTTACAAAGGCCATATCTTGTCTGAGCCAACTCGATTCATCATTCCACAAACATAAGGTCTTGACTTGACTTTCACTTTGTCGTCTTATCTTATTTCCTATACCTCTCACATCAGAAGATAATACTCGTAACACTAATATTTCTCGTATACTGTTAAACGGTATTCCTTTATTGTTATCATCGTCCCATGGGGTTAATCATGATCGAACCTACCATGAGAAACCGAGGCAAGAGGTGGGCTGAGAGCGGGAAACAATGGCCAGGACTCAGTATTCAGATTGATTTTGTATTTATTTAACATCGGTCCGACAGGTTAGATGGTTCAAGTAGCTTGGCCAGTCGGATTAATATACTTTTGAACCCAACCGCGACCGAGGTCAGCCCCCTCAGAGCGCGTGTTTTGCTTCAAACTATCCATGACGTCTTCGAGCGGTGGAGGTTTCAGAAGAGACTGAGGTCATTCCGACCATTGCGCAAATTGCATCCGTTACCCCTATGCTTTCACACGAAGCTGCCTGGACTCCCCATTCTGAGCATCCAGTCTACAGCAAAAAGTCTCCAGAAACGACTTGTCCATACCTGATACCGTCTCAATTCCGGACGACGCAGCCCTCGCCGTCAGCGACTGTATTTTGTTCCCGCTCGTCCACAAACGCCCCCCGGGGAACGCGCAGCCAGCGAAAAGAGTGCTGGGAGGAGTAAATGGCTTAGCGAATGGTGGACTTATGCTGCGTATGTCCCTTATTTCGCTCTTGAGATAGCTGGTGCTGATCTTATGAGGATAGCTACATGGCATATCGGGACTCCGTTATCGTTTTCACTAGCTACATCTACGTACACATAGCTATTCAACAAGGAAGAGGACGAGATGTAGGTGCAGCAAAGGTTTTGAAGGGTCTGCTCATGTTTGGGCAACTCGTCGAAAGCCGAACACTCAAGTCGGAAAGTTCAAGGACTATTACCTCGCCTTGAGCTCGTACAAGTGACTATGCGTCTCTACCTAACCTCGTTGAAAGGTTGCTCACAAAGCCCTCGGTACAGATTCAACCCGACCCGACTGCCGACCGCCGGTTCCGACACTGCAAAAGTACCCGGCCGATTCGCGCAACCATGTTGTGCTCATTCGAAAGAGCCGTTTCTGTGAAGTTGCAATTGGTGTCGGCGAGGAGCTCTCCGTGGCAGACTTGGAGGCTTTGATCACCAAGGTTGTCAGAGCGGCAGACAAGATCGGTGCTGGACATGCTGTTGGTGCACTCACGAGCGATAATAAGACTGGAGGTGGGAGGTCGGATTCATGAATGTAAACGTCATACCGCCAGATGCAAACTATTGCGCAGATGTATTGGTCCACTCAAAGTGCCGGTCAAGGATACGATGATTGGGCATAATGTGCGTGAAATGTTCCTTCGGCTCTCAACCTTGCAGGGCAGTCAGAGCCAATTGTCTATGGGTGCGCTCCCTTTCTCATCCGGCCAGTGGCTTTTCTGAATGCTCTTGTAGTATCACTGACTTTTCGTTGATTTAGTTATCTTATGGCGAGACGATTATCAAGACCCACGGGCCAAAGTTGACCAAGCTAAACCTCGAGGCAATGCAAATGGTCTCAGATGCGTTTACAACTGTCTGGCTCATAGAATTTTCCCCATTCTGTTTGTCGCATAACATACTCATCCACCATTTATTGACATCTTTGTCAGTGCGCTTCATCCTTACTTGGATGCCAGGCACCTACTTCTGGTTCGCGCTCCGATTTGTTGTTTGCCTATCTAAAACTCTAAAGGTGTCAAGTGCCAAGTCGACAGACATAGTCCACCGGATATGAGAGTGGCCATTCCAAATGGTTCTGGACCTCCACCCTTCACTACCTCCCCTTTGCTCACAATAGAGCAGAACAAAGGACAACTCGGCCACTGCGTCGCACTTGACTTGATCGAAGAATTTGGACCAATGGATAATGTCTTGTTATTTCCTTACGGAATGGAGCCAGGTCCCCAGACACAGTCACTTTCTTAGAAATATAGACGCAAGATGGTAAGATGCTTGTTTATGAGCTCGATGGATAGTTCTTTGATCTATATCCCAGATGCCCACAGTATGGCGAAGCATGCGTATGCCTGCAGCAAAGTTTTTCCCATCATCAGAGAACAGTTATCAGGTTAAAAGCTGGTGGTTAGGCTATTTAATCCATACACACACTCTCGCTCGCTCGGACCATATTGAAGAGATTGTAGGTACAGAATTGGTGAGCTAAGATCGCAACGGGCAGGCCTCTTTCTTTGTCTACAGTTTCAAATGGACCCATTTAACTCGCAGACGCCCCTTGTTGCTGAAATATGTGCATCTAAGCCGAGAATCTCCCCGGTTGGTTTCCCAGGTTGGTTTCCAATTCAGTTTTGGCATACCGGAAGCTGTGATGGGTTCTTGTAAAGTATATCGTCCTGAGTGAAGTGAAAAGCTCCTTGATTTGATGTTGGGTGATATAAAGTGATTGCAATCGCCGATGGTTTGTGTAGTCAGCGTATGTCTTGTTGGGACAATACCAGCCTCAAACAGAAATGGAAAATGTAAGTTACTGTGGTAGCCCTACAGGCAATGATTGAATGAAACCCAGATGATGCCGCCACAAAAAGAGGTGGCTATCTTCCAAAGTTTGCTTGAGATCACTCGCTGAAACAAACACTTGTACGTAAATAGAGACATCGAATAAAGACGCCGGTCGGTTACCAATAAGCAGGAGAGTACGCGTAAATGTTTCAAGATTGCGAAAGCTGTCCGTCCCTGCTTACGGCGGTTTAGAAGGTCGTCTGCTGCATCTGTCAGACGGGTCTCCAGATGGGTCTCCAGACGGGTCTCCAGATGAGCCTCCAGACGGGGTTTTAGACCGGTCTCCAGACGGGTCTCCAGACGGATCTCCAGAAGGGTCTCCAGATGAGCCTCCAGATGGATCTCCAGACTGGTCTCCAGAAGAGCCCCCAGATGGGGTTTTAGACCGGTCTCCAGATGGGTCTCCAGACGGATCTCCAGACGGGTCTCCAGAAGAGCCTCCAGACGGGGTTTTAGACTGGTCTCCAGAAGATCATCCAGACAAGTATCCGGACTGTCCTTTAGGCGAGCTTTCAGGGATTGTGACATAGAGGTAAGTTATCCGGTTGATATCCTTGGGAATTTCTTAGAGGATAAGGTTGATATTTCACTATAATTTACAACGCCCAAAAGGACTGGTAACAGTTGGGCGTTTAGATGTCTCCCATCTGACCACCACCGCCGTGTGCTGAGCAAAGAGGAGCGACTGAAAGGCTCAGATAGAATGACTGCTTATGTGTATGTCATGCTACAGGTGTATTCCAAGAAGGCACTGATAGCCACTACGTGGACATGGCCGGGTCCAAGGATAGACTGTGGTCCTCTTCAGTGTCGGATAGGCCTTGTCTGTGCGTATAATCTGCGAATATAAGTTGTATAATCCCCGCTGTTCATCTGAGCGTTCCCTGTAAGTTCCGGTGGAAAGTGTCCAGATTGGGCGACGTCTAGCAAGCAAACTTGACCTCGTCCGCGTCTCTCGTGCAGCGCTGGACATCTCCTGGCCCTTTCTTCTGCCTCGATTCATCTTGCAAAGCATAGCAAACGGCGATTGACTTTACTTTAACCATCGCACACGCGCTGCGAGTCATTCTACACAGGCGGCAGCACCTCTGGGAGCGCCTCTAGAGCCCTCGGAACGCGGCTGATGCTTGATCTTGCATTTACTAGTCATGCACTAGGATATCTATCCATCCTCTGTTGGCTCGGAGCCCAGTTTCCGTGAGTCCCTCTTCCTTGCCATGGCGTGTTCTGTGATTCATGTCTACTTGTATGCTTAAATGCTAACTATTTTTCGTTTCCATCTCTTCTCTACGCTATAACACGTCTTTGTATACTGGCGTCCTTTCTCCTGAACACGCTGGACGTCCTCAAAAACCAGTCAAGTAATCGTCAACATTCAAACTCAGTCTGTTGAAGGATTGGCACTACCCTTTCTTGCAAATTGGTTGCTCGGTTAGCAAACTCTTCTATCACGCGTGCTCCATCTTCCATTTCCGCACTGCATATGGACAGTTCTTGAGCTTCTGTGTATGGTGCTCGATAACCTATCTGATTTTCCTCATCGCCTCGCTCTTACGTATTTTGCTTTTCAAGCCGATCCCCCGTTCCGGTGTGATCGAAGCCACTGACACTTTGAGCAGGCGACATTACCAACCTGGTCGGATGCATACTCACTCATCAACTCCCCTTTCAGACCTACCTGGCATCCTATTTCGTATTCGTCGACGTTACCTTGGTCGCCCAATACATCTATTACTACAAGCCTAGCCCACCAACCTCGCCCTCAGTATCGCTAACTCCTTCTCCTACACTCTCTCCAGCAGTCACTCTGACTCCCACAGGCGTGATCTACGCGCCAAGGTCTCTCACGCGACCACACTCACGCACTCCCCTTTTATCCATCGACGAACTCGAAGCAGGCCACCGGGCATACGACGGAAGGGAGCGGAGTCATCCACGTGCTGGAAGTATTCGCTTTACAGGCGTCATGGCCGCCTACCCACCTGCGGGACTGCTCCCAAGCTCGGAAGAGCTGCATGTGGCTGCGAGTGGCACCGTCAAAGCGCGCAAGAGTTTGAGCAAGCCGAGCATCAACAGCTTGCGACTCCGACTCGAGAGTATGGGCGACAAGGGCAAGGAAAAGGAAGGCGCACACCGAAAGGAGAGGACGACGGATGATGGAGAAGAAGACGACGAGGTCACTGCCTTGACAGATAGTGTTTACTCCGAGGCATCGGTTGCGACTACGTCTGGTGGACGGCGTGTCGTGGTCCCGAGGAGCGTCCCATATCACAATGCCGCGACGACTATCAGAGATTGAACATGTCGAGAGTCCCACTGGTGAAACCACACCGACTCCTGGAGATAGCGAAGCACGACAGCGCTCTCGCTCACGTGGTCGACCTTCACGTCGGTCTCGACTTGGTACCATGTCCAGCTATGAAGGACCGGCGACGGCAGAAGCCGGACGTTCGGTTGTGTTGCATGGCACAGACGGGAGGAGCTCGCATGCGATTGACATCGACTTGGAGGCGGAGCAGGCGAGGGAGCGGGAGAGGGCAAGCAAGAGTGGCTCACGCAAGCGAAGTGCCAGCATTGTCTTTCTCAGTGTTGGTATTGGCGCGCTGTTTATGGCGAGTGGCGGTGGTGGCGTCCTGTCACGTTCCACCTCGCTTTCGACTGGCGACCCAACGCCTCTTCGGGGAGAGGTGTTGACGTGGGCTGCGGATGTCGAAGAGGCTCCCCGAATACCGTCACTTGATCAGCCGGTATTCTATTCGTTTCAAGGTGACTCTGAAGAGGATGAGCAGAGAAAGGGACGACCTCGTCGAGAGCAGCCACCGCTTACCCGTGAGCAAAAGCGACGGATTATTGGACGGATTAGCGCCTGGGCTTGCACGACGCTCTATCTCACCAGTCGCTTGCCGCAGATTTGGAAGAATGTAGGTCCATTTCCCCTTATCAGAGTACCTCTTGCTAACGGCTTTACAGTATACGCGCAAGTCTGTCCAAGGACTCTCGTTGGCGCTCTTTGTCTTTGCTTTTCTTGGAAACAGCTTCTACGTCGCCAGCATTCTCAGCAATCCAATCTTATGGGAATACGCCCCCGGTGGAGAACCCATCGAGGCGGGCGTTGCCTCTTTTCTAGGACACCTATTCGGCCACGTCGATCCACCGTATCGCTCACCGCGCGCAACTGCGTTTATCCGCGAGTCGCTACCTTATCTCTTGGGGAGTGGTGGGACGCTGTGTTTTGATGTGATTATCGTTACGCAAGGTATCATTTACGGACGACGAGAGCAATTGGAGGACGAAGAAGACGAAGAGGATGAAGAGGAAGGACTGGAGGAGGAGATTGAAGAGGTTGAGCAGGATGGGTTGCGTGGACTCGCTTTGCGAAAGGAAGCTCATCCTTCTGATCAGTCACCGGACAAGCTTTTGCAGAGTGTGCATCCAATAGATGCCCATGGGTGACAATGTACACTATTTCCCGCTGATGAACAAGAGTCCACCGCGACTTGTTGATGTAGATAGAGTTGCTTCCGACCGTCGAGGAGGGTCTTACCGACCCAAATCACATCGAACACCCGGATCGGTAGACCTTACCGACGCACACGCGGGACCTCAGGCTCAGCTTTCTCCATGACGCTACCTCATCGTACTCACGCCGAAAAACCGGCTGCCTCTCAAGTCCATACACCATCTCATCAACACAACGGCAATAAGTTGAGCTGGATGTCACGGTTCGTGGTATGACCAATGAAGTATACCGGGAGATAATAGGCATCTAATGTGGTGTCACAATCTAGGCTGTTTGAGTATAGTAAATCGATTGATAGAGAGACTACAACAATTCAGTCATAGGTGTCGTTTCGAACCTTTGTCCATGAGAGACCGCATCGAAACCGAGTAAAGTCAAGCTTGGTTGCGCGCAAGGAACTCGTCGTTGGCATTGTAAGGAGGTGGGGATATTCGAGTCCATGTCTATTCTCTGGTGGTACCCAGAATAGATATTTACCAGATGATTGCACCCAGCCATCGCGCAAAAGTGAGCACTGTTCGAATCCAGGTACACGGAGTCTCAGGGAGACGCCAGAGACATTCGGAGGTCTTGAATCTTCAAGTCCTTTATCATCCTGGTTCGAGTTCCTTTGACTTGTAACTGATGATGTTATCAGCCATTCTATATAATACGGGAACTTACTTACTGGCACTCGTAGACCATAAACAGACTGTCTTATCTAATGAGCCAGATGCAATTCTGGAGCCGTCAGGTGAGAATGCCACCGCGCTGACATAACTCTGATGACCTCGCAGCGGCTGTCCCAAAGGCTGACCAGTTCCTGCATCCCACAGCCGAATTGTGTAGTCAAATGCGCCAGAGACAATTTGGGAGCCGTCTGGCGAAAATGCGACTGCCATGACATACCAGTCATGCCCCCGGAGTGGCTCCCCCAACAGCTGACCAGTTACAGTGTCCCATATCCGAATCGTCTCGTCCTCCGACCCAGAGGCAATTCTGGAGCCATCTGGCGAGAACGCAATCGCCATGACAGGCCCATCATGGCCTCGGACTGGCTCCCCCAACGGCCGACCAGTCCTTGCATCCCAGAATCGAATTGTGTGGTCGTGGGAGCCAGATACAATTCTGGAGCCATCTGGAGAGAATGCCACTGCCTTGACACACCTTACGTGACCGTAGAATGGTTCTAATGGCTGACCAGTCTCCGCATCCCATAATTGAATCGTCGTATCTTCAGAGCCAGAGACAATTCTTGAGCCATCTGGCGAGAATGCGACCACTGTGACATTGTGTCCATGACCTTGGAGTGGCTCTCCCAACATCTGACCAGTGCCAGCATCCCACATTCGAATCGTCATGTCGTTCGAGCCAGATGCGATTCTGGTGCCATCTGGTGAGAATGCCACCGTCGTGACATAGTCTTCATGACCTCGAAGTGGCTGCCCCAAGGCCTGACCAGTCCCTGCATCCCACATTCGAATCGTCATGTCGTCCGAACCAGAGATGATTTTGGAGCCATCTGGCGAGAATGCCACAGCTGTAACATAGGCTTGGTGACCTTGGAGTAGCTCCCCCAATGACTGACCAGTCCCTGAATCCCAGAATCGAATCATCCCATCATCTGAGCCAGAGACAATTCTAGAGCTGTCTGGCGAAAATTCGACTGCTCTGACAGGTCCTTCATGACCTTGCAGTGACTCTCCCAATGGCTGCCTATTTGCTGCATCCCACATTCGAATCGTGTTATCTTTCGAGCCAGACGCAATTCTTGAGCCATCTGGTGAGAATGCCACAGTTGTGACATGGTGGCTATGCCCTCGAAGTGGGTTTCCTACTGGCCGACTGGTCTGTGCCTCCCATAACTGAATTGTCATATCCTGCGAGCCAGAGACAATTTGGGAGCCATTGGGGGAGAATGCGACCGCAGTAACAGGTCCTTCATGACCTCGGAGTAGCTCTACCAGCTGACTAGTTTCAGCATCCCACACTCGAATCGTCTGGTCGGATGAGCCAGAGGCAATTCTAGAGCCATCTGGAGAGAAAGCCACTGCCCATACAAATCCGCCATGATCACGGAGAGGATCTCCCAACGGTTGACCAGTGGTCGCATCCCATAATCGAATTGTTGTATCTAATGAGCCAGATATGACTCGAGAGCCATCCGGCGAGAATGCCACACCCGTGACATAGTGTTCATGTCCTCGGAGTGGCTGCCCCGAAGGCTGGCCAGTCACCGCATTCCACATTCTAACTGTCATGTCGCTTGATCCAGAGACAATTCTGGAGCCATCTGGTGAGAATGCGACTGCCATGACAGACCCTTCGTGGCCTCGAAGCGGTTCACCCAAAGGCTGACCAGTCTCCGCGTCCCATAATTGAATTGTTGTGTCTTCCGAACCAGAGGTAAATCTAGAGCCATCCGAGGAGAATGCCAGCGCTGTGACAGGGAGGATATGGCCTCGCAGAGTTCTGGGGAGTCCAGGGTACATTTCGTCAAGTCCTTGCGTCACTTTCAAGGTATTCATATATTTATCCAAAGCTTCAAGGCGTATTTTTGACCTTTTAGGGATAAACGGAAGGGCCGAAATGTAAATGTGTGGAGCACTGTCCTGGATCGGCACTGAAAATGCCATGATAAACCGCCGGATCTCCGTTATCCTGTTGCTAGTCTCCTCATTAACCTATTTCTGTAAGCTATCGAAGTTGTTTCAGAGTTACGACTCACTCCTGTATGGTCTGCAACGGCCCGAAGCCCTGCTATCGCTCGTGGTACTCCTCCAGTGAAGCTCAGAATCTCCATCCAGGGCAGCACATATAGGGTTTGAGTCATTTGCTTTACCCCATTCTCGAGTGTGCGTCGCCAGTCGTCTCCCGTTTCCGCCAAATGGAACAACCAATGCGAACTGGCATATCGGAGTCTTCTCGAAATAAAGCGAGATATTCTAGTGTCGATGTCTGGGATCTGCCTATTTAGGTGAAAAGATGACTCGAGCTGACATATATTGAACTTGAGGCCTTCGGTCCGCGACATGAGGGATTTGAGACACCAGGATGCAGCTTGGCCGTGCATGTTGACGATATCGGGGCGGATTCTGTTACGATTATCGGGTGTTGGAGAGGCAGACGAGCGTCGTCGAAGATACTCGACCACTGTGGGGTGACGAAATTGGAGGAGATTTGTGGTGGCATCTTTGGTGAGGACGCTTCCAAGGTTTCGCACCAACGCTTCGGCGCTTCCACGTATGCTGGCGTGCTTCAGCAGATCGTCCAGATCACCGGCAGTGAGCGGTTCGAACGCAACAAGCAGCAGACCGAGCATCGCACTTATTACCGTGTAGAATTCGGGATCCACGCGCTCGAAGACCAGATCGTATACGTTCTCTATGGCTCCAGCCTGATCCATAGAGACCAGATCGTCATATATGTCTTGCGGCGAACTGAAGGTGGATTGGCTTGTAAGCATTCGACACGCTGTACTCGCCCAGATGAACAGCCTGTCGGCCTTCTCAACCAGCCTTTGCCTCTGGTCCACCGACAGCACTCCATCTAGCGATTGGTGAATATAGACCGCAATGTCATCGACATTATCGCGATGATGAACATCATGGAGGCGGTCCTCCAACTTGGTTTTGATCGCGAGTGATCCTAGGGCGCTTTCGATGATAGGGTCAGGCCGACTCGTCATGAATATCTTGAGATTCTTGCAATCTCGGACGGCGGTGAAAAGCATTTCGAGTAGCTTTCTTCTCTGTTCTGCGGATTTGCACTCGTCGAGTGCATCGAGGACAAGGATTACGCGTTTTGACCCTTGCTGAAGGGGACCAGTGACGAGGGTCTGGAACTGTTCCTCGAGAGAGCACCGCACAATAGAAGGTTTCTGCTTCACGGCCGCAGCAATGTGTGGCGCGAGTTCGGGAATGTAGTGAACGAGATCTCTCGCTACGGTAGAGCAAAATTTGTCGGTAGTTGACCCTTCGCTGCTCGCGAGGGAGAAGAAGAATTGGCCACCTAGTATCCCATCTCTCTGCCATGTTTCTGCTGCAGACATGGCCACTGTGGATTTGCCCGAGCCAGCTATGTCGCATAGCCAAAATATCGGGTTCTCTGATGCATCGTCCTTGGCCCACTCCCAGATTGTCTGAAGAACAGCCTCTCGGGTTCCATTCAGACATGTTCTATGGACAGAGGATGGAATGAATGTTGACGTTGGCAGCTGGAGGATAGCAGCGTTGTCGGCTTGAACTTCTAAGCAAGCGACTCACACCAAGCTCTAACTTACCGTCTGTGAGAATTGTTTCCACGTTTGCACTTGTAGCTTTTGTGGTCTCTTCGATGGTTCGAAGACGTAACGAGGTATAAACACTCAAGGCGTCCTGCATTTGAGGTGAGCGCTTGAATAAGACTAATAATGCTCGCACCATGAACAGCCTATGGCTGTGCTCGATATCCCTGTTGAGCTTAAGTATCTCTCCTACATCCACTTTTCCATTAATGAATGCCTTCAAGAAGCCGAGCTTGCTGCCACTGCGCTTCTTCTGCAGATTGTCGACCATATCATGCATATCCTTGAGGGATCTGACTCGATCAGCCCACAGTCTCTCTGTAGAGTGATCCACGTACTCGCCATAGTTAACGAGGGCCCGACTGATCGCGCTATCGATGGTGCCGTCCTCAAGGGGGCTTGCGGTGAACAGCGTGAGTTGCTCTTCGAGAGTAGAGCTTTGTTCCACCAGACGACGTTTGAGGTCATTCCATTCTTCTTGGTTGTTGTCTATGGCCTATCGTGCTCGTTAGATGAAGCGACCCACGCAACTATTATTCGCCAACTGACCTGGGCAGCTTCGAGGATAGACTTGGTTGCCAGACAAGCTGCCTTGAGAGGGCTCAGTATATCTGATCCTTCGGATATATTCGCCAATAGGCCCAGGCTAAAGATGGCCGTGTCTTGCACTTGGGCTCTCTTGGTTGATGATGATGCCTGGTCAACAGATGGAGGTTCCGGTCTACTAGCAGTCTTGCGTGATTTCTTGGCCTTGTCTGGCCTTTTCTCCGACATCGTGAACGTGGAGAACTCCAAGGTGTGATGGGCGTCTGCCAGTCTCTGCGTCGTGCCGTCGACCACAAGCGGGCTTGATGAATACAGAGCTCATATCACCTTTGGAAATTGGTTAGTGCATTCTTCAGACTTGCTGACACTTCGCGTACTTTCTCGGAAACACAGCAGTTATCCATCGACTTGTCCTCACTGGGTGCCTAGGCATTATTGAGCCTCGGAGTGTCTAGAGTGAGACCCTATAATTCATCTCTTACATTTAATGCTCCTTTGAATAACGTGTGGAACTGTCACGGCGAAACCAGCTCTCATGCGCTGATGAAGGCGTTTATATCGACTTGTTTATTCCTCTGTAACGATATGGATAGAGCTTGTTCTCATCCCTCTACTCACTTGCGGAATATTCTGCCGTCGCTCTAATAACTTCGACCCGACCGCCACGCTCCATTACCACGAGCTACTAGGATTACGCGCCGGTTTCTCGCTGAACAGGTTGCCGAAGAAAATATATAAGCGCTAGGGCGAAGAATAGATTTATATCTACCACAACGCGAAAATGGCGTCTCAAAAACCGGTCCGTAGGCATCGTCACGTCTAGTTCCCGATGTAAACAGCAGCTTATTTTCGTCTTTTACTTAGACAATCACGTCCTCGTCTACAATACAGCACCTCCAGACGCAGTCACTGCTCGCGATGCTAAACCTGAATGCTCCACCACCGACAATCGCACCAGAGAAATCCACCGCATTAGGTTATTTGTACAGCTATCATTTACCGTCCTCGGCTAACGTGTAGCTTTGTGTATAGGAGCTGCGAATGCGCCTAGTGGACCCACAGTATGGAAAGTCTTAATTCTGGATAACAGAAGTAAAGACGTCCTCGCGACGGTGCTACGAGTTCAAGACTTGAGAGACGTTGGTGTCACATTGCATGTGTACGTGGCCGTTTTTTACGCAACGTCGCGTCCTCGTCATGTGCTTTGGTGCGTTACCGTGGTGCTGATGATTCCATATGTTTAATATAGGCAGTTACATACCACAAGACCAGCGTTGCCTGATGTTCCTGCCATTTATTTCGTGTCTCCCACCCTCCAGAACATCAAGAGGATAGCAGAAGATCTCAACGCCGGACTGTACGAGAGTTATCACCTCTCATTTATAGAACCTCTACCTCGAGCGCTACTTGAGGAGCTTGCAAGTCTCGTTGCACGAGATGGCACCAGCGAATCTATCGAACAGGTGAGTCTCATTTTACTCTTCTAAATGATATATTCCAACGTCTATCAGGTACTAGATCAATATCTATCCTTCGTCACGCCATCACCACAACTCTTTTCTCTCCTCCCGGCATCGTCGACAGCACCAGCTCAACCAAGTGGCTCAGCCCAAGCAGGAGAAGTCTCCAACCTCACAACCGAATTAACGTCGTACTACACGCTCAACGCACCATCGGCAACAGAACAAACCATCGAAGCGGAGATTGATCGAATTGCGAGTGGCTTGTTCTCAGTGGTCGTCACGTCGGGACAAGTACCCTATATTCGTAGTCCACGACGGAATGCAGCAGAGATGGTTGCGCGAAAGCTTAATGCAAAGATTCGGGATCACATTCTCAACGCTGCACGCACGGGCAGGAGTCTGTTTGCGAGTGACGGAGGTGGTGTAGGTGCACTGGGAAGACCTGGTGCGTGGCCTCTATCTGTTCGTGGTCGTCTTTTAATCCAGACGAAAGTTCTCATTATCCTTGATCGTAATATTGACCTCGTCTCCATGATTGCGCATGGATGGACGTACCAAAGTCTTATTCACGATTGCCTCGAGATGAAGCTTGGTCGTGTCACTGTGGTACGTTGCATACTGCGATTGTTTCCCTGGTTTTGAACGTATTGGTAGGCTGAGCCACAGAAAAAGACGAAAAAGTCTTACGATCTCAACTCGTCAGACTATTTCTGGGCAAAACATGCAGCAAGCCCGTTTCCTCAAGTTGCTGAGGAAATTGATGCGGAGCTGGCCAAGTAAGTCTTGACGTTTATCGAAGCGCAGGACTGATAGGTTCCAGGTATAAGCAAGATGCAGCGGACATTACGCGATCGACTGGCGTCAAGGATGTCAACGACATTTCACAACTGTACGTCCTCTCGACTTATTCTGTCTCCAGACTGACCCGTTGCAGAGACGTATCGTCGTCGGCAGCTCACCTCAAGGCGGCAATCACGCTACTACCAGAACTCACCGCGCGAAAAGCGACATTGGATGCGCATATGAATCTCGCGACAGCATTGCTAGCCGAGATCAAAGCCCGCGGACTCGATGAACTCTTTTCGACAGAAGAGGCGATATCGCGACAGACTACGCAGCAAATGCTCGAGTTGCTACGTTCTTTCCAAACGAAAAGCGAGCCAAGTCCGACACCGCAGGATCAGCTACGACTGGTATGCGTGTACTATCTTAGTGCGCCCAACATTAGCAAAGAGGATGTCGAGGCGCTAGAAAAGGAACTTACAAAGGCGGGCGTTGAAGAGTGGGATCTTAGTAGTTTCAGGTTGGTCATATCTAAAGCGCCGTGGACGTGCTAAATTGCCCTAGGTATCTACGCAAGATGAAGGATGTCATGAAGATGAGCGTTCCAGGAGCAATAACCGGAACTGCGACACCAGTTGGAGGCGGTATGGCCGATGGATGGGGTCGTGGGTGGGGTGTATTGGGCAACAAAGTAGGTATTCAGAACCACCTTGAGCTGATACTCACCTGGATGACTCTAGCTCACGGATAGGCTGAAAGAAGGTGGTTTGGACAACCTTCTCGCGGGCGTCAAAAACTTTTTACCATCCTCCAAGCTCTTACCCGTCACCCGTATCACAGAGGCGCTCATGGACCCATCGTCCGCGAGTACGGCCTCGTTGACGGAGACGGACGACTTTATCTTCCTCGATCCGCGCGCACGCGCGACCCCCGCCGCTGGCGCAGACGGGGAACAAAAGGCGCGACGAAT
This sequence comes from Serendipita indica DSM 11827, assembly GCA_910890315.1. Classification (NCBI taxonomy): domain Eukaryota; kingdom Fungi; phylum Basidiomycota; class Agaricomycetes; order Sebacinales; family Serendipitaceae; genus Serendipita; species Serendipita indica. The sequence goes on along the minus strand of CAJVGD010000016.1, from coordinate 296,581 downwards.
GACGTTCCAAGATGCTATGGTCTTTGTCGTTGGCGGTGCTGGGTATGCCGAGTATGGCAACTTGGGCGAGTGGTCGGCCAAGACGAATCGACGCGTGAGCTACGGCGGCACAGAAATTCTCGATCCATGCACGTTCTTGGACGTGCTAGGGAAACTGGGATCTATGTAGAAGTTCTCCTTTGTAACTGCATTCTACCAAAGTCTTTGGCTAATACACGTTTGGGACCATCTCGGACAGGAGAGCAATCAGCGTCTCATTCCGTTGTTTCATCAAGTGTAGGTCAAGAACGGGTACGACAATCAAGTGAGAAACTTCTCGACTGTTGTCGTGAGTGATTTCGATAGAAAAGTCTGGACGACAGTGAGAACTGTAGCGCCACCAAGCTTAACAAAAATCTCTACACACTCCTACCAAATATTGCACTGTAACTAACGTTCTCGACGGCAGCTCGCTGCCGAGCTGCCGAACGCGAAGTGTTGAGATTGTCATGGTGAGCCAATTGGAATCGCAATGGTATCAAAATATGCGTAAGTGATGTCCGCAAAGCAAAGTAGACGGCTTCGACGCCTTGCTTCATGCCAGTGCGCGACGGAATCTTGAGCAAACCACCCCGTCGCGAATACGAGTCGTGGGAGCTAGAGGCTCGTGTTGGGATTGATACGTTGTGCATCATCTTGAAGATTAATTCAAGCCTAATTTAAAGTGTCTTCGTATATGGTTGCTTATCGTCTTTCCCATCGCTTTCCGCAAAAGGGGTATGAACTGCCGCGGAGATGTGACGATTGTGGACTGACTGAAAGGAGGTGAATGTAGGAACCCTCTCTTTTGTATTCCGTGCCTAAAGGGGGGAATGTGTATGAGCAGGGTGAGGACCATACCGGTGATGACTTTATGTGAATAAAATGAGCCCAATAGGATCCAGCGCATTCTTGGTCCTCCCCCCCCATCAAGTATCGTATCTAGCAAGTCCTAAATGTCCTCAGTAAGGCCATATCGCGAGAGGGCATATGGACGTGTCCCAAGCGTGATGCGCAATTCATCTCCTCGTGAGTCGTTGCCTTCATCAATGCGTGTCTCTTCCATCCTATTGCTCCCTCGTACTTGTCCTCGACCATCCCACCAGTGGATTTCGACTCCCTCCCGTCCCCACACCCCGTCTTGTACGCACCAGGTAATCGAGGTGTCCAGAGAGGCTGATAAAACATCCTATCCACCAGGAATACCGCCTGGCTGATTTTCCAGCCTACTTTCGTCGTCTCCAGCATAGGAAAGCGTCTCCAACTCTTCGCCCGCTTGGGACAACGTCCCCGTCCCGATCATCGACGCAGTCTGGGGGCATCGTCCCTTTGGCTCCAGCATACCTGTCGTGCGTCAGTCTCTTGGAATCTGAAAGAGGAACCAACGCTCACTGGCGACACCCACCCAAATAGGCAGACGCTCAACGTGATCCACGGCTGACGAACCAACGCGCCCCAACTCAGAGGCTCTCTCATGATAAGAAAAGGCAGACTAGACTCCGAGTTTGGTCCACAGGTATCAAAGAGTCTTGTGAGTATCTCATCGGTGCACGGCCTCATCAGGAAGCTCAGTTAACTCCTCGTATTTCTCATTTCTCAGCACATCAAGTGGAAAAACGGAAGCAACTTGTATTTACTCGCTGCTACAACGGATCAACGACTTGGGGGCCGAGGCTACTCAGCACTTCAGCACTTGCACTCGCCAGTCTTGCATTGGCTACAACAAGGCTCAGAATACTGTCGAATATCAGGAGAGGGGGCATACCAGGCATCACCGCAGCCGCAAGAAGAGCCACCGCAGTTCTGGTTGACAGGGACAATGGTTTGCTGGACGGACGCTCGTATCAGTACCAGAGCCAGAGGGCCAAGGAGGGAGAGGGACGTACAGAGATCATGGTGAGTTTGATTTGTTCGAAGTGTTCGAGGTGTTCGAGGTGTTCGAGATGCTCAACTCGTGCCAGCATCCAGCCGCCTTTTATGCGTTTTCGAGGCATCCCTCCATAAATCCCCGTTATGTGAACAGCTAACCGAGGTGACATTGCTTACCCAGCTGGGGTGCGAGCATTACCAAGCTTAGCAGCGCATATTGACATGGATCAAGCTCGCTCCCTCGATCGGCGGCAAGCGGCTTACGATAGCCAGCCTCAACTGGCCTTGTGATTGGACGATAATACCATAAATTCATCATCCAAGCACAGGTAGAGCCCTAGAGGAGAGCATTATCTTAGCGTCCATCAGGGTCCGCCTGCCCCAAACTACTCAAGAGGTGCTGCGGCATCGAGAGTCATGTCGCGCACAAAAGGTACGCATTCTCATGCTTTTGCGTACCCGTAGATGCCTCTTGGCTGATTGCATGGATGATTTCAGAGGTGGCAGCCATGACACAGCAGCAAGGTCTGCATGAATGGTGGCGGCCTTCCTTAACAGCATGGCACCCGCGGGTGGAAAATCCAAATAGAATTTTGGCGCTTCAAGAGACTGCACAATCGACTCGGGCATGGAACATTCTTTCTCATCACATGCCAGAGCAGAGGTCCTGTCAATTGTATGAGCCCAATCAGTACGACACTGATGGTGGGTATCGATTGAAATCAGGGTGCAGGTGTTCACAGGCGTACTTCCTTGTGAGTCCTTGAATAGCACTTTGAGACCAACCGAATTCTATATGACATGAGACCTAAATAGACGTAGTCACACATTTGGAGGTTCCATCAGTCGCTTACTCCTCGCACAAGGCCAATTCACCGATTCTGGCTCGTCGCAGCTGTCTCAAGCAATGGAGCAAAGTTCCATCTCCCAGGCAAGCTATCCAGGCTAGGAAGTCCCGAATTTGCCATCTACCACGGGCGTCTCTTCCCCCACACCGGGTGCTACTGGCCTAAAATCGTCGCCCAGTTCCTTTCGCGATAAGACGCTCGGACCAGTTTAATGTACCTCGCAGACATTCCGCAACAAACGAAGAACCGACTTCGTCTATTTCCACCTTGAACGCTGCTGCATCGCCCTCTGGAAACGACAAAGGACGTTGCGGGATGTCTCCCTTCCTGCGTGCCCGCCTACCGAGATGAAGAAGCTCATGATGGAGTATCATCATCACCAACCGTCGTGTCTCAGCATGTATCAGACGCGCGACGGCGACGACAAGGTGCGAGCAGCCTCCTCAGACGCTCCTCGAGCTAGCGGCTGCCAAGCGTGCTGCGGCAGCCAAAGCCGAGGCGCAAAAGCAAGAGGAGCGACAGATGGAAAAGGAGTGAAAGCGAGAGGAAAGGGGAAAGAGAGAGCCGAATATGGTGGCAAGACGGAGGCGGCGTCGCGTCTAGTTCGCACAAGGATGCGGGTGCGAACATTGGCGTCGCGCTTGCGCCGCATACGCTTGGGCGGACTGTGGCTTTGGCAACGACGCCTAAGCCCTCTGTAAAACTGTTGATGCCTGGTGTTGCATCGTCAGGTGATGATACGTCGTCTCTCCCTGCTTCCCCTGCTTCCAGTCGTCCTCGTCAGCAGCCACCGCCCGTCCCTACGGATTCCAAATCGCCCTCATCGGCTACTTCGTTCAAATCCATCGCCGACTCGATCTTTCGTGGCACGTTATAACGACGTGAAGAGGGGAGTCCACCTCTATCTGCCGCGAAGAGTGCGTCCAAGTCGAACTCATCTAGCGCGCAGCTCGATAGCACGTCCCGTGCGTTTAACAGCGCCATGGCTCTCCCACCCACTGCGGACTCTCGTATGGCCATCCCAGCTGAATACTGCACGACCAACAGCACCAATGATCGAGCTTCTTTGACGCCCACGCCTGCTGCTACGTTGGGTCGTGCCATGGGTGCATCTGCGGGTACTGTTCAGGAGGAAAAGGAGTCCCGGAGGAGTAGCTTCGGCGAGGCGCAGCGTCATACACACGGCTCATCTTCGCGACGCGGTGGCAAGGTTAGAATTACGTTGGGGATTAGTATGAAGCAAGGCGCGTTGAAGTGCTTGCCCGAGGCTTTCAAAGAGTTTGCGAGTGGCGTCGAAGGTGCATCTTTCTGGCGTTGTTTGAGCATGATCTGATGTTTTGGTCCTGGTTGGAGACCAGAGTCTTCGCCGTTCTGCGAGAACAAAGGAGCAGTGGAAGCCAGCTCCTCACGAAAAGAAGTATTAAAGATATATGTATGTATTTATGTCTATACATGCGGAATAGAAAAGGCAGTGGCAAAAGTTTTGACTCACAGACCACGGCGGGGATGGTACGTGTGAGCCCGCGATCCGACCCAAGGCCACCCCTAACTCGTGCGCCTGTATGCCCCGAAACATGTATAAGAGTAAGCCTGCGACAACTTGTACAGATAAATAATGCGGAAAATGAAATTACAAATACACCTCACCTAGTGGGTATGGATAGTAAAGAGTAGCAGCCTTCCCAGGTACGCCGCATCCCTTCTTCACCTCTCTGTGAGGCATCATCAGACATCGAGAAATCTTCCACGTTTTCCTTTAACCTTTCCTCTGAAGGTTTCTTCTTTTCTCTGTCTTCCTCTTGCTTTTACGCTTGGACTTTTGCTGCTGCGGCAGTTTTGCCACCTCGAGCTCGAAGAGTATCCGAATGGTTGCTTCACCTCGTTGTCACAAATACATGTCTGTTCCGCTATGTCCAGTGACTATGATTCAAGCCTCTTCATCCCTGTAGGCGAAACAGGAATTCAGACCACGATTTCCTCCTCAGAAGGTGCAGCAGTATTTCAGGTGGAAGTAGATGAAGTCAGCTCATCACTGTTTCAGTACGTGTGCGAGGCCTGTTGGACGAGTCCGAGTATCTTGGTATGAATGAGCTGGTCAACGACTTCAGGCCAGTAGCACCCAAGTGTGGAGATGAGAGATCCATGGTCTATGGTAGATCCGAGACTTCCTAGATTGTGAAGGGCATGGATCTCTGCCTCATTCCTTGAGACAGCGCTGCGCAGCTGAGACGAGCCGGAATCGGTGGATTGACTTGTGAGGCGAGTCAGCAATTGATAGGCCCTTCAAGAGTATGAGTAGACCTATGAATGCCTCATGTCAAGTCGAACTCGGGTGGTGTTCGGACGCTCGGGATACTTGTATCCTGATTTAAAACGCCGACTTGAATCACCATCGTATCAAATAAGTTCGTATAGTTGACGGTACCTATCCTTTGCTAGCGATAAGGAGAGAATGTCCACGACTGAGTGGATTATCAGTCATTTCAAGTGCGCCATTCCGTTTGTTCCATCCGCGGATACGTTTCTGTCGGAGTACCCCATCATCTATATCTGTCTTCCTCTCGCCCCTGGGGAAAGTGCCTTCCGAGTGCACCAATAGCGTACCTTGTAGATATCAAGGCATTGAGGGTAGACTTTTGGGGGAGATAGCAAGGCGCCCGTCGATATTATTACCTCCGCTAGATCAAATGCTCCAGCCTCTTTGAGGGTCTGACGGAACTTTCTTGTCGGCCAAATCTGGGCTTGGCAGTCGCCGCTGATGGAGCACACCCATACATTATCGACATGGGAAATCAGCCGTTGTGACGTACCAGGACCTTTCTTGATCATCCAAAGTGCTTCGATAATCGTCCATGAGGCCATCCACAAGTTAGGGAAAAATGGTGCGTCTATTTTGTACAGGATGGCTCTCGAGGCCACCCTATGCCTTCTGTAATCTTCAGCACGACACGTTTGTTTTGACCCTAAGAAAATGCTCTTCTCTGGGCCCCACTCTGTAGAGGCAGTTGGATGAGGCAATTACGCTACGCCATCCAATCGTTACACCAGCCGAGGCCATTTCCCATAGACAGAATGATTATGTCAACATACCCTGCCATACTTGGCACGAACGTGGTGATGATCGCACCTCGACTCGGTATGCGATGTCACCTCGCTAGCTGTTCATACTACGGCTTTCCAGGAAGAGCCTCAAGAACAGCATAAAAGGCGGCTGGATCCTGGCAAGAGTTGGACGTCTCGAACAAGTCAAACTTACCATGATCTCTGTGTGTCCCTCTCCATACTTGTACCTCCGTGGTGAAAAACACTGGTACTGATAAAGCGTATAGGAAATCATTGTCCCTGTCAACCAGAACTGCGGTAGCTCTTCGTGCAACTGCGGCGATTCCTGGTATGATTCCTATCCTTATATATTCGACATTATTCTGAGACTTGTTCGTAGCCAATGCAAGGCCGGCGAGTGCAAGTGCTGAAGTGCTAAGCAGTCTTGCCTTTGAAGTTGCGAATTCGTTGTAAAGACTAGGAAATTCAACCTTTTCCTGTTTTTCACTTGCCGTGCTGAGAGATGAGAAAACAATTGAGATTCCTGATAACGCGTGCTCTGATGAGATCCTCACATCCCTCTTTGACTCCTGTGGACCAAATTCAAGATCTAGACCGTTGGCTGTATCACAAGGAGCCTCTGATTTGGCGCGCGCTAGTTCGTCAGCCATGGATCACGTTGAGCGTCGGTTGAGCATATGTCTCTTCGGGTGGCCGCGAGAGGAGTAGTATGGAGTATTCTAATAGCTTTGATGGGTGTATATGGTGCCTATTAGCCACTCTGCACAGCCAAACCTTTCGATTCCCTGGTCCATACGAAAGGTGGAGACCCCCTCCAAAACTGCCGGTGCGGTGCTTGAGGGCGAGCACAAGATATCGGAAAGATGCAACGGACACACGCCGATTAAGAGGATGCCTCACGAGCAGATGATTGCGCAATCATTGCATCACACTTGGGATACGCGTCCATATACAATCTGGCGATAGGGCCTTAATGAGGAGCTTCAGGATTTGCGAGATACGATATTTGATGGGGGAAACCAAGGAATGCGCTGCATCCTACTGGGCTCATTTTATTCACATAAAGTCATCACCGGTATGGTCCTCGCCCCGCTCATACGCATTTCCTCGCTCAGGTACGGAATCCAAAAGAGAAGATTCCTACATTCACTAGCTTCCAGCCAGTCACAATCGTCGTATTTCTGTGGCGGGTCAACCCGCTTCGCTGAGAGCGATGGGAAAGACGACAGCACCTCATGTACGATGGGACTTCACATTAGGCTTCAACTGATTGTTGAGATGATTCGCGGCATATCGATCTCATCATGAGCCGCTGCTCTCCCAACTCTACCTACAATGGCAAATAGAGTTCGCAGGGGATATTGCTACATACATCTCCTACGAACACGGATAATCCATTCTAGTTCTCCTGTGGCTGCCAATTCACAGGGGCCGATGCAATCAGATGTTTGCGGTCCAATCATAGGCCCTCCCACTACCCGTGCGGATGCCAACAGACTTTCACATCATTCAGCTTTCTTCTTGTTGTACTCTTACCTCAAATAGTCAGTGTGACAATGGTATGATGGCCCAGCCGTGGGAGATGGGTCCGGTGGCATCACGAGGGCTCCGCAAAGTACACACTGAACAGGAAAGGAGCTTGGATTTCTTCAGAGTTGAAGTTAGAAGGCGTAAAAACCCGGTCCTTGGGCGTGTTAAGGAGATATCGCGACAATCACGCAGCAGATGCTCGAGTCGCTACGATCATTCCAAGCACAATCAAGCCAAGTCCGACACTGCATAGGAAGGCTGGGAATCATTGGTGTAGAAATCATCGATTGGACTTTACCTTGTCAAAGTTCTTTGATTGATACACGTTCGTGCCCATCAATGATGAGAGAGCAATCAGAGTTCCATTCCATTATTTTAACAAGTACAAATACAGCAAATAGAGGGAGACTCCTCGACCATTGCCGAGAGATTCCGATAATTCAAGAAAGAAAGCGTCCGTGTTTGCCATCTGTGGGAGAGCCTTGACGCTGTCAAACGCAAGGGGCATACTATCGACCTACGTGCCAGATGAACTCGACTTAGACGCACTCGTCGCGGTGGATAGAGGCGGACGCACAATGACCTTGACGGCATGTCGCGTACTCGCACCTTTACGTTGTTGCGACGTCACACGAGATATATAGCCTGCAGTGGACTTGGACGGAGTAGCCGATGTGCGCTTTGGCTTTGGCTGCCGCAGGATGTTTGGCCAGAGGGCTCGAGGGGCGTCCGGGAAGCTGCTCGAGCCTTGTCGTCGCCGTCGCGCATGTGCTCCGTGCTGGGACGCAATTTTTGATGATATTAATGCTCCACCACGAGCCTTCATCTCCATAAGCAAAGCACGTCGAAAGGGATTCATCCTATAACGTCCTTCGTCGTTCCCAGAGGGTGGCGCAGCATTGTTGTTGGAGATTAGCCAGATGAAGTAATCAAGGATTATGCGCGGCTTTACTTTTAAGATGGATGATTACTCATGGATTAGTCATATCAATCTATATAAACTCGTGTACATAGAACTAGATTCTACACGAGCTTGCCCACCATATAGAGGGGCCTAACAGCCCGGGCTGAGTACTTATTACCAAGTGGTCGTTGTCACCCAACAATTGTTCAGGGTGGAAGTAGACGGAATCGGTCCACCGTTGTTTCGGAACGCCTGCTAGGTACATTCAACAGGTCCGAGCGTCTTGGCGCGAAAGGGACCGGGCGACGAATTCAGTCCAGTAGCACCCAGTGTGGGAGAGGAGACGCTCGTGGTAGATGGAAATTTCGGGGTCTTCTATACTGAGAAGCTTGCTTGGGAGATGGACCTTTGCTCCATCACTTGAGACAGCTACGACGAGCCAGAATCGGTGGATTGGCCTTGTGCGACGGGTCGGCGATTTAGGGAATATTCAAGAGTATGAGTGCACCTATGAAGGCCTCATGTCAAGTAGAATTCGGTTGGTCTCCGAACGCTATTCAGGGACTCACGAGGAAGTGCACCTCTCAACACTTGTATCCAAATTCAATCGATAGCCACAATCATCATCGTACGGATTGGTTTCATACAGTTGACAGCTCCTTTGCTCCGCCAATAATGACAAAAGAATGTCCCGCGCTCGAGTCAATTGTGCAGTCTCTTCAAGCGCGCCAAATTACGTTTGAATTTTCTACCCGCGAGTTCCATTCTGTCAAAGAAGGCCGCCATCATCCATACGGCCCTTTGATCAGTCTTTTGTGTCATGGCTGCCACCTCTGAAAACGTTCACAAGATCAGCAACGAGGCATTGAACGATGCGTTAAGGTACGTGCATACATACATTTTGTACACGGCATGACTCTTGATGCTGTAGTACCCCTTTGAGGAAGTCCATAGCGGGCGGACCTTGATTGACGCTAAGATAACGCCCTCCTCTGGGCCTTCACTCGCGCCTGGATAATGGATTTACGTTGTTACCATCCAATCACAAGGCCAGTTGAGGCTGGCTATCGTAAGCTGCTTGCCGCCGATCGAGGGAGCGAGCTTGATTCACGTCAATATACGCTGCTAAGCTTGGTAATGCTCGCGTCTCGGTTGAGTAGGCGATGTCACCTCGGTTAGCTGTTCACGTAACCGGGATTTAGGGAGGGGTGCCTCGAAAACGCATAAAAGGCGGCTGGATGCTGGCACGAGTTGAGCATCTCGAACACCTCGAACACCTCGAACACTTCGAACAAATCAAACTCACCATGATCTCTGTACGTCCCTCTCCCTCCTTGGCCCTCTGGCTCTGGTACTGATACGAGCGTCCGTCCAGCAAACCATTGTCCCTGTCAACCAGAACTGCGGTGGCTCTTCTTGCGGCTGCGGTGATGCCTGGTATGCCCCCTCTCCTGATATTCGACAGTATTCTGAGCCTTGTTGTAGCCAATGCAAGACTGGCGAGTGCAAGTGCTGAAGTGCTGAGTAGCCTCGGCCCCCCAAGTCGTTGATCCGTTGTAGCAGCGAGTAAATGCAAGTTGCTTCCGTTTGTCCACTTGATGTGCTGAGAAATGAGAAATACGAGGAGTTAACTGAGCTTCCTGATGAGGCCGTGCACCGATGAGATACTCACAAGACTCTTTGATGCCTGTGGACCAAACTCGGAGTCTAGTCTGCCTTTTCTTATCAAGAGAGAGCCTCTGAGTTGGGGCGCGTTGGTTCGTTAGCCGTGGATCACGTTGAGCGTCTGCCTATTTGGGTGGGTGTCGCCAGTGAGCGTTGGTTCCGCTTTCAGATTCCAAGAGACTGACGCACGGCAGGTATGCTGGAGCCAAAGGGACGATGCCCCCAGACTGCGTCGATGATCGGGACGGGGACGTTGTCCCAAGCGGGCGAAGAGTTGGAGACGCTTTCCTGTGCTGGAGACGACGAAATTAGGCTGTAATATCAGCCAGGTGGTATTCCTGGTGGATAGGATGTTTTATCAGCCTCTCTGGACACCTCGATTACTGGTGCGTACAAGACGGGGTGTGGGGACGGGAGGGAGTCGAAATCCACTGGTGGGATGGTCGAGGACAAGTACGAGGGAGCAATAGGATGGAAGAGACACGCATTGATGAAGGCAACGACTCACGAGGAGATGAATTGCGCATCACGCTTGGGACACGTCCATATTCCCTCTCGCGATATGGCCTTACTGAGGACATTTAGGACTTGCTAGATACGATACTTGATGGGGAGGGAGGACCAAGGAATGCGCTGGATCCTATTGGGCTCATTTTATTCACATAAAGTCATCACCGGTATGGTCCTCACCCTGCTCATACACATTCCCCCGCTTAGGCACGGAATACCACAGAGAGGGTTCTTAAACTCACTTCCTTCCAGCCAGTCCACAATCGTCGCATCTCCGCGGCAGTTCAGACCCCCGTTTGCGGAAAGCGATGGGAAGGACGATAAGCAGCCATATACGAAGACACTTTAAATCAGACTCCAAATGATCATCGAGATGATGCGCAACATATCAATCCCAACACGAGTCTCTAACTCTTCCATTTCTACCTACAGCGGCGAATAGCTGTTGCAGGGGATATTGGCACGTACATGTTTTATACATATGGGTAGTCTACGCTTCCCGCGGCCGCTGATTCATCACTGGTATCGACCAGCCTATGTACGAGGTACGGGTCCTATAGGCATTTTCATTCATACCATATGCCAACAGACCTTTCGTGTAACTCAGCCTTCTTCATCGTCTATACACTTCAATCCTCTCACATATCTGGTTTTGACGATGGTGTGATGACCCAACCGCGCTGTGGGAGATACCATGGGCTGAATGGCAGCACGAGGGCTATGCAAAGTACATGCTGAACAGCAAAGGAGCTTGGCATTCTTCAGAGTTGAAGATGACAGGCGTGAACGCCCAGCCCCTGGGTGTGTTAGGGAGGTATCGCGACAAATCACGCAGCAGATGTTCAAGTCGCTATGATCATCAAGTCCGACATTGCATAGGAGTGCTGGGAGTCATTAATATAGAAATTATCGATTGACATCCTGTCAAAGTTCTTTGATGAATACACGTTCGCGCCCATCATGGATGAGAGAGAAATCAGAGTTCCATTCCATTGTTTTAGCAAGTACAAGTACAGCAAATCAAGGGAGAGACTCGTCGACCATTGCCGAGAGATTCCGATAAGTCAAGAAAAGAAAGCGTCCGTGTTGCGATACATTGGTGCTACACACAGTTTAAACAGAAGAGGTGCCAAACGTAGGTGTCGGCCCGAGAGGGATAGAGTAGAGACGAGATGTAGGGATATGACGTTCCGACCCTCACGCACGACGAATCGTCGAGGTGCCGGATCCCTGCTCTCGTCGTCGTCCTTCGCTGGCGAGTGGTTGAGCGACAGGCACAGCATGGACGTTCATCGGAATGGTATTATTGGTATCGTTCTTGATTTGGCCCAGCTCTTGCAGACACTCGGAAAGCCGCGCCTTGACTTCTTTCGCATAAGCGAGCAAGGGCGCGATATTCTCCGGTGTGAGTGCAAGACGCATGGGAAGAGAGTCGAGAGAAGAAGTCGTCGTCGAAGGAGAAGGGAGAGACGGGAGATGTCGAGACGCAGACGTGTTTTTATCCCCGTCCGACTCGGCATCCCAATCCGAACCGCTGCCGTCTCCGCCAGTCTGTCCAGCAGCAGACGAGCTGCTTTCGTATGCAGAGCTGTCCTTTGACTTGGGGGCATTGGTGGGCGTAATATCGCGACTATTAGCAAACATGCCAGCGAGGCTTGGTCGACTACCCGTCGTCGACGAAGTTCCAGCCGGTGTTCCAGAGCGCACACTGTGCTTCCAGGTACCGTGATAATAAGGATAGTTGCCACCTCTCATTGACGCCGGGTCATGGCTGTCGCGCGAGTCGATACTGCTCTTGTTACCCGTCGTCGACGCCTGGTCGGACATGACGTGGTCAGAGCCAGATCCACTCAATTCGCGATAGTGACCCGGTCGTCGGGGCCTCGTCGAGTCTTCGGCAGTACTTCGACTGCTCTGCTGCGAGGAGAGTGTCGCTTGCGACGTGCTGGGGTTAATAGAGGCGACGGCTTCGTTAAAGGAACGTGGATTGGGTGTCGAGAGCATCTGGCGAAGAAGATTGAGCTGTCGGTGGCTGAGGTCGCCATGACTAGAGGTGCTGAAAAGGAGCGCTGGGTTCCTATCAAGACATGAGTATCGAACCCATATGATATGAGAATACGCACCAGAGGTACTGTAGGCGCTCGTACTCGCAGGAATATCCTCGTGAATTGGTGTCCCAGCAACCGTAGGAGGTGCAGCACCACCAAGTTCGACAAGGAGCTCTGCACACTCCCACCAAAGCGCATACTGCGAGCTCACATTCTCGACCGCAGCGAGTTGTCTCGCCGCCGAGCGCGAAGAAGTATTGCGACGAGACGCAGGCAGACTATTGAGGATGTCATGATACGTCGACTGGAACCGCTTGAGCTCTGAAAACTTATCAGATCCTGCTAGAAAAACATCCAAAAAAAACCCACCTTCGACGCTGCTCGCAAACTCTTTGACAGCCTCGAGCTCACGCTTCAACGCGCCTTGCTTCATACTAATCCTCGACGGAATCCTAAGCTCACCACCACGCCGCGAAGACGAACCGTGCGCATGCCGCTGCGCCTCGCCGACGCTACTCCTCCGGGCTCCTTTTTCTCCTGAACAGTAGCACCCATGGCACGACCCATCGTAGCAGCAGTCGTGGGCGTCAACGACGCTCGATCATCGGCGGTATTCGTCATGCGATATTCAACTGGAATGGCCGCACGAGCGTCCGCAGTGGGTGGGAGAGCCTTGACGCTGTTAAACGCACGGGGGGTGCTATCGAGCTGCGCGCCAGATGAACTCGACTTGGACGCGCTCGTCGTAGACAAAGGCGGACGCGCGGTGCCTTCGCGAGTATGTCGCGTACTCCCCTCTTCACGTCGTCGAGACGTTCCACGAGAGATCGAGTCTGCAGCGGACTTGGATGGAGTCGCAGACGAGCGTGGCTTGGAATCCGTAGGGACTGGCGGTAGCTGCTGACGAGGACGACTGGACGCGGGGGATGCAGAAAGAGACGACGTATCATCACTCGACGAGGCCACTCCAGACATCAACGACTTGACAGGAGGCTTGGGCGCCTTTGCCAACGCCGCAGTCCGTCCAAGCGTATGCGGAGCACGTGCGACACCAATATTCGCACCCGCATCCTTGTGCACATTAGACGCCACCTCTGTCTTGCCATCATTCCCACCCGACTTTGACCGAAGCCGACTGGCAAAGTTGAGCGAGTTGCGAAGATGCGACGTCGTCTTGCCGCCATGTTCCGCCTTTTCTTTCTCTTTTTCCTCTCGCTTTCGCTCCTTTTCCTTTTGTCGCTCTTCTTGCTTTTGCGCTTCAGCTTTGGCCGCCGCAGCGCGTTTAGCAGCCGCGAGCTCGAGGAGCGTCTGAGGAGGCTGCTCCGCCTCGTCATCACCATCCCGCGTTTGCTCCGTGCTGAGACGGGATGGTGGGTGATGATGATGATCCGTCACGAGTCTTTTCATCCCCGTAAGCGAAACACGCCGAAAGGGATTCATCCCACGACGGCCCTCGTCATTTCCAGAAGGTGATGCAGCAGCGTTCGAGGTCGAAGTAGATGGAGTCGGTTCATCGTTGTTACGGAACGTTTGCGAGGCGCGTCGGACGAGTCCAAGCGTTTTTGCGCGAATGGACCCACTCGACGACTTTAAGCCAGGGGTAGAGGTGACATCCGTCGTCGACGGCGACGTAGGGAAAGCAGTGGTACTCCCCAGACTAGGAAGCTTGGACGACGCCCCGAGAGATGGACTCTTACTCCATCGCTTGAGACCACTGAGACGAGCGAGAATCGGCGTACGAGCCTTGTGTGAGGACCCAGCAATCGACGATCCACAATCATTTACATGTCCATCCTCTGATCCATCATGTCGTGGCTGGGCAGCCGCCCTCAGTTCGAGGACAGAACGAGGTGGCGAAGTGGGTGGAAGACTTGGGCCACTCGTCGCACTTCTCGCAGGTGAGATTTGCATTTGAGGGACATTAGACGTAGACGAAAGTGGGATCGACGATTTGGGCTTGAGCTGCTGAGTGCCAATGACAGGCGAAGCCGTCTTGGAAAGATTCGACGATTTGCGAATCAACTTGGACGGACCACTTTGTGCACCGGAACCTGAAGGTGGCGCAGCAGGTGTCCTCGTGCCAGATGTTGAAGGTGCAGTCGACCCGCGAGGCGAGAGGACCGAAGCCAAAGTGGGCCTCGACGACGTCGGCTTGAGCTGGACTGGAGCGCGAGATGGAGTCTGGGTAGTACCAGCCGAGCTCGTGTTTGCAGCAGCAGCAGCAACGGCTTTGTTCAAGGTGGCGGGACCGGGCCCAGACGCTTCCTCTTCGAGCTCGGATAGCTCGCCGCCAGAGTCGTCTGATTCAGACGAACTATGAGCGTCCCGTCCACCTCCTACAGCGTATCGACGTGGTATCACGAGCTTTTGGCCACTGGAAGCTGGGATATCCGACGAGTCAAAGCCGTCTTCCATTTGTGTCGCACCACCCGACGGACGAGACTTTTTCCTGAGACGCCTCCGTTCGCGGTCGTGTCGGCTCTTTTCAATCTCCATAACACTTCGACGTCCGTTGTGTAAGAGGAAGTTTGTCGAAGAACCGCCAATGGACGGAGCAGCGTGGTGTCGGATGGAAGAGGTGGCGGAAAGTGGGATAGAGAATGCAGACATGGTGGGTGATGCATTTCCAGAAGGTGAAGGAGAGCGGCGACTGTTGAAATGGACGATTTGACTCTCTTGGTCCGTCGACGCACGGTTATGGGACGAATGTGATTGCGCATGCGAGGAAGCATGAGGAGCAGCAGACGTTTGAGGCTAGAAAGAGGGACATCAGTAAAGTCCCTTCGGAGGGTTGTCCGAAGTGAAACTAACCAATTGGGGAGGGGCTTTCATCGTAGTATCCGCTTCCTCCAAATCCCAATCTTCTTCGCTATTCCCACTCCATCTTGCTTTCCTATCTTTGGAGATGACGGCTAAATGCGCCGAGCTGGGTGGTGGGTGGGCAATCCTTGTCGAGGACAGGGCCGCCCGTTGGAGATTGGTGCGGCTGGCCGTTCTAAAGCCGCCTTCTCGGGATGATTGCGAATGGAGGTCCGTGTTAGATCTTGCATGATAGTTTTGGGAGCGTGTTTTGTGGACGAGATGATGGATAGGGGCCGTTGTCGGAACGGGCGAGTTGCGGGGTGAATTGCCAAATTCAAAGTCGTCATCCCAATTCTCTTCTACGACTGTAAGAATTTGGTCAGAACTGAGTTTTAAATCACAACACGCGGCGAATTGACGGGGACGCTTTGGGGGGGGGGGACGAAGAAGGCGGGGAATGTGCCCTACAGGCAGCTCGGAATGGATCCTTGACGCTCAGAGACGATTCAAGAAGGGATTAATAAGCTCTGAAAGGCGTCATATGTCGCTGAAAGTGATCCGACAGGGACGGTTGGGCGGGATCGTCTGGGGCCACTGGACGGCCAATGGCGCATCGATAACGGAATGTAGAGATGGGAATGATGATTCTAGAATTATTTCTTATTTCTGAGCTGATTTTCGACGAGATTTGCAGTCGAAAGATGAACCCCAGGCAGCATCTCCGCCGCGTGGACAGCGTGTTCTGGCTCACCTTGTTGTTTGCGACCTAGCATGGCTAAATCCTAGTCCATCTACCAGCCAAATACACTGGTGGTGGGTATATCGTCGACGGCGGCGGTGGCGACAAGGGTCAAGGCAGAGTCCAAAGTGTTTCGATGTGTCGAGGATTTATTTGGTTCAAGAGTTATTTGGGATATTCAGGTGTATTCAATCGGGGCTAACAGCTGATTGGAGGATGCTCAACCTCGTGCCGATCGAAGCCTCCCACTCGTTGCCTCGAGGTCCTTCAGGCCCACACCTTGACCGCCGAAATAATTCTCAAAATATACGCTGCGTCCTGAAATCTGCACAGAATGCCTCCGTTGGCATATCCTCAGGGACATTCGGGGATCCGCTGCGCTCAGAGGCCGTCCATGGGCCACTCGTACTTGGGTATACACTCATTGCGAGAAAACAGCTTTATTTCATCTTACTCTGTGGTGACCCCACCTTTGCTTAGCGAGAACAACGCGCTCGATTACTTGGAGCCGCACTTGCAGTTTCCGGCCTCGCATCCGCTACACCCTTTTTCAATATCATTCATACATCCATCCAGGACGTACTCACCAATTGTCACCGCAATTGCAGTTCGAGTTGCCGCAGTGGCTGTCAACGGGGACTTGGATGGACTACACCAGGTAAAATGGCCGCCTTGCAAGGTACGCGCACTCACTGATTGCATATTCGATAGAGTACTGGTTAAAATGTGATCTTGACCCCTCAACCCCCGTCCAGACCACCACCTTTTATACCGTTCCGTCGGTCACAAGCGCACATGACAAAAGCCATGACGCTGCAAATGTCCCCTAAAGCAAGCCCCACTTTTTCTATGTGAATCGACTCCAGTCCATATCTAAGAAAAGCACAGTTGCAGAGCGTATCCATTTACGTGGATTGTGACCTGGTGTGCGAGTCGAAACGGGCCAGTGGTCGACGAATAGCCTCTACGATCAGCGTAATACACATGCAGTCAAAGCATCGCAACCTCGCCCACCTCGCCCACCATCGGCGTTTAGACTACCGGCATACCCGTCCCGGAGGTCGACAATTGACCAGTAGACGTATTCACAAAGTTTGGCGGTGGATCTGTCAAGGTACATGCCATCGCTACAGTGGCACAGGGTTCTCCTTCGTCGGCAAACAATGGCGACTCGTACCGTAGGGTTCATACCCTCGCCCATGAACCAGACGGTAGATGTGGGGGTACCGTCCCGTCCAGATCAACGTCCATGTCTCCAGGCCAAGGTCCCGCCTTTTTCGACTCGCATATTCCTTCTTCAAGTGATCCGGAGCGCTTGGAACATTCACCAGGAGCGCGTCTTCTTTACTGGCCCTGTTGCGGCATACTCGGACGAGTCATCACCCCCCTAAAAGGAGCTCTCGGGCTTCTTCTCCCTCTTCTTCGTGGCTGCGTGCGCACGAAGCAGTGGACCCGACGTCAACTCATTTTTATAAAAGTGATTGGTGCGTCTAATTCGCATCATTTCATGATATACTACAGTTTTCAGTGCAGTATTCTCAGTGCGACGCCAGCCGACGACGGCGGTCGGCCCAATGTCGCTCTTTACCACACTTGGGCTCAACGGTCAATGGACGCCACTATGTCAGCGCGTTGATCTAGATATGCTATGCAATTCAAAGTGCATTATAAAGCATACTGGTTATCTCCCCAGGGTTCAAAGGCGCCTTGTAGCTGATTGTACCCTGCCGTTTCGACCGCAAGATGGACCCGAGGTCATTATTCACCCCTAAATTCTTGAAGTCTTCTAGGATGATCATGGGTGTCAAAGTCTCAACGCCGGTATGGTATTTCCGAATGCTCTGCTGACCAGCGGGGCAGCAGGGCCAGTTCAAATTACCGCCTCAGTCCGCTGCATGTAATGCATAGAGATATGAACAGATACTATGCTCTTGACAAAAATTTGGCAACCGTAAGCTCGGGATCCCAGCGCTCATTCCCATGAGTCATTTCGCGGATTATCGCCTCTGCTGATATATATGCTGCTCCATGAGCTCAGAGCGTAATTAATCCTCTTCCAAAGTCGCTCCAGTCCCCTTTGACTGTCCATCGATCACATAGACTACATCACCGAGCATCCAGCTTGGATACGCTCTCATAATCCAGATTCTTCCGCCCAATTCCACAATGAGGATCAACTCCAAGGATCCAGCGGGTACACACGCAAGCACAGGTAACGGTAAATAGGTTCAAGGATGTGGGACCGGTCGACTAATAGGATGGCAGAGCATCTCGCTGGCGTTCACCAGTCGAGAGCTTCTATTAGATCGCCAAACCTTGAACATAATTTAAACGACAGTCGCCAGGAGCGCCATAATGGATCGACACACACCCCTCGTTCTAAACCTCCTAGCTCGGCAGTGATTGAACCCCGCTCCGCTCTTCCACAACGCCGAGATAATGATAAATGCAACGTCCTAAAGAAACTTATGAATAGCTTTACATTCTTCAAGTACGCCATAGTCTCTTTGCTCAACTTTGCTCAAACTTTACTCTAGCGTATTAGTCCTTTTATTCGCCTGGTTAATTTGCTTTTTTCCTGCCGCAGAAAAGTATGTCCAAATACCACATCACGTCAACGTAACTGATGGGCCGGTTCTCTCTGATCAATAGGCCAATAGAGGAATCGCCATGGGTTGATTTTGTCCGAGCTCAGAAACAATTCGGGCTCATACCACGCTCAACAAGCATACTGAGACAGGGATATTCCGATATTCGTAAAGTTGGCGAGATTCTCGACGAACTCAGTGGATCAGTACGCCGTCAACCTCCAGACGCTAGTATTTGCTGAAACACCTAGGTACTAAACTCTACTCTCGTGTTTCGGAAGCCTATCGTATCACAGCTGCAAACGGTTCTGGATTCAGCTACTGAAGCCGACTATCGCCTACTCGAGCTAGAAGAGGCCATTCGAAGAGCATTTGATAAGTGAGTATTGGCGGTGGATGTAGATGACCATGAATCATGTTTGTCAGTGTTATCAAGGCGAGCCAGCGGAATATTCACGAGCTCGAGATACTCCTCGCGCCGCGTGATGCATTGACAGGGTTCATTCCCAAATCTATTCAAGCCTATGCGGTACGACGAAAACGCCGCCGACATTTGGTCAGCGCATGCGACGAAATGTTGACCGAGGTCAAACCCTTTGTGAGTATGTAGGTATACACTTTGCAATATCTCATAAACCACTTAGATGGAACTGATTGAGGGCTTGGAGGCGTCACTCCAGTTTCAATCCGACTCAGCCACTGCACTCAATACGTATTTTCGGCGAAATAACTTCCGTACCAGTGACCATATCGGAGAATTGGTATGTGTTTATGAAAGAAATAACTCTCTGGTGCTCATACATATACAGCTGGCAGACTTATTGTCCCGTGTAGGGCCCGGCACGCGAGGGAACAGGCATAACGCCAGGGTCCTCCTCTCTCATTTCTTCTCTCACATGGAGGAGGCAACTCGACATGTCGAGCTTATACAACTTGTCCTCGAATCGATCATGGCGACCATTCATGGTTTCGAAAGGAAGCTCGCAGATGGGACTATTTTGGATGAGGCCATCTTTCCAGTACGACGAGACATTGCTGTACTCAAGAATGGGTTCGCGGCTCTGGAGAAATACAAGGATATTCTCGGATAGAAGCGTCACTAATGTATGAGCCCCGATTACTGTATACCAAATTAATAAAGCCAGGCGCAACTATATATTTGGTATGAGAGGACCAATTTTGGGTCAGCTTACGAAAGACGAGAGCTATATATGTACGATGCACCTGTCGACACACGAGCGGCGGGTAGAGGCGATGGTATGCGTAAACTGTTGAGATCACGTCGAGACTCCCAATCTCAGGGTCAAGATGCCACGTTTTCAGTAACTCTTTCTTCGGGTTCAAACTGTGGTGATGCAGAGAACTTGGGAATCTTTACTAGCAGCGCTTCTTCTCACTGGCTATGTTGCGAATACTCGGAGGAGTTAGAAGAGCTCTCAGGATCCTCCCTCCTCTTCGTGGCTGCGTGCGCAAAGCGGTGAGCCCGACATCACCACAGTCAATTCCTCCTTAAGCGACATTATAGAGTGATTGGCACATCAATTATGAAGCCTTGAGGATGTGCTACTGTCTTAATCACAATACGCCGAGCGCTGAAATCGATAGACGGTGGTCAAAGTTGAACTTTACCACACTTGGGCTCAGATGGAGATGGTCCGGAGAATGCATCAAACTCGCTGATCTCGGGATTTAGATACGCCTATGCGATTCAAGATAACACAACGAAGCACACCAACGATCAACCCAGCATTCCAAGTCACACTGGAACAGGATGAATATCGAGAATACGATACAGCCAATACACTTTGGCTCTAGGCAACCGAAACTGCTTCCGTAAGCGCGCTGAAATCGTCCTGCCATGTTTTCATTCACCATCTTCGCCACCTAGACTGCACTTGACACCATTGTAATCCTGCTAAAATACTCCTATTCTCTCGAAATCCAGCGACCAGTAGTCGGCGCAATAGTCGCTCGCATTGACCGCAACATGCCCCCCGCATGGTCATTCGCAAAACTTGCGGACTGTCAACGTTCCAAAAGGTATAAATGAAGTCGATATCTAGTGGCAGTGAAATGTTTCGAACCAACCAGCAAGAGCAACAAAGCCAATTCAATCGCCCCACTTTCGGTATGCGTCTGCCAGCAAAAGAGCCGGCAAATGGAAATCTGCCATGGTATGTCCCTAGCGACCTTAGGTCATTCAACCTTCGGAATTTGACTGGAATTGTATGGGATCCTGACGCCTTGGTACAAATAAAGGCGCCGCTCGTTTGACGACGAACACTCAACGCCCCAATGTTGAGCACCTTGTTCAAGCGTGCTAACGAGCTCCTGGAAAATATCACAACGCACCCAGTGTTCGAGGCCGCTCAAGCTTTCATGCACCTTGCCGATCGCGCCGACGCCATCAAGCGCGTCGCACAACACGCTACGAATACACTCAGCGACGTCGCGGGTGGTACGTCTTTTAATGCGCAATTTCTACTGGCCTCACACTTCGAATAGGGGTACCAGACTTGTACAGAGAGCGGGAAAACTCAAAGAGTTGTCGAAGCGTATCAAGAGGCGGGACTGTCGTTGAAGATTACGAAAGCGACTCAGTGCATGATGATGATCTGGACGAAGCGCTCTGCGATAGTCCAAATGACAGCGCGTTAACCGACCCGACCGAGCCTGAATTGCCCAACTTGGCCAAGAGAAGAACGCTTGGTCTGAAGGAGACTCGATTCACTTATCGTCGATCCTTGGCTTCTCCTTATGGCATTCAGAATCGCCACCCTGTATGGGGTTGGCTCACGGGGGTCTTACTCTTCAGGTTCTTACACGTTCTCGATTCTTTATCACTATTGAAGCATTTTCAGTGTCATGTTCATTGCAGCTATCCAGTTGAACCCTCATTGGGTATTGCAGTAGGTGCTAGAGGCCGCTCACTTGCCATGACTAATGCATTGTTTTATAGTGCCGGAGCAGGAAATGCAACTGAAGCAGAACCAGAATCCCCGTGGGCTGCACTGGCTCGTATCCAGGACCAGTTTGCACCTATACTGCGTTCTTCAGGCACAGGGATAACAGCTTTACGTGACATGGATCAAGTCACCAAGGCCGTTCGTGACTTAAAGGCATTGGTGAGTTCCTGCGCCTCCCTTGAAACATATTATCATGGAAAACCATAGGTTGGGGAATCCGACCTTGAATCTCGTGACAGAGTCATCCCGGTTTTGCAGGCTATCGCCCAATCCGCCACCAAAACTGGAGCCGATCTATTCGAGTTGGATTCAAAGGTGGTTCGAGCCTCAGATACGTATGTGGCCATCTATTTTCGCTCGGGGAATGACTCAATAATTTGTAGAATGTCCATGATCAATAATCATGCTATTCAATCGCTCAAGGCGATTTCATTAAGTCAAAAATCGCTATCTGGAGCCATTTATCACTACTTCCACCCAAAGGACGCCCGGGAACAATTACGCGAGGAGCTCGACGCGGCGTGTGATCAAATGTTGGGTGGAGTCGATTCACTAGTGAGTGTGACGAGTTGAAGTACACGAGATCTTACAAAGGCTCAAGGTCAATCATGCGCATGGCATTTGGGGATTGCTCAAGATTCAAGAAGACAACTTTGCCTCGATTCGAAAAGAATTCAACTCAGATATAAAGAGTAATGATGCCAACGTTGGTCTATTGGTACGCACTGCGGCTAATATACTTCTCTAAACTCATACTTGCGCGTGTAGCTGGCTCAGTTGTGGACTCGTGTAGGTGGAAATAAAAACCGTCTCAAATACTACGAAGGTCACAATGAGCTTCTCAAGGAGGTCACGGTTCATGTCGAAACTGCCACCGAGAGAGTATCTTGGACAATTGATCAGCTTCTACAAATCATTTCGGCAATCAAGGACCTCCGGGAGAGACTTACCGTCTGGGTACATACGGAAAAGTTTGCGCTCCCGATTGAGCGTCACCTCGAGGTGGTAATGAGCGGCGCACTCAGGTTAAGTGGCCTTCAGGAGAATGTCAGGCAGAACCGAGAAGGAGCTGCGGATTGGGTGGCAAACGGGCACAAGTACCCAACCATTTGATCGTTCATCCTCTGTTTGTTCCAAATATAAACTACCTTGACTCATTGTAGTTGCACATCATGTGGGAAACAATAAGCTACGGCTGTGCGGTATGCATGCAGACATTCGATTCAAAGCTGGATGCAAAGTAGGCTTGCGATATTTCGGCGGCCAGATGCTGGATGATTAGCGTTATATGAGCATAAACAAAAAATACAGCTTTATTTCCTCCCATGCTCAACGGACTGCTCCAGAGCATTGACAACGCGTACAGAACCATCACACAACATCGAGCGTTTCGCTTCGCAGGGACTCTCATCCGGGTTGGAAATACGATTAGTGCCATGAAAATAGAGGCAGAATCGTTTGCCCAGTCTCTGTTGACAGACGCCAGAGGTGAGCGACCAGGCGCTTGCTGGCTGGAGGGGGACAGTCGATAGCTGACGACAACAATGAACAGACAGTCCCAAGCACCGCCAAGGTGTAATAGATCCCACGAGAGAGGCCTTCCATGTCCATGGATCCAAAGAAAGTGATTTCTCCACCGTAGCTGTCGACTCTCAGAAAAGGAGTTCCCAGCTGGGGTCGATTCTCTTTCGTCGGCTCATCGCCAGCCTGCTAAGAAGAAAAAGAATGTGCTGGGAGGCGCAATCGGCTCACCTATCAGGAAAATCGCATCTATTATCGACAAAACGGTTTGGTCACGTTCATTCTTCCTCACCGTCGCCATTCTCGTGATCGCATGCCTTCTTGAGCTTTACGTGACAGACACGGGGTCAGTCTCTCACTTGCACCACTGGAGTTGCTTCATCTCACGTTTATTACAATAGCAATTCCCATCCCAAACAAACCGACTCTCCAGTAGCGGCGATAGCTAAAATTCAAGATCAGTTTGAAGGGGTTTTGAGACACTCTGGGAGTGGCTTGATGATGAAATGGGATATAACAAAGGCCGAGCTCGCGGTGGAAGATCTCAAGTCTGTCGTATGTGCCCTTGGCTCTAGCTCTTCGATTTATATGACACTTTGAACAGGTCGAAGAGTCGGACCTCAAGTGTCGTGACAGGCTCACGCCTGTTCTGAGCGAATATGTGCTCACCTCGGCCAAAGTAGCAAAGCAACTTCCTCGCCTGGATACAGCCCTTGTTGGGGCCGTTACTCAGTATGGGATATCCATTCCACCTGATCAGATCACTCACATGCGGCCAGTATGCTGGCGACGAACAAGTACGCCGTTCAGTCTCTCGGGGAGATCAAGCAATCATCTGGGTTGAGCTCTGCACTCTCATTCCTCTGGGGAGCACGAATGACCGAGGAGAGATTTGTCGAGATCTTTTCGACTATATGCCTAGACATGATAGAAGACCTGACTGATCTGGTATGTACCCTGTTCAACCAACTAAGAATGAGTCTAACGCGTAGCAGTTGAGAATAGGAATGAGACTCTCGGATGACCTTGATAGACAACAATCGCTTCTCCGAACGACACGGCAGATTATAGGCTCAGACGAAAGAGCGAACCACATCCTCAACGAAGAGACAGTATGTAGCGTTTGACGAAAGCTGGCAAAGATACACTGACTTTATGCTGAAGCTGAGGCAATGGTGGACCAAAATAGGAGGTAACAAGGATAAGTTACATTCCTTCAAGACCAACAAAGAGCTCCTGGACCGCGCACACGAATATAGCGACGTTGCACTCAAACACGTTGTATGGACGCTTGGCCAGCTGGAGGAGATCGAGGCAACTGTGAAAGACTTGATGGCCAAGATTAAGCGGTGGCCGCTCAAGAAGGGTGTTCCTGTCCAGCTTCATATCGACATTCTCATGGGCAGCATGTTAAAATTGGCGCAGGTCAGGGACCAAGCCCAGCATAACAAGGACGTGGTGGCAGACAATGTTGCCAATGGCCACAAATATCAAGGTCTCCCAGGCCCAACGACGTAGAATTGAACACCATGCATGGAAAATTGGTATCACTACCTTTGTAATGTCAGGTTGAATCAATTTCTAGATTTGTCTGATGAAAAAGAGTGACCGTCTGGAGCGGGCTCATCTGGCCGCGATAGGCGGCATTTGCGGGCCGTCATGTAACTTGCTCCTCCCCGTAACCAGTATTTTCCCAGGATAGTCGTGCACGAGGAAACCGGAGATGTTTCAGACAATTCCATATCATGACTACGCAACCTCTCCTCTGGGGCCCTTTCTGTGCCGTTCAAACGTAGTCGGTAATGTCTGTACCTACCGGTATTTCGCCCCGTACGGTAGCGACGCCCGTGAGAATCGCTTAAATGGAGCATGAGTGCATAAAGCGGACCGCTGATAATACAGAGAGGCGGGCCGCGGAGTGGAAGAAGTCGTCCGGCAGGAAAGAAGCTCTTGTCACCACAGGATATGTATTGGTTTTACGGCGTCTCCTATTCCTCAATTCCCCGCGGACAACTTCTTAAGATGGCCCGCACTCTTCGTGTTGCCTGCCCAGGCGTGAAATCTCATTCGACGGTCCCCCACTTTCCATTCCTTATCGCTCTCGTAACCTTCGAGGATGCAATTATCTAAAAAGGTTCTCACTTCACTCCTTTTGTTCCTCGTGGTCTCGGTAGACGCGAGGAAGAATTGCTATGTACCGCATACGGACGGCGTGGACGACTCGCCGGCGATCATGGAGGTCTTTGGCCGCTGCAACGTGGACTCGAACATCATTTTCAACACAAACATTATCTACAATGCATGGTCCCCAATGAAGTGGTTCAATCTGAGTATGTGCGATATCACCGCGCCATGCTATACTTAGTTTCGTACAGCAAACGTCAATATTGAGCTCCGTGGGCAACTCCATCTCCCGACAAACATTACGGAGATTCAACAAAAGGTCGTGGCTACATACGGTGTCAGTGTTAACGCTCTATGTGCACAGGTTTCTAACCAGTTCTAGTCATCCACGGCACCTTGGTTTAATATACAGGGCACCAACGTCAATCTTCGTGGCGAGGCAGCGTACAAAGCAGGCATCATCCACGGTCACGGCCAGCACTGGTGGGACCTTGGCGTACGGGTATGCCTAATGCATTACTGCGTACAGTGCTTACTCTGGTAGACGTCGAGACCGCTGATGGTTATGTTCAACGTCTCGACTGGAACAGTGTCCAAGATCAAGATGATCCAGCAAATTGCTCACGGCTTCAACGTGCCTGGGAAGAATATAAAGATCACGGATCATTACGTCGACTCGGTACCGACGAACGGAACACGCGACTCGCCTGCCTCCTTCCCCTTTGTGCGTACCCTCTCTCACTGCGACCAGTGACGCTGATATTCCCTTGTAGAACACGGATGGTTTCAATATTGGTGGCCAGAATATCACCATTGATGGATACTACGGAAATAACGGCGACGATTGTGTCTCAATCGTCAACAAAGCCAACAACGTCGTTGCGAGGAACGGATACTGCGGATTCTCGAGCCACGGTCTATCCATTGGCTCTTTGGGCAGCAATGGCCAAAATAGTCAAGTCGCCAACATTCTATTTGAGAACTGGGTAATGGATGGTGCGGTTTACGGGGCCAGGGTACGTTTCACCACAACTTATTTGGTGGTAACTTGACGCCTGGTAGTTCAAGTCTTGGGCTGGTGGAAACGGACTGGCCGCCAATATTACCTGGAGGAATATCGTCCTCAAGAACGTGTCGACACCCATCTTCATTACACAAAAGTGCGCGTCGCCTTTTGATCCGCGAATCTTCTAACATTGGAGTAGCTACTATGACCAATCGAAAGGACCAAAGCCCAACAATACGGCTCCGACAAGTACCCACGTCCAAAACTTCCGCTTCGAAAACTTTAGTGGTTATATGAACCCAAATTGGAGTATGCATTCCATTTTCCTTATGTATGATTGCTGACATGCCGGGCAGCTGACGGGACGTGCATTTCTGATCCATGCTGGAATTATGTCGAGGGTATCAACGGCACGCAGGGGATCATATTCGATCTCTATAATGGGACCGCCACCGGCCTGCAAGTGAAGAATTTCCATGTGCGACCATACAAGGGTACAGAGAAGGATACGACGGTGATCTGCGACCCTGCGACCCTGGCACCAGGTGCGCAAGATAGCTTGGGATTCAAGTGCTGGGACGGACAGTTTGTGGCGACCCCCATCCATAAATAGTCTGATTGAATGTGTACCACATATTGCTCTCTCTCTCAAGACGTCGCCTTGATCAAGACATGGTCTCGGCCAAGACTTACGTGGCGAGCTATGAATAATCTTGTATGCCCGCCGATATGGAGTGCGATCTTCTGCTCGTTGATGTCGGCGATACTTCGCGTCTGACCGACTCGGAGCGTTAGCAGCGCTCGCCAGCTCGTTTGGGCCAGACGTGATGATCCGCTAGGACAGTTCTCTTACTTGTCCGCAAATTCCGTACCTCTCAGAAGCAGTGCGGGCTATCCATCAGCTGTCCTCTCGCTCGCGCTTGGACCAGTATATTAGATTCCATATGCACCTTCGGCGCCCAGCATTGATGTCCATGGCCGGGGGTCGGTCTGGCTATATTGACTAGACCTATATTTACCTTCATGCTCTCTGGTCGATGGCGCCAAGTTCTACATACATCCACTTTCTTCTCACTAGTTTGCATTCGCCTGGCGCGTCATGACAAGTAGACCGTCTATAGAAGGGAGAAAATACTCCATTAATACATCAAGTGGCGCAAGACGACCTACTTCCCAGTACGCCGCAAGCGAGAAGCGGGCGAGCGCGTCGGTGGCTGCTGCGACCCAGACTCTCCCTATTTATTACACCAAGAGAGGGGCACGTACTAAAATAAATCACAGGATATAAAGTAACTAGCTTGTAGGTCATGCTATCTGATCCGGTGTTATGGATTTACGACATATCACCCGAATCCAAAGAGGTGGATGACTGGGTTCACAGCCCAGACGAGAATATCGACGATACGGGCTCCATCTTCACTACTCGTGGGGCATCAGCATTAGGATGTATTGCAATCACCTTCATCGCAATCTTTGGAATCTTGTAAGTATTCCGTATACTCGTCGGTTTGACATGACTAACAGACACCATAGCTTCTTCTGGCCATTAGAGATAGGAATAAAAGAAATAGCAACGCGGAGTAGTGCAAAGAATGCAACGGAGGGTTAGATCGTTTCCGTCTATGGACTTTGTATTCAGAAACTATTGTGTATAATTACTATAGCGGTCCGAATCGTGCACGTACGTATGGACGGCAGGAGCGAGTCTTGGCCTTCGCCATCTCGCACCTTAGCCCACTAACGCCGAAGAGGCTGGCTCCTTCAATGTAAAGGAGTCGAGGGACCGAGATTGTCGGTGGATTATCCCCGTTGCTGTGTCATCTTTCTAATGGAAATCAACAAGTACTCCGGTATGCGTATCCGCCCTCTCTATATATGCACAACAGTCAGCAAATGGAGAACTCTACATAGTATCACTACGCAACCCACGAGGCGCCTTTGTTTTACAATGTTACTGCGATCTAGACCCTTCAATAAGGTTCACACACGATGTATTTCCTGCTCCGCATAATGCATTCACTCGAGGCATCTACTTTATGTCAACTGTATTCGTCAGATGTAGACGCGCGCATTTTTTTGTGTTCATAATATTGGAAGATGGATTATTTCTTCCGCGGATGAGATATATCCTGAACGCGCTGACTACATTTTCTTTGCACACCACTACCGGCCGAGCGACTTGGCTGCCCAGCTGGCCCAACTTGATTGCGCTCTCACCTAGCTAATAAATTTCTCTGTCAAATGTTCACGGGCGGAAGCGTTCCAAGTACCGAGACGATGGAGGGGGCGACTATGCACCTCTCGGTCCCCAAAGTCCCCTACCCCCTCCTCGACCCCCCGCCAAGGGCTTTATTACCAATCAGGTGAGTAAGAAAAGTACATGGGGATGTGACTGATGAGGATAGTTTGCGCTTTCGCCGGATCCAAGGCAATGGGGTTACAACACCTCACCAAAGCAGGCTGAACCCGACGACTGGTTGCACATCCCAGACAAACATCTTGATGATAATGGATCGATATTTAGCGCTCGGGGAATATCATCGCTGGGATGTATCGGCCTTGTCTTTCTGAGTATAGTTGGGGTATTGTACGTCCATTTGTTGCACTTGAACCTTTAGTATGAGTATGAATGGTACATGATACGCTAACTACGTAACAGTTTCGTTTGGCCCCTACAGAATGGCATACGCAAGATGCTCAAAGACAAGCACCTGCGTGGATTCAACCTTGGTGGGATCAACGCCACGGTACAAGTATTTGAGAGTGCCTTTGCACTCATTGACAAGGATACGCCTGCAAATGTACGCCGCAAGGCCTCGCCGGTTGACAACCGCGAAATGGTGCTGGTGTTCAGCGACGAGTTTGATTGACGGTCGCACGTTTTGGCCTGGTGATGACCATACTGGGAAGCAGTAGATATGCATTATTGGGTGCGTCTTCTCCGCATGTTAGCTACATTCGCTGATGGGTGATGGTATCTAGGGGACGGACGACCTTGAGTGGTGAGGACGTACGAGAGAAGAGAGTGTTTGACTGAGCTTAATAGGTATGACCCGCAACAAGCGTATACAAAAGACGGCCAGCTCTGGATCGAGATGGCAGAGGTAGAGAAACCGGAGGATAACCACAACCTCAAGTATGTGAGCGCAATGATAACGACATGGAACAAGCTTTGCTTTACCGGTGGATTGATTGAAGGTGCGAGTTTGGGTTGGATAATAACCACTCGAGCTGAAGGTCATAGCGAGCGTTCAACTACCCGGTTCCCCCAAAGTCCAGGGATTCTGGGTGCGCACTCTCTATTCCACAACACTTGGCTGCAACCTAACTCGTTCTAGCCAGCAGTATGGACGATGGGTAACCTCGGAAGAGCTGGCTTCGGCGCCACCACTGAGGGGCTATGACCATACAGCTACGAAGCCTGCGACCTCGGGACTCTCAAGAACCAGTCCGACGCGTCTAACCCACCACCTACAATCCCCCTCTCCTTTCAACCAGGCCAACGCCTCTCAGCATGCACCTGTCCAGGTGAGGCACATCCTGGTCCTGTTTTCGCGGATGGAAGATATGCTGGCAGAGGTGCACCAGAGATTGATATTTTCGAGGCCATCATCGATCCCATCATGAACGCGTCTGCAGTCTCGCAGTCTGCTCAATTTGCCCTATTCAATGCCGGGTATATGTGGGATCATAGCAAGTATGGACATTACTATGGAAGACTGGATGATGATCAGTATGTGAATGCGTACCCGGGTGGAGTTTGGCAGCAGACTGCGAGCGTGGTCAGCAAGACGAACCCAGGGTGCTACGAGCTCGCGGATGAAAGGTGTTTTGCTACGTACGGGTTCCAGTACAAACACGGATACGCAGAGGATGGAGCGCATATCACGTGGATCAACGACGGCAAACTGGCGTGGTGCATGGATGCGCAGGGATTCGGAGGGGAGACGACTGCAAACATTGACAAACGAGGGATTTCAAAGGAGCCGATGGTGTGTATATTCGTTGCTTTGAGAAGGCACTCATTTAGTGTGATAGTACATTATCATCAACTTGGGTATCAGCGAGGGATTTTCCCATGGGATCCCATTCGACGAGCTGACATTTCCGGCGGATATGAAAGTGGATTGGATCCGTGTGTATCAATACGAGGACGAGATGAACGTGACGTGTGACCCACCAAACTTTGCAACGAGCAACTATATCAATGCGTGCGCCCCTAGTACAACGCGTAAACCTCGTTCTCATCCCCGAATAGCTTCCCCTGAGGCGTACTCAAACCCAGAACTGACTACGTGGTCGAGACCCCGAGATAAAGGCGGATATGAACAGGCATGGCCAAGGAATTCGATGTCGGATGGATGTTGACGGTCAAGCCAAAAAAGTTGAGTTCGATCAGTGGGACAAGGTATAATCGCGAGGCACGTGCTCGAGGCTCCGCTTACCTGTCGACCCGAAAGGTGACTGATGCGAATTGTCGGGTCGCCAGGTCGAGTCTAAATTAGATATCTAGATACCGACGAGATCTGGCTCTCTCCTCTGGAGTGGGGGGTGTTTGCCTCTAGTGCCTCCTCTAGTCATCGCATTCTCGTGAGAAAATTTGTAAATAAAAATATGTTCGAGAGGCTAGTGCGGGTGCGGTTAATCTGTTCACACCGTTCCTCCGCCGTTCTCACAGACGATCGGTTCATGTTCCGTGGGTTCCGTAATGCGATGGGTGGTGCGCGAGGATGTCACTTTGGAGCTACCGGTTATGAACTTCGGATGAAACCGTGCTCTCTCTCTCTCCGGGACATCGAGCAGCCGGCTAAGTGGCAGACGCTGCCCACTCTCAGGGTCACCTCGAGCAGCCAATCTTTGATAGCTTCCGTAGAAAAGAGACGACCGAGAGATCGTGGATGTTTGGACAAGCGGAACCTGAATCGATGCCCGGCGGGGAAACGCAAACTGCTAGACGTATCAGTAGATAGATTAGTAGAGTACAGTACAGGGACACTGCGTGTGTGCCAAGGGGTTAGTTTTGACAAGGCAATGGGCCTCGAAGTCATGGGCATTGTCCGTCCCATCAACCCGATCAATCCCAGAGTATAACAACCCCTGGGCCGTGCCATCGCATACCTTCTCCCGCCCTCACTTCTTGCACCCCCTTCTTCTCTCGTCTCCTCTCCGTCTTGGACGTTTTATATTTTTCAGGAAAATATTCAGGACTGGATCATTTGGGTTGCATTCGGATACCACCTGCTTAGAACTGGGGGATGCCTCTCCCCGAGGGTGTCAATATCCCGCTCACATATTCTCACCTCCTCCTCATCGGCAAGGTTATTCTCGTCACTCGGTCCTTCAACTATGGTCTCTTCGCCGGCATGATCTGGGACATGCTCCTCACTTTCGCCGACGAGGTCCGCCGTCCCTCGCCTGTCTCGAGAGCAACGCTAATTATGGGATGTTAATGCAGGTGAAATACATATGGAAAGCACCCTGGACAGTCATTAAAGTCGTCTTCCTCTTCAACCGATACGTTACCCCCATCGTGGTCATTGGAAGCCTCTACAGTTGGTTCCGCCCTTGCGCCCGGTGGTCGTACGGTACTGACAAAAGTAGCACTCAGTGGACTGGCGACCGATCTCACAGACGAAGTGCGTCATTAAACTCCTTTCTCTGCTATCCCTGACCTCTTTGCAGGGCTGCCGCAGATGGGTCCTCGTCTCCGTCTCCATCGAGCAAGTCTCTCTTGCGCTTGTCGCGTTTATTATTATCCTCCGGTGCGTTCTACTGACAATTTTGACCGTCGACTTACGGAAAAACTCGTAGATTACATGCCGTATGGCAAGCTTCTCGTCGGACGCTCTACCTCCTCATGGGTGTCTGGATAGCCGGTACTTCGGCTTCGATTGCAATGCTCATCGAAGTCTTTTACAAGAATAAGCGATGTGAGTGGTTTCGACTCGCCTAGGCCCGTGGACTCTGCTCAACCGCCTCGGATAGTGATCTACTACGAAGATAGAGCAAACGTGTGTTTTACCCTCGTTCCAAATGTCTGGAAACTATGGCTGCCGGATATCGTCATGCATGCCTTTCTCGTCTTTTTCCTCGTCTTCAAAGCCATTGCCACGCCAAGGTTCGTCCAACATTCATCTTTCATATCCCTCCCTTGCATCATGATCATCATATCGAGGCCTGAGTTGTCTCGGCCCATCTTCGCTCCGGACGCGTCCCCGAATTATCAACCTGCCAAACGTCGACGCCACGCCAGATGCCTCATCGCCTACGATAATCCCTCGCTCGAGAACGTTCAGGGAGGGGACCTGAAAAGGGGGGGGAGAGAGGCCCAGGCTCGCCGATCCGGGCGGACTCTGGCCCACTTCCGTTCCGCCGCCCCTTTGGTCCCACCCGTGCGAAGACGACGTCTGTCCTTAATCTATCGGGGCCCGACGCGGTCGACGTCCTCTACTCCCTCGAAACAGATTCCCAATTTCCATTTTTGGGAATTTGGATAGACACAGAGGCTCGACGTGATGGCACGACGTTGATGGCTGGGACGGAGATTTACCCCTCCTCGTTTCACCCCTCCTCCACCCCCTCGGACTCGTTGATTCATGCATTGGCTCGCCTCTCCGGAGCTCAATCCATTCTTTCCTCAAACTCGTTGCGTCTTGCAAATGACTGATAATTATGTTGTGTATAGGTCTAGCCAGACGCGGATGCTTGCCGTGCTCTATTCGGATGGCATCATCTACTATTCCGTCACCTTGACGGCCATCACACTCTCCTTTATTGTGCGTCCCTTTGATTTCCGTCTCGCAAAGCGGATCATTTACTCAATTTTTCTATAGAGTTGGAAGACTGCGCACTACCTCTGGATCGGACTCCCACTCTACAGCTGCTGGATGATTCTCACCATTGCCATGTCCAGATTACTCCTCTCGCTCAAGACGACACAGGTCGTCCATTTCCACAACTCGCGACGACGAAGGCTCACCTTGCATGGACACGATGATTCCAATTTCAGCGGAGGTGGACATGGTCGAAACGAGAGTGACGAGATGGAGATGGACGAATCCCCCTCGCTCGCGTCGCCGACAGATGGCAAAAACACGAAAAAGGTGTCGTTTATGACGAGTACCGTGACAAGTGGACCCAATTCGCCAAATGCACTCGAGAGCCAGAGCAGTTTTATGGACATGCAACCTCAGCCGACCTGGGGTCGCCTCGTCGGAAAGCCCCTACAAGCGACTCATTTCCCAAGTATCCATGCGAGCCATCTTGGTGTACCCCATCATACTCCGGTTGGAGGAGGAGGGAGCATTGCAGGGGCAGCATTCGCGGTGGTCGCAGTGCGACGACAGGAGGAACAGGGGATGTTTCGTCCATTAGTTCGCGTACGGGTAATTGGTGGTGGTGGCTCTTCCCACATCGATCGCGGAGTAGGACGAGTTTCACAGACCATGACGAGGACGAGGTTATTCATGACCCGTATGATTACATGCGTGGTCATGAAAAGTATGTTTCCTGGCTCTGACCTGGCCTCTGTCCTTTCTCTGTTCCGATACATGTTTTCCCCCCCTCCCGCGCGACGACCACAGTCTTGCGAGCTGCGGTCTGTCTGGCTTCTAAAGATCCAATAATGTGTAACTTGTAATTCCTATCGCAATCCAGTCCCTCTTTTCAATCTCATCACGGCTTCTCGAGAACTTTGGTTCACAGGTAGGGTGGGGGTAAAAAGATGGCGACGCTCATTTCATCACTCGCATGGGTCCGACGGGGCGTCGCTGCTCAAAATCCACAAACGTACACCGTTGACGATGAAGAGCTCAAGCGCGTTAGTAAGCTTGCTCGAGAAGAGCTCGCAGATGCCGAGCTCGACGAGAAAGTACTGTTGGATGAGATGGGTGAAGGTGCAGATGAAGAAGATCATGAAGAAGATTGGGAAGAGTATGTTTCCTCTCTTTTCTCGTGTCAATTGATCTGACTTTTGGACTTTTCGTTGCGCCTTGTGGATATGGTGGCGATTCGTGTTTCTGGTGCATCTAGTGTGTCTGATGATGAAGATGGTATGGAAGTCGATAAAAAGGACCCAAATGACTTGTCAGAGTACAAGCTCGACGAGTACGACGACGATGTCGGTCGGCAAAAAGGTGCAACCTCTTTCTTCCCTTCTGTTTGAACCTTTCTCACAGTTTACAGGAAGTCTCTTCTCGAATATCAAGGGGTTGACATACTACAAGGATAACGAGGACGATCCTTATATTACCCTCAAAGATGTGAGCCCTGCCCAGACGATTGCACGCACCTGGTAACAGATGACTACTCCTAGGAAGAAGACGAAAAGGAGGAGCTAGAAGTGTATTCAACTGACAACTTGCTCGTTGCTGCCAAAACGGAGGACGAGATTGCGCAGCTCGAAGTATACGTATACGACGAGAGCGCGGACAATCTATATGTCCACCATGACCTTTTACTTCCCTCTTCCCCTCTGTCTCGAATGGCTCGACTTTTCGCCCGGGACATCCCTCGAGCAGCCCTCCACGACATTTGGAAACTTTATAGCCGTCGGAACATTTGAACCAGAGATCGAGATCTGGTCGCTGGACACAGTCGACGCACTTTTCCCAACTGCTCTCCTTGGCAGACCAGACAAGACGAAAGCGCACGTGCCCACACCGCTTGGGACGGGGAAGAAAAAGAAGAAGAAACAGAAACCGCGTGGAATCGACCCAGAACATCACGTAGATGCTGTCCTCTCGCTCTCATGGAACCGAACACACCGAAACCTCCTTGCAAGCGCGAGTGCGGACAAGACGGTCAAGCTGTGGGACCTGAGTCGGGAGTTGGTCGATGGGAGTGCTGGCGGTGCGATTCGGTCCTTTGAGGTTCATAGGATAAAGTCCAGGCGGTCCAGTGGAATGCAATGGATCCAAGCGTTTTGCTCACGGGGAGCTATGATCGCACGGTTAGGACATTTGATAGCCGCGCCCCAGACGTTGGTGTGGGAAGTCTCTTGGGGGCAGACGTAGAGGCTGTTCGATGGGATCCATGGCAGCCACAATGCTTCTATGTGCGTCTTCGTTCTTTCCTATGATCGAGGCCGACATATCGGTATAGGTTTCTTTGGAAAATGGTTTGGTTGTCAACTTTGATGCGCGGATGCTGTCCAACGATCCAACTGCGGTGGCACCAACGCGCTTTACCCTCGCGGCGCATGACGGCGCCGCCTCTGCTCTCGATGTCAACCCGCATATCCGTGGGTGCATCCTGACAGGTGGAACCGATAAACTCGTCAAAGTATGGAACGTGAACGAGTTAGAAGGCGGCGAGAAGCGAGATGTCTCGTTGGTTACTTCACGAGATTTAGGCGTTGTGAGTCCTTTACCCCTTTACTGTACCGTACCTGCGCACATGCTCACTGCCGATGGTTCTCAGGGCAAAGTATTCTCCGCGTCGTGGTCACCCGACGACGCGCTTACCGTTGCTGCCGCAGGATCAAAAGGAAAGCTACAGATCTGGGACATTGCTGCCAATTCTGGTGTACGCAAGTCGTTTGCGCAAAAACTCAGAGAAGCCAACCGCACCGTCAAGGAGAAGCAAGGCGACGGACTTGTCGGTGTCGCGAGTGACGACGAGGAAGACGAAGAAGATGAAGAGTAGTTAGTGCGGAATACTGAAGAGATAACTCGCTGAAAGTATGGTAGGGGTGCATGCTAATAATTACATCTCCTGATTGGCCATCTCTTGTTATATGTCCTCAATCATCTTTATTGCTTCCGAGTAATAAGGACCTGGAACGCCCATTTGGTCCCGTTGAATGGCTTCTGCTTGATGGGCCAGTACCAGGGTCCTGTTGTATATACCTCGATGGTAATAGAGTGCAGTGAGACTGTACATGCTCAATGCGGTGCTGGGACTCTTTGGACCTAGTGCCTCCTTCAACTCGACCACCTTGACATTAATCTCCTTCGCCTTGTCGAAGTCTCCTTTGCGCAAATAGGTATTTAAGATGTTTGTCAGGGCTACAAGGGCAATTTCGCTCCTCTCGCCATAGATGCGTTTATCCACCTCTAATAGTCTTTCTTCAATCTCCAATGCTTCGTCCCACCTCTTTATACTATCATATGCTCGCGCAAGGTTATACATTGGACGCGTTGTGAGCCACGATTCGATACCGAAAGCACATGGTGCACGATCAATTGTTGTACTGGGAATATCTTCCGCATCTTCTAAACGGTCTCATTCTTTGTACAACCAAGTTCGCAAGCTAACTTGAGTTGGTACCTGCTTTCCGGCCCGTGCCGTCCAGCAGCGATCATGCACCCTTCCTCGGCAATGTCAATTGCGCGCTGCAGCTCTCCCATCCGCGAATATGCGTCGCAGAGCCAGAAGAGAATCTCCGCAATTCCATCTGATTCGCCAAGCCCAGATGCAAGCACTTCCGATCGGCAATTTTGGAGTATCGAGATGGATCTATGCGGCACAGCACGCAGAATCATAGTCACATAGGAGACCCGGTCGTTGAGAAGGGGTATGAATGAAGGGGCAAAAAGTATGTGTTCGACTTGTAAAATCGCGTATTGGTGCAAATGTACGTGTGAAATGTCTACACGGCAAAGGAGAAGACCCAAGGTCGCTTCTTGGTAGGCTGAATCCTCAATATTGTCTTCACCCAGACAGTCGTGCGCCCAAGCGTATATTGGCGGGTGGAAACGTAGTAGTAGATCGTTTGGTGTAGAAATAGTGGCCAATGTCGAATAGAGTTGTAGGTTGAGAGCATATCATCAAATGCTTCTTCATCCCATAATCCATCGACCAGAAAAATGCCGTGCAGGAGATCGACTGCATTACAAAATATTGGGTGACGCTCCAGTATGTAAGGATTGGTTCACCTTACAGGTCCGAACCCGGCCGACCAGGTTGGATTACCTGAGTAACGGGGTACTGGTACAATTGAGTGATCTGCGATAGTGAGAGCTGAAAGATAGTAGTGACCAGCTTACTGAGTTGCTGTAGGGGGAGAATGCCCTTCGTCATCTGCAGCCGGTGCACGCAGTCAACTATTGCGTTGGTAGTTGAGGAAATATAGTACCGAGTCTTTGCTTCTATTTCAGAGATTTGGAGTGATCCACCACAGAGTATGGGTGAAACCCGAAAATAGAGTCCAAGATGGCCCATCTGGTGGTCGAGGTCTCGGTGAATCTTTTCCGCATCAGTAGCGACCTAGAGAGGATTTTATCCAAGGAAGCGGAGTCTTCCTTTGTGACGCATTCACCCGTACTCGATCCAAGACTTAGGATTGTCGAGACAAGGGTTTCTCCAAACTCCGCTTCTTTGAGCAGCTCGCGGCAGGGATTGGAGTACCCCATAACTCCACCAATAAACTTTTCCTTCTCGATGAAATACGATGGCATCAAGGGATCTGATGCAGAGGTGGCCGTGATAGTGTCCACGATAGTGGGTTCGCTGGGGAGGCTGCGTCGAGATGAGTACGTTCTCATTCGTATTGAAGTTGCAATATTCGCAGCAGAGAGTACAAGCAACAGCCTTGAATGAGTGGTTAGTTGAGCCGAGGATTACAGAGGGAACTTGCCCTTTGCACGTGCTCATAGGTCGCTAGCTGTCCTGTAGTAAAGAGACCTCAAGGATGCCGTGGCGCTCCAGAAGAGTCGCTATCACTGTTTTCAATCGATCTGTCCTTATTGACGGGGTCAGATCCTCAGGCAGATGGACCGTATGGAGGATTTCCGCAAGCTCTCGAATGACCTCGTCAACAGAAAGCCACAGAGCAACCAATAGAACAACAATAAAGCTTGTAAATTCTTAGTGACTTGTAATCCGGGCCAAAGATAATCTACTGACCCACCGAGCTCGGTTCCTGCCATCAGATGAAAGTAATCGCACGGCAGAATGTCTACTTCCTTTTCTGCGTCGTATTGGAGTCTGTTCATGATCTCCCGTAGGACCAACAACTGCGAGCAGCATCTTAACCCTGAACCGTCTTCACACCAGTGAGAAAGCGCGTTCCTGAATTGTTCAATGCTCACCAAAGGTAATCAGATGCAATCCTTGACGATTTAATGACTCTGTATTTGCGTCTTCGGGGAACAACCGTATTGTTGTCGGGTCAACAACGTGCAGGTGGGCCCTACAACAAGAACTATACTCCCTGAGGCCTGGGAATATGTACTCTGACTTATGATATGTGACGACAGCCGCCGAGCCTCATTTTGACGGTAGCGCCTCGGATGCCAACACTGCCTGCAATTCTGGATTTTGTTACGGGTGCTGGAAAGATTACTATACACATGTAATGGTATCTGGATGTACCGAATTCGTGTCATTCCAGTAACTTGGCGAAATTAAACTCAAGAGACCCATTTCTATATTTTGTGCGTCATAATTTTTGCTGATTGGTTACTGACAATAGGGCAGGCCATTCTGCATAACGGCCCTGCTATCGAACCTTGGCCTCAAGTTCCCTCGAGCACGGCTCGCGCACTTGGGGATCGTCGCTGGCGTCCATGGACGGCATGCTTCCCACCCATCTAACGGCCGTTCGCATCCCCACGAGGCTTGCTCTCGACGACAACCAAAGACGAGATAAAAGTCGAGAAAGAAAGCCAGGAA
This sequence comes from Serendipita indica DSM 11827, assembly GCA_910890315.1. Lineage (NCBI taxonomy): Eukaryota > Fungi > Basidiomycota > Agaricomycetes > Sebacinales > Serendipitaceae > Serendipita > Serendipita indica. The sequence goes on along the minus strand of CAJVGD010000016.1, from coordinate 257,765 downwards.
TTAAAAAATAACTCATCTTTATTCAATGGAACCTTCAGGATACGGTTCAGCGCCGCACCGACCACGTATTTATCACGCCGCCAGTTATAACGTCCCCCCGACGTATGACTTGCCAGTTCCATCGGACTATCAAAGACACCCCAATGGTCGACTACATCGAAATTATTCGGAACCGGTCGGGTTTTCGCAGCGCAATGTCGTAGACCCACGATATGACGCTCAACCGCCATATCCATCTCAGCCGCTCCATCAAATTATGTCGCGTACGTACTTACTGTTCACTATAGATACATTTCTGACCGCCTATGAAGAATATCCTGCCCAGCCGCCCGCTGAATACGGAAGCAACGCCGTTTATCAAGCGTCCCATCGCCCAGCATATGACGAATATCATTCATCCGTTCCTCTCCACTCTAAAACGCCCCCAGCCCCGCCTATGAAGCCACAGCAAGTTCGTCGATCGATCGGGCAGGATGAGTCCACCGTCCAGGAACCGAAGCGACCAGCATTTCCCTTCAAATTTCGTCGGAAGGCCAAATCTACACCGAACGTCGAAGAGGCTACGGCATCAGCCCAGCCCCTTCCCGCCTCCAAGGGGCCCCAACTCGAGAGTCTGCCGCCGCATGGTCAGGGCCTCGACGAGACAAGTATAAAACAAGGCTCTGCTACAGAAGAGGCTACACGTCTTCGACGGCAGACCATGTTATGGTTTAAGAGCCTCATACGCTCGTCTGGACATGCGCAGTCGCGGCCCAGTGGCGGGCCCGTTGTTCTGCAGAAAGTATCTCCTGTAGAGGTAGATATCCCCAAGAAAGAGGTGGATAGTGCTAATGGGCGTGATCAGCGGCGTAGACGGGATTCTCGACCTGAGAGGGCACCAGAAGTGTACGCCAATCCACCTCGTGATTCGAGCTCTCGAAGGTTGGAAAGGAGAAACTCGGGAGGACGTAGCTCGGATGCGGATCCATCTCGACGTAGAGAGTCGTCGCAGTATCAGAGGCGGGGAAATGAGCCTGCTCACGCACAGGCGGTACCTACCCAGTCGTCGCGTCGTCGAGAACGTGGAATGTCCCAGCCACTTCCGACTCCATTGGACGCTGGCGATTCGAGGTATGGCCGAGCGCCTGCACGTCCTCGTAGTCGGTCGAGAGAGCGAGATCAAGGCCCTCGCCGATCCTCGCGGCGTTATTCGACCAGGGAAGACGGTTACACCTCAAAATCTATGGACGAAGGGTACAAGTCTCGGCGAGAAGAGTCGCATCCGATAGTCAAAGCCGACCCATCTCAAGTGGCAGTCCCACTGCAAAAGGCCAGCAGCATTATATCCAACAGAGAAAGATCACATAGTGTCCTCGAGTCGGAGCGGCCTACTACAGGCGACAGGCCGTCGACTGATGGGACAGCAGCGCCGAGCCAGCGCCCACGTGCACCGAGCCTTCGCTCCATTCTCAAGCCACCACCTTCTACGAGTGCAATTCGTCTACCATGGGAGGGCGATGACATGCCGCACTCGGGCGTTGAGCGCGGCTACGATCCACGGCATTCCGAGTATCGTCGGCGTCGAAGTGATAGCAATCGCTCGACTCAGCGACCTCCTTCCTCTTCTAGTCACTATGATCATGAACCTGCTAGATCGGTGACGTCCAAAAGCAGCATACGGTCTCACTCTCCAAGCACACGCTATTCGACAGAGTCTGGCGGTCAACGTGCGGAGCAAGTCAAGGTGAATACAAAGCACAACGCTACTAATCTAACGTATCAACCGCATCGTGACGCGGCACCAGCCCTCCAGTATGGGAGTGTGCCGGTTCAACCCATCTATTACTCGGACCAGGAGTACCCACGAACCCGTCGTCGATCGAGCACATCTGCAGCAAGGCCTGAATATGTTTATGCAGATCCTTATGGACATTATTCTGACTATGACCGGCGCGAGCCCAGAGGTCATCGTCATTATGCCGGCTATGCTTATCATGGTGCTGAATATGCTCCTAACTATTATGTACCAACCCAAGAGTATAGTCCTGCAGACTATGGACCGGTATATCCCGTGTATAGATAATACCTAGAAATGGATTAAATTGTCAATCTACGAGTCTATAATATGCTGAATCGAGGCTTGTGAATCTCATCTGAGAGCAGAAGCGGCCGAGCGAGGTGGTGACTGCCACTCAGATTTCTTTGACCTTCTCCCTCTTTCTCTGCGCGTACATCGTAATTCCCTGCAAAACATCAAGATGTCTATGCCTCATTCTACCGCAAACTGGCACTGGAAGACGAAATATGTTGGTCCCTGGGCTAAAGAATGGTTCAGCAAAGAGCTCGCTGGCGCGTCTAGCGAGCAAGGAGACAGCTCGGTGACCGTCGTTCGAGTCACAGAAGTCGAAGGAGACGTCGAGTTGGGCCAGCGGAAGAGCAAGTGCGTCCATCTTTTCTCTGGTTTCATGAACAAACGAGCTCATCGATTTCCGCACAGGCTCATCACCATCTACGACTGTCGAGTCGTCGTCGAGTGGAATGCGAGTGGGAAGGACGATACGAGCATCAAAGGAACGTGCGTGATTCCAGAAGTCTCGCACGAGAATACCCTCGACGGTGTCAGCGACTATACGGTACGTGTATTTCGCGTGCAAAGCATCGATTATGGTGTAATAATGTAATTTTATCAGTACGAGTATACAAAAACAACGTCCAAAGGCGACGGAAAGGCGGTTGACGCGCTATTCGATCATGTCCGAAAGGTTCTTCCGACGTTGCTCGAGGCAAAGTTCAAAGCATTCCCACAAGCACTACTCGAAACTCATGGAAAAGACCTTACCGTGGTAACGGACGATACACCAAACGCCAGTGGAACGGCGACACCTGTTCAACCCAAAGCTGCACCTGCGCCTTCGAGTACAAAGACTTCCGGAAAGCAGACTACTGTTTCCGTTGTCAATACGGCTACAGTCACGGTATCTGGCCGTTTTATGGCGAGCGCCGACGATCTCTATAGTCTCCTAACAGACGAGAAGAGAATACCAATGTGGAGTCGAGCACCAGCACAGGTAAGTATGTCTGTGATAGTTGCAGTCCTCGCTAATCATGAATCAGTCAAATCCTTCCCCAGGTGGAGCCTTTTCATTGTTCTCTGGCGGTGTGACTGGTACGTATTGCTGATTAGCAACAGCAACAGACTTTAAATACTTGCAGGAAAGTATGTGGAACTCGACCCACCGAAGAAGACGGTCCAGGAGTGGCGACTTACCGGTGGCGGTTGGCCAGATAGTAAGTCTATTGGGTGAACAAGTTGCGATGTTATTGACCGTCGATAGATCACTACGGAACGCTTACTACTACATTTAATCAAGAATCCGATTCGACAAATGTCGAATTCTCTCTTAAAGGGGTACCAAAAGGGAAAGAGGAAGAAGTCGAGCGAGGTTTGGAAGGATACTAGTGAGTTCCATATGAAAGATGGTCCCTTCAGGCGCTCACCATTGACAGTATTCGCGGTCTCAAGTCCATGGGGTACGTCCAGGTGTCTCATTATGAACCTTCGTCACCTCTACGCACATCGAAACCCGTTGCATCGCAACAAAAGTCCATCGACTGGAAAGGCTTTGCGGCCTTTGCCATTGCTGGGCTGGTTCTCGTGGCGAGCATCCTTCCTGCGTTCATGGGTGCCGGACGACGCTAGGTTGATCCTCTCGTCGCTCCATTATTTACCTTATTTACCTCATGTCCACGCTCTCTACACCCAATGCATTCCTTTCACCTACTATAGTTCCACCTTGCAGACATGCTGACATTTACTAATTAGGCTCGGTACCATCCTGTGATCCTAGGATGTTGTAGGAATCGGGTACGCTAGAAGGAACAAGAAGCAATTTTACATTCATTGTGCGTCCTAAGACAATTGCCGGAAGAGTCGTTCTAGGCCATCATTATATCGGCCTGTGCAAGAATTCCATTGCCCTTGGTCGCGTCGACTATTTCTCCACGTAAACGAGCCTCTTCTGCCCTTCTAAGCTGCTCTTGGGCCTTCATGCGACGCGGCACAAGGCTCTTTCTCTCTCCCGAAATCTTCCATCCTCGCAACCCATTCTTCACCTCGTCCTCAGACTGGATTCTGCCTTCTGCTTTGAGAAGTTTTGCGAGTTCCTGGAGTGTCTTTTGCTCGACGAGAGAGTACTGGGATGGGTCTGAGCGGTCGTAGTTGAATGACTCTTTGAGAGAGACTGGTGGGTTTGTGATGATGCGGTGTGTACGGAGCAGATTACGAGATGCCGAATGGAGCATCAATGGATGCATCAGGATCACGTCCCCAGCCTAGAGCCTGTGAGCGCTAGCTAATGACAGAACTAGGATAGACAAGCGTACCTTTCCGGTCATCTGCCTAAAGTCACCGCATTCTTGGATCGTTTTCAAGTACCATTCGAGCGAGTCGAAGTCTTCCTTCTCCGGAGCGTCCACGGGCCGCATCAGGGGGAAGACGCCCTGGGGATGATCCATTAGCCACTTGGCTAGCTTACCAATGCCGTCTGGACAGATCATAGTCCCACCCCCATTCTCTGGGATATCCGTATACAATGGAATCACCAACAGCCCTTGTTCCTTGGAATCCAAGAAATGGACAAAGAAGTCGCCATCGACGTGCCAATTGTCCAACTTCTTGGGATCATTGGGATTCTCACCGCGTTTGACTGCCTCATCCCACTTTGCGCTCCCAAAGTTGCAAATGAACCCATCGCTCCAGGAAGCGGCATTGGGGTCGACGCGCTCTTCGCCACCCAGCAAATCGCAAATCGCGTCCCATGCGACGGGGCAAAACGTTTGGACGTCAAAGCGCTTGTGCCATGGCATATTAACGCGGTCGGAGAGCCAAGTCGTTGGGTCTGATGGATCGTATCCTAGGCGCGACCAGACGTTTGCGATTGCATCTTGCGCTTGTTCACGTGAGAATGCAGAAGGGAGGACTACGTAGCCATGTGCGAGAAAGTGCTCGACTTGGGAGGGCGTAAGGACTTTGTACGTCGCAGGTGCCATGAGCTTTGCTCGAGTATGAGGACAGAAGGTGAGAGTGCAGACTGGGCCGAACAGTGGATGTGGGGTCTATATACCTCGTCTTTGGGCTATACCCTGTGCGTTGAGTCGTGAACCGAAGATCTTCCAGTGGCCACCACAGAGCTTACTAAAGCTAATCGATTATTTGCAAAGAATGGTTGCAGCACTTGCGAGGATATACAAGTCGGTGACTATGGTATTTGTGACAAAGAGGGACACGGGTGATAAGAACGGATGGTCCAATTTGAAGCGATGCGGGCTGGACTAGCCAACCACAAGCAGAAGGGTGAGGGAAAGGAAATATCCAAGATAAGTTATGTCGTAATAGGGAGAACTGCGGTTGTCTGCAGGATGGAATTGAATGAAGGGGGTAAGAGTATGGGATAAAAAATGGTTGAGATGATCGATTATCGACCGACAACACCAACATTTGCCGTCGAGCTTCCAGTACGCAACGCTTTGAAGCTCACGACGCCTGGTCCGCCAGCCCCCTTTCTGTCCGATGAAGACGAGGCGACGGGTCTTGGGCCAGCTACACTTCCCATACCCACGCTTCCACTCCTATCCCTCGCAGAAGCTCCACTTGCAAAGCTCGTGAATCGCTTCGTAATCGATCCCGACCGGGCGTGTGTGTTGCTCGTCGAGGGCGTCTTGCTACCCACACTAGTGCCGACGCCAGTATCCATTGCCGATGACATGGCACTTGGAAGTCCGTTTCCGTATCCGTTGGGATATCCATACGCCGCTCGACCTCCCTGGGCATTTTGGAGCTGGAACCCGTTGGCATTGGAGGAAGGAAGATCAGGAACTGGCGGGGCGGTTGCATCTGCCGATACGGTAGGCAGCTTGCGAGAGAGCGGTGGCATCGTCACCGTTCGGTCGCTTGCGCGTGGCACATCCATGATATGCCCTTTACTGGCCTCCGTATAACTCTTCATATGCTGGAGCAGCCGTGGATCAAACTCTTCCTCTGGCCCTATGTCCTCGTCATGGGCACCCGCCGTGGTCGGGAACCGCGAAAGGCGAGGCGCAAGCGGTGGTTTTGACACACGCTTGATTCCATCATCCTCTTCTTGGTCTTGTTCGGTTGGCGATGTTGCAGGTGACGCGGGCGGCGCAGCGGGCGCGGGCTGCGAGACGACGGATACTACACGACTGGTGCTTGCGCTACCGCTGTCGCTCGTGTGTGCCTGGCTTGCCGAAGACGAGGAGTTAGTCGATGAAATGGCATGTCGAGCATCTGAAGAGGAATGGAGAGTGTTCGAAGAAGCCGATGCACCAGAATGCACTGCCGTCGACGAAGCAGACGAAGAAGAGAAAGGCGGAACAGAAGAGGATGCAGACGGTGGGAGAGGCGGCGATATCGCGTTGATGTGTGTGTTCGCCTGCATTGTGCTGTAGATACCGGGCATCTTTGCAGATGAAGGGGCAATGGAAGAGCCCCAACTTGAAAACTTGGAGTCGGGAACGTCTGACGGTGTCGGAATCGCAAAGTCATTGAGACCCTTGCGTTGCTCTTGCTTCTTTGCAAGCGGCATCGTCGTTGTCGAAGGTGGATATACAGGCGCAGTCGAGTTGGGCATCATTGGCGACTTGTCCTCCAATCCGATCGGAGAGGGCAGGAACGATTGTAGAGGTTGCGTTGGAGTCTTTTCCACGATTCCCTTGTTGTTTCTACCTTCCTTTGTGGAGGCATCCTTTTGTCCCGCCAACTCGGCGTTGTGTTGCGCCTGGAGATGGCGAATAATTTCGGCAGGCAATGGCCACTCGGACACACAAAATCTGGGGACGGCACCCGAATTACCCTCCCCATCAACGGGAACAACAATCGTATCCTCCGGATCGACGAGCTCTTCTGTCGGGCTAGGAGCTTTGACGCCAGGCTTGAGGTGGACGCGCACGCGTTGGACAAAGCACCATCCGTCAATGTACTCTTCCAGCATAGATACTGTCTCTCCAATCGTGATGGGCAACTCGTCGGATAGACTGGGTGTAAACGTCGCTGTTACGACCATAGTACGGGGGAGCGGCTGGCCATCCAATCCCTTGGTAGTATCGGTCACCATTTCCTCTGAAGACGCTATGCTTGGCGGGACGATCGATTCGGGGAGAAGCGTCGAAGAGGCGGCAGTGTCGTGTGCACGATGATTGTTGGGAATCGAGGCCATAGAGTCGGTGTTCTTACTCGTACTCGCGGTGGTGCGAACAGAAGATGAACGATTAAGGGAAGTGGCAGCCTGTTGTTGCGCGAGCAAAAAGGCTGGGAGTGAGGGCATGGGCGGCACTGGTGGGTGTGGGAGATTGGGCGAGGCGAGCGCGTGCGACGACAAGCGTGAACGGTAGAGCGAGGATACACGTGGGGATGGGACGGCAGATGTACGTCGTTGGGAAAAGTCGATCGACGCGTTGGTTAGTCTCGAGCCCTTGACCGTCACTGTCGTCGCTCGCGATGCTGGTCTTGAAGATAATTCCTTGCTCATCCTTCCTTCAGATGATTCAGTCTCATCGATTGCTGGAGCAGCCTTCCGTGTTGATTTTCTTCGCAGGGGAGTAGGCGTTGCTGGAGGGAGAGGTGGGAGGGGAGGACTGATGGCGCCATTATGTCCTCGTCCGCGTGCAATTTCGACTGGAGGTGTGTTGGTAGAATCGTTGTCGATCCGCGCTTGGATTTCCCCTGGAGGTGGGCTAGTCAGGGCATCGTATGCGTCCGCCTTTCCACCACGCCCTTTGACGAATGAGAAGAAATCCCTCTTTTCCTTCCGTCTTCCTTGTTCTGCATGCGCCTGTGTCGGATAGCTCACACTGCCCGCGTCCATTGCACCGGATTCGAGCTTTGAAGGCGTCGGTGTGTTGCCGGCAGAAGAGAGTTTGGACCAAGAGTTGAGAGTAGGCGGCCTCCATTCGAGCTTAGGAGTCTTTGGACCCGTGGCAGAGAGAGGGAGAAACTGCTTTGCAGACGAAGGTGAGAATTCATTGGATTGAGCGGAGCCAAGAGCAGAGAATTGGCTATAGCTGGCGTTAGCTTCTGTGACAGATATATCTGCAATCATCGTTTGTCTGTCTTCCTGAGGGACTTTGCTCATTCGTCGAGCCGCACGCTTGTGATCGAGAAGGCGGACGGGACGACCTGTCCTCGCGAAATGGCGAGCTGCGTACCATCTCACGGCCTTGTAGAGCATGTACCCTGTTTATAGACTATGTGAGCAAGCCGTATATACGTTGCATTGGTACGTACCGACGATGATCGCGCTTAGGATGGCTATTGCCGCGACATAACCGGTATTATTAGGTTTTGAACCACCCTCTGAATCTGCTCTCTTCCATCTTGGTATACGCTTTGAGAGCGCGTTGTAGAAAATGTCGCGTATCGAGTCGTGTGAAGTCACGGGAGCCATCAGAGAGTTGCTGAAGCGCCAGGAGAGACTAGTAAAAGTCGTTAAGATAAACGAAATGACCCCAAATGTGGTGAGAGTGGGCGAGTAAACCAAGGAAAGGAAGAGGAGAGAGGAAAGGGAAGAGGTAAGGGGCAAGAGCGATGAAGGAAGATGGTGAAGACTGGTCTAATATCTGGATGAACCCAAGGCGCGGCATTATGCACATGGGAACGACGCGGCTGTGCGGTCAGTGGCGACACTGGCGGCCAATAATCCGTGTAAAATAAGGAGTGACACCTTGTTTTACACTGTAAAGATCGTCGGCGAGGTGCCTGTTTCGCGGTATGAGGAATTCCCTCGACTTGTACCTTTACTGGCCAGAGAAGCAGTAAAAGTCGATGGATATTACATTCTATACATCATCTTGCAACCCCCAAACGAGAAGAAGCTTCAGAAGCGGTCGCGGCTGCTCGCCATCAGCGATAGTAATCTCCATGGATGGCCGACGTTGCCATTCCTCAGCTCCATCGACTTTATGCGCATTATATTATTATGGTAATTCATGCGGAGTTGGCTGTTTGTCTCCGAGCGTCTCTGTTGTCGAGTCCAAGAAGGCTGTCCATTGACTGTATCGCATCCGAGTTAGTCTTCAAACAATAATTATCGAGTCTGACTAGGGTTTAGTAATCTGACTGGATTAGACTGCATTATTCTAAGTTTGCATATAACCTTGAGCGCGCCATCTTGACCTCTGCCACGACTTGTCGTTTCCATGATTGGTCGCTTTGCACAGGATACGCACTCACATACGTCAGAATCTGTCACACAACGTCTGGAGAGACTGCGGTGAGTATGACAAACACGTCCCAAATGTCTCTCTAATCAACAAATCCCCAGTCTCGAACACGCTCGACATCTACGAAACATCTCATCAACGCCCAGCACATCATCGCAGAGTCATCTCCCAAATTCTACCACCACCTCGCTCCCGAGCGGCGATCACATTGCCTTGCTCCCTCCAGAGCGTGACACTTGGAATGAGAATCCAAACGCACAAACGGCAAACAATGCTCCACGTCCGGGGCCGATGCGTCCACGGCATTGGAACCCACCTTTACAACCTCGGCCAAATGTCAGCGGTCCCGCGGCACCGAGGTCGTGGAATACACGAACGACACAGCCAGCTCAACAACCGGCAAGAGCAAACCCAAGAGATCCACCTTTGCATCCTCGCGTAGACGCCATGCCCTCTTCGAGCAGTGCAAAGGGCAAGAAACCCGGCCGAAGGAGGAGGAATAGACCCGAAGATCTGGAGTATCACATAGAGGCTGCATATGGATCCGAGTATTGGTACCGGCCGAGCTCCAATCCACGGTGGACGGAGTGGCGGACGGACGCCATCTCTCTGACACTTGCACCGACTCGCGACAACGACATATCAAATCCATTCCTACCATTCAATCCAGTGCTTCATGGAGAAAGGGTGCCAACTTTGTTCGAAACTACGCTTGCCGTCCTTTTCCAGCTCTACAGGCAGTCAGCAACCGTGGACGAGACTCCTGGTGAGGAGGGCTCGCTAGTGGCATTAATGGAATACTTTCCGCCTCATACACGAAGATGCATCCTACGATACGCCGCAGTACATCGACCATTCGATCAGCGGGACCTACAGCGCCTGTACACATCACACGACGAACCCGCATCAAGTGAAGCTCCAACAGATAACGCAAACGGGGAGATCTTAATAAGCGGGAAAGACATCGACGGGTCTGTCCTCGATCGTCTTGGCCTATCCACCCAAACGTCTCCAGAAGATGTCCAATTAATCACCCCTCAAACAATCATCCTATTCCAGACACCTCACCTACAAAAACGACATTTACTCTCGTTCCCAAAGACACTCACAACTCTCGGTCTGATTGCCCTCCCACCGCCATCTACCTACAAGCGACCATCTCACGCCGAATATCCTATTCCGCAGTGTTTGTGCCCATGGTGTACATCCGATTATCCACCCGCGGCTCTTCCCGTCCCTAGCTCGAGCACAACGAGCCATGGCAACAAGCCCTCGACCTTGAATATTCCGCTCCCATTAGCGACTACAACGTCCCTCTTGCCTATTCTCTGCACGCTTCCAGCTCTCCTTCCATCGCTCGTGACGCTAGACGTGTCGTATAATCCTTGGATGGCAGACGAAGCGATTCTCACCAATGTCAAAGTTCCTGCATCTACAGCGAGGGGTGCCGAGAAAGATAATGGTATACTTGGGCGATGGGACTTACGTCTCTGGGGACGATTGAAGACTCTTGGAGTTCGTGGGTGTCTAGCGCTCGTCAGCGGACGCGAGGTTCTACATGACAATTTACACAGAGTAGAGGATATTAGTATTGTCAGTTCGAGTATGCCCACGCTCGTCGAGCGCTGGGAGCGATCAATGTTCGCGGTTGGGCGGACTGTGGATGTGGTGTGGCGCATCAATTCAAGGAATATTGATGTCCCTGTATCTAGAATGGAACCTAGTTCCTAAGGATGGACTATTCACATCGCCTTTGTCGACCAGTCAGTTGTTGCCTCTATCCAAGGGCTCCGGAGATCGTTGAGTACGTTCGTCTAGGTACACCCAAAAGTTATAGTATGTTTTTATATACCACTATCCTGCAGTGATCTATGGAGGCCGCGCTCACTTAAAGCTGGCGGGACCTGGCTGGCAGTCGAGTGTCTCAACTTGACCCGCCCAAGACCCAGTTCCTTTACTAATCTGTCCCAAAGGCCCTCCCATCAAATCTCCTCGTATCTTTTCACCGTTCACACCGCTCCAAACATGCCTCTCAAGCGAACCCTTCCTGCTACGGCCACCACCGTTGGGAGCAGTGGACCTCAAACACGCTCACGGCATGGGAGTACCAGTTCTCGCACATCAACAGTGTCAATTGCACCCTATGTTCACTTGAACCCTGTAGAACGCCGTTCCAGTCGTAGCGCCGCGGCGAGACACAACGCCAACGACCCCCAGCTTCTCTCCTGGCTCCAAGGTTGCAACGGCGAACCCTCGTCGATTGAGATCATACGAATAGCACAGGAGATGCAGATGTAAGTGCAGTTATACCTTCCAAACCCCTGTTCAACATCGAGTGGGCTGGTACCGGTTTCTGTGGGCCCCTTCGGGACGATGGCATTCGAGTACCAGTTGCATCACCATTAATACTACCAACGAACAAGTTAGCTAACCCTTTGTCTTAGGACCCCCGCAGCCATTGAGAGGTGGATCGACGGACGTCGGGAGCGGATGGCCCTCTCTCCAGCACATAACACTACAAATTCTTCATCCAACTCAAGATCTGCATCGAGTCGCGCCATCTCGAGTGCGCGCTCAACTCCCATTGCCACCTCCAGTGGCGTGTCGGCAAGGGATCTATCCCCGGTTCTCGAGGGTGCTCAGCCTCTCGAGAGCGAGGAAATGGCCGGCGGTGCCTCTTTGCCTGCCGCCGGCCAGAAGGTAAAGGTGAGCAAGCGAGCGACAACCTTTTTCGCTACGAGATAGCTGAGCCACACCCGATTAGGCAAAGAGAATGACCACGGGTCAAACCGAGCAGCTTGGCAGGTGGTATGCCCAGATTGTCGGTGACAATGGGAGGCTGCCCTCTCCTGAGGAGTGGGCGGCGATCAGCGCGATCCTCAACAAGTGCGTACGATTTCCCCGCCAAAAGAATGAAATTTAACATGATTCTCCCTCTAGGTCCGTAGATGATGTCCAGCGCAACTGTCGGCGCAACGGACACATCTACATCCAGGAGTGGAGTCCTCCTGCGACGCTGGCGAGCCGGCGGTCGCGGAGGACCCAGGATGTAGAAGTGAAACCCGGTGCGCATGCGACAGCGGGACAGGGGAGCTCGGTGGCAACTGCTGCCACATCGTCGTCTGGGGGAGGCGGAGTGAGAGTGATGCGCAAACAAACCACACCAGCGCGCGTGTCCCCATACTCCAAGGATCCTACGACACGCAAAAAGGCGACAAAGAATCCTGCAACAAGCAAGACGAAAAAGAGCTCGACCGTCGCTGATGCGACTTCGCTCCCAAAACCAAGGAGAACCAAGGCCATTACTCTCCTTGTACACACTCCCCCGTCCCTCCTCACACCACTTACTTCATCCCTTGATCTCGTGTACGAAGAGTACCACGCCGCCGGCTTCGGCCCTCATCCAACTCCACAGTCGAATCGCAAGGCTAACCCACGTCCAACGTCCACCTATCCAGTTCCTTCTCGAATCTCATATGCTCCTATTCAGGCATCTCTCCCACCCCTACCACTTCCAGCTGCTCAGCATCTTCCGCCGCAGGCTCCTGTCGAGGACATCAGGGTCCCCTCAGCGCGACTTACCGCTCGCGAGTACGACACGGCACTCATCCTTGTGTCAATGGCCGGTCAGACGACATTCTCAACGTCGAACATTCGCGATACACCCCGTTCACCAACGTCGAACGCAAAGGGTGGCAACTCTCGGCCTATCTGCATTGCTGGCTTGATCCCCTCTGGACCTACCGTGTCCGAGGCCGACATCTGGGAATAGCGTCTCAACCACACATAGATCAGCCTGGTCTGCTAGCTCCAGTCGCTGCTCAGCGTCCCCTGCGTTCCATACGCCCATACGAAACACTCTAGGACCGCATTTCACCACTACATCAACGACAGGCAGACTCTCACCTCGTCGTCCATCACTTGCGCCTAGCGCCACGATGGATTTGACTACCGAGGAAGCCTTATTGATCTGGCGTGGATTGCACTAGCTAGTATTCAAGGCGTAGCAGGCCCACACATGACTCGCACATGAACGATCATCAACGACAGCCGCCCAATACGCAATACAACACAAACTTATTATGGCACAAGTTCGCTTGTCCGTTTTTCTCTTCTCTCCCATTGCTCTCGGATTCGGATTGGACCTATCTACTGCTAACGACTTCTAATCTCTCCCCTATGACCTATGCACTTCTCGTGGCCATCAGTCTACCATACATCTGTTTGTTTGTTAATTCTCATGTACGAGTCGACTCTTGATTATATTTCGTCACGTGCTCGCCTAAACCACAATATTGTGAATTAACCTCTGGGGAATTAGTCGTAAATGATTATATTAGAAGGGCAATATAATCTACCAAGAACAGGGGCAGACGACCACAAATGATACGACAAAGCCAACAAGATGACATCGAATGTATATCTGGTCCATAGAATCCGCCTGACCTAAAGAAGACCCTCCAGACCTAGCCGTATTATGTAGGGGACAAGTAAGAGCACGATGTCTCAGCAACCGATGGGATCATCGAGCCTGTCCGGCATCGGTCGACGATCATCTCATTTTGTCGTGAGCCAGATATTTGTGCTTTAATACACAGATCTGACCCATTCTTGGGCCTCTATTCGTCTACGCTTGACTGCCGCCGCCACCTCTGGCCCCCAGACATCCTCTGGCTTTTGGCCATTTCGATACGCCTCCTCATGCTTGGCCACCTAGAATAATATGTCGAGTTTGGTTCGGGAAAGATAAAAGACTACATACCTCTTGAGGTGACATTACAACGCAGTTTACTACACTCAATGGCTCGTTAAAGTTCCAACGAACGAGCGTCGGCCTCGAGAGTGACTCGAACGGAGGAAGCGACGATTTTGAACGATGCAGTTCTTCAAATACGAAACCGACTTCTTCATCTGTGAGTGGTATCCGCCTATAGGTCGAATTGAGTAACTTTCGCTTACGAAGATATCTGACACACTGTTGCTTCTCCAACCCGGCCCATTTTGTTTCCCTCGCGGTAAGGTCTTTGGCTAGTTTCTCCCACAGCTTTCGCCGTCCCTTGACCGCTAGTGGCTCTTCAATCTTTCTTCCACCAAGTTCGCATATCAAATAGGTAGCGATATGCATCCCAAATATTGCGGGAAGCATTCCCAGAACGGGAAGAATACGGACCCGAAAGTCGGAAAACGGCGCGAGCTCATGAACTGCGCCCTTTTGGAACTCTTCTTCTGGTAGAGGCAATAGCCCAAGTGGTTTCGCTCCGTCTGTTTTGTCAGACGGTGGGACTTCTGTTGAATAGACAACTGGAATCCCAGAGAGTACAGGATGTATGGGGTGCATACGAAGTCGGCGACGCACGGCTCGCGCTAGAGGGTCGGCTATTGTCTGAGATATATCGGCAGACTGGATATGGGATGGATCCATCTTTGCTCCTGCCCCCATCGAAGCAATGACCTTGATTCCTTTGGAGTGGCAATACGATAATAGGTCTACCTGAGTCGAAGCTTAGACGACGATGATGAATTATAAAAAGAGCTACCTTGGTCGAAATGTTGTCTATCGCATCGATTACCCAATCCGAACCGTCTAGCCACCGGTGTTCCTGCTCGTTCTCGGCGCTCCAGAGTTCTACGAGCGTTTCCACATCTATCCACGGAGCTATAGCCGCAATGTTATTCTTAAGGGATTGGACCTTGGGCGTGCCAACCTCGGCTCGAGTCGCAGACGCATGCCGGTTCAGCGAAGACAGTGTCACGTAGTCGAAGTCTAGCAGCCGAAGCTTGGCGACCCCACTATAGAGGCGTAAATCCCTTGTCAGGAAAGCTCAAGAATACGTACCTCCGCGCGAGCATCATTGCAGCCCAGCTCCCCACTCCTCCACAGCCGACAACAGTAATAGTTGCTCTTCGAATCGTATCCATACCATCCTCTCCGAAGAATGCATAGTTTCTTGCCAATTGCTCCCGGATTAACTCGTCGTCGAAACCTCCAACCACGCTCGCAGCCACTCTTGCAGCCCCTTTGAGCGCGTTTCCTATACCGTCTGCCGTTTCTGTTTCGTTGCTTTCCTTTTTCCCATCTTTTGAAGCAGACGATGCGTTTTTGTTGGAGGCATTCAACGCGTCGTTTTTGTACAACTCTTGCAATTCGCGGTTAAGACGTTCCTTTCCTCTTGATTCACGAATAGTTGTATATATTGACCGTGCTTGTAGACTTGCGAAGGACGCGACCAGCGCAACGGCGATGAACCGTGCTGCTTGAGACTCGATGACTGCATTCACACGTTCCATCCGGTAAATAGAGCGAGAGGTCCAGACTTTAAAGGCTGGTTGGCTTGGACAGTCAAAAGGGTTTATCACGGTCGGATCCAAAGTATGCCATTCGCACGGAAGATAACAGGATTGCACAATATATGATAGATCTACGATGCTGAATTCAGTCTATACATAGGTTCTGGCCGCTCGTTGCCAGCACAAAGATACGGGCCAACCAGCTCAGTCTCAACTTGACACCGCCCATACTATGCAGGACTGAGCAGGCTGGTCCTTGTAGTGCATCCAGCTTATAAAAGGAGCTCAAGGTTTCAAGATATTACTCACCAAACCATGGACAACGTCCCGGATGATATCCTAATCCTCGTCTTTGAGAAATTCACCTCTTTTTTCGAGCTAGACCAGTCACCCACTCTACTCCTGCCAATATGTAGGAGATGGAGGAACCTTATACTCGCTACGCCCTCTCTGTGGGCGAGTGTGAAGCTCAGAGTGACTTCGATGAAGGACGCGAAGAGAGTTCTGGCCAAAGCAGGACAAGGACACGGACTTGAAGCTTATCTACGACGTTCAGATCCCCAACTATCCACTTCGCAGCGTATGGGAGACAGCTTTGGCGTCGGGCTCCATATCCACCTTATCTGGACTTCGGCGACCAAAGGCCTCACAGACGAGGAACACTTGCACACCTGCAACGTATCTCCTCTCAGTCCATTCGCTTGCCCCTCTTCTATTTGCCAACTGATCCCGGAACGTCAGAGGCTATTCATCCGTCTGGTTGAAATCGTTGCTGGGAAATACCGACCTGGCTTCGAAGGGAAAGCTTCTCGACTCGCTAGATGGGAGTCACTTCGAATCGCAGCAGGCGGCATTTTCTCTCAGATATGGCCACCAAGCGAATTACATCTATTTCCGCAAACAACTCTTGCGGATAGAGTCGTCATACCGAGACTCGAACGACTATGTATGGTTTTATCGAGCGGCTTGGAGTTTAAAGCTCCAAGTCTCCGACATCTCGAGCTTCGAGGGGCCTGGATCCCGAGCACGGCAAACCTGGAAGGAGTAGAGACGCTACTGATTGTAGCGACAACCTCCCGATACTCTCTCGAGTTTCCAAGTCTGATCAACGTGACAACGTTGAAGATTCAAGGAGACTCGGTTCTAGTCAAGGCCATCACGAGAGAGATACGAAATCCAAACTTTGATCAGCACGCATTTCTTCCTCGACTCCGGCATCTCGTCTTTCTCTCGGCTCCCCCAAACGACACTCTCGTCGCCCTCCGACACATATTCGATGATCGACGCACGCTAGAGACGATGAGTGTCACGGTGGACATTGAGATAGATACCCAGTTCTTTGATGCTTTGACCGCCCGACTCCTTGATGGGACGTGTCCACGGATCCAGACGCTCGTCCTCATGTCGTGGAGGATTGTCAAAGCAAAGGAAGTAGACGGTCGCGTCGACTGGGACGGCATTCGCCAATGGACTCTGCCTAGTACCTTTTATCTTGATAAACTTGGCAAAGCCCTGGATGCCGCCGTCGCCAAAGGAATCGTGCTCAAACTACCGGAGGATCCGTACATTCAACGAGCAGTCGAGGCTGCAAAGGAGGGCGCGAAACAATAATCCACGTCGTGCCTCTCTTTCTCTACCTCGTTCAGGTGATCGTTTCGCAAATGTCAAGTATGAATTGGGCAGTCGGATGATGGTTGGAAATGACGTGGTAATATGAAGCTCGGCGGATACATGGGCATCCTCGTGCTTTTTTATAATCAGATATAAGCCAGCGATCACGGTTTGTCGACTACTTATTTTAGCTGGTACACGAAAGATAGATAAATATTCGCGATTCTGTCAATCATGTATCAATACAGTTTATTTTCCTGGATATACCTTGCTATTCGTACTGGAACCAAGTCACTCAGTTTATCTCCAGACCCAAGCGCTGGCTCTTCGTATGACGCTCGCACAGACGACCTGGCTCGCGTAGAGCTGAGTGTCTGAAGGAAAGGATCCAACTGCAACATCAGGATGCTCCCTGAGTCTCTATAAGGGGCCACTTCTGGTTGAGAAAAGAACGCCTCCTCTTCAGCCTTAACGTCCACGTCTTGGTTCATGGTTCTGCGCGCACAGACCACATGCGAGTTGTCGCCTTCAGGTCCCGGAGCGAAAAATCTGCGTAGCGCAGCATCCATCTCTTCCGTCGAGTTCCCATAGAAGCGTGGGTCAAATAGACGAGTGACGGTGTCGAAGCCGAGGATGAAGTATAGTTCGACTCTTGCCAGTGGTAAATCACCGGCACGCTGCAGACCACCAAGTCTATTATCAATGAATTCACGCAGCTTTCTAGACTTGCCGACAAACGTCGGTTCGTCAATTGCAGCAACGCAAAATGGCGCGTCTGGCTTTGCTGGATCCGTCGCTGACCGCCGACTAGCTTCATCCGCCAGAATGTACATCATTTCCAGCCGCTGTACATAAGTCGCGTCACCCGGTTTGAGCTTCTTGTCCGCGTTTGTGACGGAGAGCAAAAGCATACGGGCGTCGTATGTCCTCTTGCCGGTACTGTCAGGAAGAGGCGCCATAGCAAGTGCTAGGTGTGCCTTTGTAGGTGGATTAAAGGACGAATCGAGAATGGCGATACGTATCGGAGGATTGTATGGGTCTGGTAGGTTGACTCCAGGCGGGAGAGGCCAATTTTGAGATGAAGTATAGACAAACTCGACGTCTGTTTTGTATTTAGACGTTGAATTGTCACCCTTCAAGCGCTGAAGTGCTTCAGCAAGTCCGCCAATCGTCTCTGACGACATTTTGCGACGCTTTATAGAGCTTAGGGTCTCCGTAGCATCAATCTGTGGTCGTAGAGCAAGAAGAATACTCCTTCTTGCAGTGGATTTGCAAGCAGATAGGCAAGCCAGAATATGGCCGAGATCAGGAATCCAGAGCTAGCTTGGATTCGCCGCCGACGACAGGCTCGATAGACTTTGAATCCTCCCGGCTGCTTCTCACTCAGAAGCTAAATACAAACTCGAAGAAGTCTATATTCTTACTCCCGAGGCTTGTCTCAACATGAGCAACCCTCACAAGTCTCTTCTCAGCAAGGCTCTCACCGAGAGACCTGCATCTGCACCGCTACAAGATGGAGACGTCGCTATGAAGCATAAGAAAACGCCATCTATTCCCAACCGGCCCCTTTCGAGCACCCCATTGGCGACTCCATCATCAATATCACGTCCTATTCCGATTCCGATTCCAATCCCTCCTTCTCACTCACCAGTGAATCGACCATCTTCACATCATTCAACTCATCTTGGTGCCCTGCATAATTTGGGTGAGTGTCGCCTCGTGTCCCGATGCCACGTCTAACAATGAATCAGGAAGTCCATCTATCACTTTTGACCTCCCAAAGTTTGATAAGACATCGGAACTGTCAAAGGCATCCGTGGTGAAATCCCGCCTGGGCAGCGTCCTCACCAGAGGATTCATCCTGAAGACCGACTACTATCCCAACGGTCAGCTGAGATGTACTATTCACAACTCAATCATCTCATAAGAACATAGGCCGTGCTCTTGATCTTGATATCAACCTGGGCGGAGCTCCCAACTTTCGCTCTCCACGAGGGGTTTCTTTCAACGTTTTTGGCGTCGCTCAGCCGAGAATCGCAGGAATCAAGGCTATCTTGTCTCTGCTGGATTGCCGTCCATCTGCCCAGGGTGCCAAGGTGGTCGACAAGGAAGAAAAGGCATTTGGTCGAGAATATAGAGCTAACCACCCACGTAAATGCCTCTGGTTCAACACTAGAGAGGAACCCGTTGGTAGGAGATACGTGATTGGTGGTCTTTCGGTACTGACAGTACCTAGTATATATCGGGACGCGTCCGTTTGTGCTTCGCGATGCAACAGATCCCCGACAGAACCTCCAAGTGGCTGATAGTGCCGATATTCTTGAAGCCGTCGAACAGCGTCTTAAGGAGGACATCTTGAAGGAGGCAGCAACGTACGGGGCTCGTTGCCAATCGGCCGCTACTGACCCTCCCTAGTTTTGGTGGACTTGTGTTGACGCACAACGAACAAGGTATAATTCAAACTGCGTCCTTCCGCAAACTAACGCTCCTCTAGAGGATAGTGACGGCCGAATCCTCCCGACATGGACAGCTGCGGATCCGTCAATAGTCAAGACGTCTCGAGAGGTTTGGGAAAGTGTTAGAGAGGAAGGCTGGCCAGTCGAGTATCATCGAATTCCCATCTCGCAGTCACGACCCATCGAAGATAATTATCTTGATGCATATCTACAAGTCCTCAAGACCGTCTCACCTGTTACGACACCCATCGTCTTCCATTGTGGGATGGGTGCCGTTCGTACAACCTATGCAATGACTGCCGCCTGTATCGTCAGGCGGAAACAGTGCATTGACTTGGGGTTGGGAGATCCATTCGCCGGTCTTCGCAGTAGCTATCCTTCCATGGGCGCGATCGGGATGAGCTCCTCCCCCAGTACTCAATCTCAAGCAGCCATCGTTCTCGAACAGGGTGGGGTTTGACCAAACGGCGTGACGTATGGCTGACTTTTTCGAAGCGGAAATGCAACGCGAGCACAACGAATCTCTTCTTCGATTAGCGCATATTCTTCAACAAAGTGCGCTCCCAATCATCCAAGTATCGTCGCACTAAACCTAGAGCCAGATCTTGATACTAAATCATCGTCTGCTTCGGCGATTGAAATCCTCGTCTCGCATCCATCCTTGCAGACCAACCTTCAGAATGCTCTTAGAGGCAACTACAGTATCATTCTATCTCTGCTAGGCATCATCGATCATGGACCCTTTATCAAGAAAGTAGTCGATAGGATCATCGACTCGGCCTCTCAGATGGTGAATCTGAGGGAGGAAATACTCACTGGTCGAATACGCTACTCTGTCAGTCGAGGTGATGATGAACGACGTGCGGAATGGATAGAGAAGAGCGCAAAGGCCCTAGAGAAATAGTATGTGTTTGATCTTTGATGGCTGGTTCTTATCCGTCCTAGCTACTTTATCATAGCCTTTGCAAGCTATGTAGAAACAAGCAATAACTTTGAAGAGACCTTCGCAAGTTGGATGAAAGTATGTATTAATCACGTTAGAGCGCCTATTTTTACACAGTATACAGGCACGAATAGAAGTAACCAAGTAAGGGATGACAGGGATAGTGTCCATTCACTCACATTCTACAGCCAAGTGATGTTCCTACGACGGTCTGGATCTGCATTTAAAAGTGCGTTTCGAGGGCCCATACGAGTCGAAGATTGACGACTTCTTACAGTCTTTGCACCCATAAACGACCTGAAGGCACTTTCTCAAGCGGGATTAGAGTCTCGAGATCAGCAGCAAGTTGCTAAAAGAAACCGACCAGATCTTACCATTGCCGGAGGTCAGATTCTTGGAGACGAATGGGCGGAGCATGTCGTTCGAAACCGCGGCGGAATCATCTTGCGAACGAGGTATGGGACAACTATCGTCGTGACATTGACTGAGATTACTAGTACCTTACTTAAATCTGATCAGTGGCATCAAGAGTATGAAGAGATTCCTGGTGGTGTCCGAGGTGCTCCTTACTTCCGCAATGTGCCTGGAACAAACATCTACGCGTGTGGTCAACCGACTTCGGAAGCGATCGAAGAGGTTGTTGCACGAGTGCACCGAGACTTCCCCGAACCTGGTGATATGATTTGGATCACCCTTCGTGAGGAACCAATTATCATCATCAACGGCGCACCGTACTGTCTCAGAAGGGAGAGCTACTCGCTTCGAAACATGAAGGTGGGTGTTTATGCTCTATGCTTGGTGGGTCTGAATCATGTCTAGGATTACGGCGGTATATCAGCAACGCGCCTTGAAGTCTTGGAGGAGCGCTTAAAGGACGACGTACTGGCAGAACTGAGGACCTATGGCGGCAGAGTACTACTCCACACCGAGGCATCTGATGGACAAGTGGTCCCTGTTTGGGAAGAAGCACGCGAGTCAGATGTCGCTACTTTGAAGGAGGTGTTTGCGGCGAAGAGTCACATCAACAACGTCCGACTTCACTATTCGCGTGTTCCAATTACAAGCGAACGTCCTCCAGATTTCCATGAGTGCGTCGCTCATTTCGTTTTTGACCTGGTCTGACCAGAGATCCCTTGGCAGCATTTCTGAGTGGGACAATTAAAGATTTCTCAGGACGCTACTAACCAATAAACAGCCTTATGGAAGTCGTGATTCGAACACATACCACCCGTACGCCTATCATTGTCAACTGCCAACTTGGAAAGCGACGGTCTACCATAACTGCTGTGCGTACTCTAAGTCCACTTGAGCTTTACTAACAGAGTAATAGATTGTCATCAAGCTCATACAGGATTGGGTGCAATCGAGCAACGAACTGAGCCGAACTCCCAAGACCCCTCAGACAGGCTACGAGAGATTCCGCTTCTCTACATCCATGACTTCTATTTCCGACAGGGTGCAGACGGTGTCCAAACAGCGCCCTTCATATCAAGTCATTAATAGTACGTGAGTATACATCCACGGAAAGTCATCTAATTAGTGCTTCGAGACCTGCTACGAGTGATTCGGGGCGGACTGGAGGTCAAGTTTTCCGTCGACAATGCTGTAGAGCTGTGTTCCCAAACATTTGATTTGCACAAGGCCATCGAATCCGCCAAAATAGCTGCAGACGAAGCTGTCGACGAGCGACAGAAGCGCAAGGAGAGCGTGAAAGGGTTGCATCATCTCCGACAATACTTCGAGTTGATCATTTTCCAAGCATATCTCAATGTGACGCAACCAGATACTTGGAGGGACTTGGAAACGTTTGAAAACTTTGTCAAGGCCCGACCAGGTAAGTCTAAATCTGGCTGTATCAAATATCTAATCTCGTTATAGTGTTCAAGACGTTTGAGAAAGAGCTCGACGTCGACGATGCCAACGCCCTCAAGCCGCTTGAACGAGTCGAGGTTTCCGACGGCGTAGCGATGCCCGACGAAGTCGTAAGAATCGTCGCGAATCGTGCAGGCGCAGTGCTGTCAGCATCGACCATTCTCAAGTCGGACTTTTTCAGCAACCTCCAAAAGATGTCCCTGCCCGAGTACGTACCTAGCCATACGATACTTCTCACGACTTGCTCTTCCTATCCCCTTCATTTCGTCGCGACATGTCATCGCATAGGCTGTTATCACGTTATCTATGGCCACCCACATGGTGACCTTGCTTGCGACTTCGGGCCCGCATGGTGCATCGATGGGTCGTCATTCCTTTTGATGGCGATTCTCCCTATCTTGTGGTGGCACTTCATCTGACTACCACATCCATCAGACGAATCGAAGGCTCGCCCAACTTTAGGAGGATACCTCTGGTATTGTGGGCTGGCTCGGGTGCCGAATCCCAAAACTATACTCACGCTCGAACCGAATATGTCTGTGGGAGCGGTATGCCGACCGCAGAAGGGTGCGTCTCTTCGCTTCTCTCCATCTAGATCCCTTCTCGCGACCGCGTGCTACCAATTCGGGGCGAGGTAGCGGCTCTAATATGCGTTGAATAGATTGCGTCGTGCGCTCAAACGGGTTGGTGCGTCCCCAGAAGGACCGAACGTCGCGTTTTGGACTAGTCTTCGCGAGGAGCCGGTCCTCTATGTCAATGGACGACCTCACGTCCTTCGTCAAGTCAACCGGCCATTGCAAAACATGGAGTAAGAGTGATCTGTTTTGGAGAAATTGGCTTACGCGACGTGCCAGAGCGACCGGAATCACGACAGACGTCGTCGAGCGTATGGAGCAGACGCTCAAGCGGGATGTACAGAAGGAAGTGTTTGCTGGCCAAGGAAGAATTCTTCTCCATGACGAGGTTGAGGATTCCCCTGGTCAATTTACCATTACCCCTCAGTGGGAGACGGTTTCCGTGGAGGATATTATGACCCCGAGGGTGAGTTTACTCTTCTGACCCTTGAGACCCCAAACTAAGCTGCGATAGGACGTGTTTGAGATGGTGACCAAGGAGGGCTACAAGGTGAGCGATATTCATCCTCGGTTACCGGCTATTGACGGCTTTGGGAGGTGGACTATGCACGAGTGGCGATTGTATGTGTATCGTGGCTAAACGAGACGTTGGGCATTGATGGCGGATTGGCAGACTGATGAACAGGCGCCGCTACCCGAGAGCATGGCAATAGTAGGTCGATGCGTTAGACACTGCCTCCGCGATCTGACGAGCGTGCCTAGATTTTGGAGCGAGTAAAGGTTGGCTTAGGTTCCGCAACGGACCTCATCTTCAACTGTCAAATGGGCCGTGGTCGAACAACGACGGGTATGGTCTGCGCGAGCTTGGTGGCAACGATTCTCTATGGCGACTATCGGATGGAGAGCGCAACGACGGACGAATCAGGAACACAAGAGGCCTTTATTATGACGGACGGTGTGTCAGAGGAGGAGGCCTACCTGAACGGTGCGTAACGGTCCCGGCCATTTACGATTTCCGGTGCCGAGAAAAGAGTCTAACACGAAGCAATCTAGGCGAATACAAAATTATCCTGCAACTTGTCGGCTTGCTGTCTCATGGGAAACTCGCCAAACGGCTGGCGGACGCATCGATTGATCGCATGGAAAGCGTGCAGAATTTGAGGCGGGCGGTGTTCGAGTGCGTATAGCTCTGCTGGTATCAATGATATGATGGCACTAAACCTCTCGCTTGCTCTCGGCTATCCCACACTCCACTTTTACTTGTGGACTCCGATCCCTCGGTGTAGCTACAAGCTCAAGGTGGCGGCCATTGACCGGAGCCGGTCTCCCAGCAAGTACAATGCAATACTGGACGTGGGGATCAACTATCTATACCGGTACGGGACGTTGATTGTGTTTGCAAACTACCTGGTGGAAATGCGACTGCGTGTCGAGGAGACGATGCCTACGTTTCCATCCTGGCTGGAGCAGCGGAGGGAGATTCGGACGTTGCTTGGGCGGCGGAGTCTTGATTGACGGTTGTAACAAGTTAATAGATCGCGTATGTTCTCCATCGTTGTTGACGGCGGCCCTGAGGCGATACGACCGGCTATCCGGTCACAGGTGGTGACCGGGAATGCGCGAGAATGGGCGCCGGGGGGCTGCTGACAATTGAATTGGGGGTTGAGCGGCCGCATAAGTAACAAACTCGAACTCAAGGTTGGTCTTTCACCCACCCCTCAATCTCTTTCGCCTCCGCACATCCTCGTCCAAGGGATACCGCTTGAGTGTACGTCTCTCTTTTCTACACTATTCTCCTCCTCCCTGGCTGCTCTCCGAATTTTTGTGAATTTTCTCGGCGCCAAGGGACGCTACGCTGCACTTCCCACCGCTGATGGCTGGCTATATGCTGACGATATCCATGTTTACTAGTTTACTCGCGACCCCAAGGCATTCTTCTTCACTTTATCAAGGGACTTCGCCAACCCCTTTGTATCCCGTCGTAATTGCCTCCCTCCGAGCTCGAGTTCACTCGCTCAAAGGCCTACGCACGCCCAAACTCTACAACATTCTTCTACAACTTTAATCTTGTCCTTTATCTTTTTGATTTGACAACCATGTCGATCCCCTCCGCTAGCCCTTCTGCTGAATTAAAGGCAGATGCTACCCTTCAATCCTCCTCTGGACCCGCTTCAGCACCCACAAAGCGCGCTTCTCGTCGCGCAAACACTGCTGAACGCCGTGCCACCCACAACGCCGTCGAGCGCGCCCGCCGTGAGACGTTAAATGGCAGGTTCCTCGTGAGTATTATCTATCGGTTTATTCGTTTATAATACTAAATGTCAAATAGGACCTCGCAGCGATTCTTCCCAACCTCGCAGCCGTCCGTCGTCCATCCAAGAGCGCAATTGTCAACTCTTCCATTGCGCTTATCAACAACCAACGCCGTGCACGCATCCTTGCTGCACGCGAAGTTCGTCTCCTCAACGCCGAGAATATTGCGCTTCGCCAGGAGCTCAACGAGTGGCGCCAACGCAACTCGCTCCCGCGCGTCGAAGAGCCAATTCGCTCGTCCGAGTTTGTCACCCTTATCAATGTCCAAGTTGAGGAGGAACTCGCAGAGATGGAACTTGCAATGATGAACAACGGAGTCGGAGCTGGAAGCCGTCGGTCGTTTGATATGCCCGAGGGACAGTTTGAGGACGACGATTATAACGAGGACGGCGCAGACGAGGAAGCGCTCATCAGCCCCGACTCGGCCCACCCATATCCGACGTCGATTTCAATGGCGCTCCCGACCGTCAACCACAAGGTCAACAATGCTCTTCAGCAACAACAACAACAACAGCAGCAGCAGCAACAACAGCAACTTGTCGCTCAGCAACAGCAGCTTTACGAACAGCAAAAGGCTGTCATGGCTCGCGCTCAACAGCAGCAGCAACAACAACAGCTCGCCCGCTACGCGACGCCCCTCAACCAGCAGCAACCCTCGCCACCCCCGCACCATTTGCCACAGCAGTACATGTACCCCGAGACTGCCAATCTCTTTGGCGCAGAGATGTACGCAAACGGTGACAATAGCCTCATGTTCAACGGTCAGCAAACCTGGTCGCAAAAGGCCATTGCCGTGACGCCTCCTGGATCTGCGCACGGTATCAAGTCTACCAATGCCTATGCGACCGCCGCCAACTCTGCCTTTTTGTCCGGCTCACCTTACAACGGATCTCCGATCGGCATGTTCAAGCCGACGGCTGGAGGACGCAATGGCAGCGTAAATGGCGAAGACGACAACTCGTCTGTCAGCGAGGGCTCGTCGCATTTTTCGAGCACGACCGATTTGAACATTCTGAGCTCATCGCCCGTCGACCACCAATTCGCGTATGGTGCGAATAACATGATGGGGTTGGGTTTTGGTATGCCGATGAATATGAGCGGACTCAATATGGGCATGACGATGCCGCCTTCTCCGCCTCATAGCGTTTCGCTCTCGCCTGGGCATTCGCAGCCACAGAGCCGTAGACCGAGCGTCACCGTGCCCACGTACTAGACGCGTGCGCACACATCGCCGCTACGACCATCCCTATCTTATCTTGCCTTTCTTTCGTCGCTGCTGGCGATCATCCCGACTTTTACCTTTCTTGCTGTCGCCCTTTTTTTTGTTGACCTTGGAACAGCCGTCCCCCCTATTTCTTGTCGTCCGTCTGCTCCCCACCAACTGGTCTATCGCTCCTTACCACCACCACTACCACCTCCCTCCCTCTTCCCCCCCTGCGTCCCCCCATCGTCTCGCACGTAGTGATGTGGTCAGAGTGGCTCTTGTCCGGTGGCTGCTAATCGACTCATTGCTGTCGAGGTCGTTGTATCCCTTTTTTTTTTTTGAGATGAATACATGGCGAACTTTTGTCTCAGACTGTGTGCGTGGTGTTTCTGGATCAGTCTGGGGGTGGCGAGTCCTCTTGACGGGCGTCTAGATCGTCCAGTAGACGCTTGTAAAATTCCAATTGTCTCACGGTGTTGCCGGGTGGGACGACTTTCCGAATTGAGCCATGGCGTACTTGTCGAGTCGTTCGATGTGCTCTATAAATTTGTCCCACCGCTCCTTGGCCCCGTCCATTCCCTCTACTTTTCCTAAATACCGCGGCCAGTAATCGTATTATTATCAGAGTAGACGAATCCAGAGAGGAGACCAAAAATGACCACCACCACAAACGCGACAAAGCTCGCGCTGCCGTGGATCTCGTCCACATTCAAGTCGACCACGACACCTGCAATTCTCGAAAAGGCCATGGAGAATGTCCCCATGTGGGCTCTCCTCGTCGCTGGCTTTTTTGGCGTTCAAATCGTCGCCGTCGTCCTCAACGTCCTCCGACAACTCGTGAGTATTCGGAATTTCATTAACACTTGCTTGTTATCAATCTGTGTGCTGACGTTTTGAATTTTTGTTAGGTGCTCCCCAAGGACCCAAATCTACCGCCCGAAGTCTTTCACTTTTACCCCATCATTGGCTCTGCCATTTCGTACGGAAATGATCCCATCAACTTTTTCTTCAAGTGCCGTGAGCAGGTAGGCACGATTGGACAATTGTCGAAAACGTCTGGCTGACATTGCGTTTATAGTATGGCGAGGTCTTTACGTTTGTTCTTCTCGGTCGTAAAGTCACGGTCGCACTTGGTCCAAAGGGAAATGATATGATTCTCGGTGGAAAGCCCAACGTCGTCTCTGCAGAGGCTGCCTATACGGTACGAATCCTCTCTTGAGCCTCCAAGTCTTCTGGTCTAATAAATATCGTAGCATCTGACGACACCAGTCTTTGGCAAGCATGTCGTGTATGACTGCCCCAACGAGACGCTCATGCAGCAAAAGAAGTTTGTCAAATTCGGCCTGAACACGGACAATTTCCGCGCATACATGGGCATGATCGAAGACGAAACTTCTATGTTCATGTCGACCGATCCCAATTTCACCGCCATCCATTCCAAGACGCGCGAATGGGGTCGCTTCAATTCGTTTAAATCCATGTCCGAGCTCACCATCCTCACGGCCTCGCGCACACTCCAGGGTGCAGAGGTACGCTCCAAGCTCGACAAGACGTTTGCTCAGCGATACAATGATCTCGACGGCGGATTCACTCCACTCAACTTCCTCTTCCCGTCTCTCCCGCTCCCGAGTTATCGTCGACGTGACAAGGCTCAACGCGCCATGTCAGAGTTTTATCAGGACATTATTCGTTCGCGCAGGAATGGTGGAGGAGATCATGAACACGAACATGATATGCTTGCTGCCCTCGATCAACAGACGTACCGTGATGGCCGTGCGTTGACGGATGTTGAAAAGGCACATATTATGATTGCTCTCCTCATGGCTGGTCAACATACCTCGTCTGCCACCTCTTCCTGGACGCTCTTGCACATTGCCAACAACCAGGCGATTCAACAGGCGTTGTATGAAGAACAGGTCAAGCATTTTGGTCTTCCTGGTGGTGGATTCAAGACGATGGAGTATGAGGATCTCAAGGACTTGCCGCTCCTCGACGCCGTCATTCGCGAGACGCTCCGTATGCACCCTCCACTCCACAGCCTGATGGTTCGTTTCCTTGTTTCTTCCACTTGATATGCAACTCACGATAATTATAGCGCAAGGTCATGCAAGATTTGCCCGTCCCACAGTCGCTCGCCGCACCCTCTGAATCAGGCTCGTATGTGATCCCCAAGGGCTACTACGTCCTCGCCTCGCCCTCTGTCGCCGCAATGGACCCCAACGTATGGCGCAACCCGACCGAATGGGACCCCTACCGATGGATGCCAGGTTCGGCGTCGGCCGCGGGTAACCTCAGCGGTGCATTGATGGCGCGCAGCGATGAGGAAAAGGGTGAAAAGGTGGATTACGGATTTGGAATGGTTAGCAAGGGTACCGAGAGCCCCTATCAGCCATTTGGTGCCGGTCGTCATCGGTGTATTGGTGAAAACTTTGCGTATGTGCAGCTTGGAAGCATTATTGCGACCATGATTCGCGCACTTGAGCTCCGTTTGCCAGAGGGTATGCCGGAGCATAATTATCATGTGAGTTTTAGCTATTTGCTCGACGTTGCTCATTGCTGACTGTGTTCTCTCAGACTATGGTCGTCGTCCCCAAGTCGCCTTGCGATATTGAGTACCGAAGACGTTCGACTGCTTAATCATACATTTAACGAATGTCGTGTTTCTGGATATAGATGCAATATATTGGCAGTTGATGTGTATTTTGACTACATAAAGTCGTCTGGGTTATTCCCAAAGTCGTCATCATCGTACGTGTTCAAATCGTACCTGCAACCAACAGTCAGGCGGAAAAAGTGAGAGGAGGCAGGACGCACTTTGCTTTGCTACTCGCGGCAGTCGCTTGCGCCTTTTTCTTCGTCGCATTTGCCGCTTTACGCGCCTCTGCTGCCTTTTCTGTCGCCACTCCCGCCACGACGTTGGCGACTTTGCGCGTCTCAGTCTCCCTGAGCGTTCCACACAGTGTCCTCGCGTGCATCTCGACAAAGGCGCCATACTGCGGGCTCGAGGTGTGTGGCTTGATGAGGTGCGTGTAGATTGCCTTTGAGAGGGCTTCAAAATCGGCTTTGGTTTGAATCTTTGCGGGGAGTGTGAGGAAGGGCTTGAGATGTGCTGGGATTTCAGGTGTTGTTTTCGTACTTGATGTTGCAGTATTAGATGTATCGCGCGTTGTCAAAGTGGCCTTTTTGTCATCGAGAGACGCATCGCCAAAGAGGTCGCTCGCGTTGCGCAAGTCTGCTTCGAGTTCCTTTTCACGCATTACGCGTCGCATCTCCTTTTCGTCCATGAATTTCTCTCGTAGGTCCATGTACTCTTTTTCCTCTTGGCCACTTTCCAATCGTCTCTTTTGCGCGGCTTCCTTTTCGGCGAGCTTTTGCTTTAACGACGCTTTTTTCTTTGCATTAGAGGCCTTTGTCGAGCTGGATGCTTCTTCCACGTCGGATCCGCCTGTTGGATCAACCTGGATGTTTGTGCGGGTGGGATCATATAATTAGGGGTGGAGTATGAGTTCTGATGAATAAAAGAAACTAGTATAGAACATTGACGTACATTGGAGCCAGATCCTATACCTCCCTGTCTATTTTTCGTTTCTCGTGATTCATCGCCAGATCCATCTGAGCATTAACGCACGTCAGATACACCCATACAGTCCTAGGTAGCTATTATGGGTGCCAAGGAGGCTTCCTACTTACCCCAGTCGGACATGATAGCGGCCAAGTTTCGATGAGTGGCGACCTGTGACGCTCCGGGCCGGGTTATGGGCTGAATACTCCTTCTAAGCGCACGGATTAAGGGTATATCTCTGTCTCTCTCCCCTCTGATGGTCTTCGGGAGACTTTAACAATATTACGGATATAACGGTGATAATCGTCCTATCTGAGTAGGAATATGAACGCTGGGATGCGGCATATAGAAACGTTGAGGTGATATGCTCAGTCACATCGTGGAGTCCCCAGAAATAGAAGCCAAATAGAGCGGGATTTATGAGGAGCGATGTATTCTGGACATTCTACATTCTCAATACGAAGGCAGGCTCCTAAGAACGCAGGACACTGAAACATCTCGTATAAGATGGCTTCAGACTGACTCAAAACTATCATTGGCCAGCTACGTTGCGTCCTTAAGCTCACCATGACTATGCCGACATAGTTCGGCGGACTCAGGCCAACGGCCACCGCGTCCACATGGGGTGCCCGGCTCCGACGCAGTCGACCCACATGCTCGACCCCTCTCGTTCTATTTCGACGTTTTTTGTGCATAATCTACCGGAGAGGCGGCGCAATGACTCTGCCGAAGCTTCCCACCTGCTGTATCCAGATGTCACTAGTGTTCTGGCGCTCGGCCATCTTCCCAGTTGAAGTAACAGCTGCCTACTAAATTGAAGCAGGGAGTCGATTACTAATGCGCTCCTAATCCGACTAAGAGCAGCTATTAGAGTCATTAATTGTCAGATGGATCTGTCAGTTGGAGGGGTTCAAGCTTCGTGATTCTGAGTCAATGACCGCACCAAATTACCCAAGTGACTCGTTGAAACTGTGCTGACTGCGCCGCATCAGGTACTGGTACGCAATCATTCGTACGATCAAGACTGGCGTCTGCGCTTTGATCCAGCATCTTGTGTATATAAGTCAGAGTTATTAGATCAAAAGACTTATCAGTATCACTGGAACTTCTTCCCTCTCCTCGTCGAAAAGGCCACTCTATCTACCGCTATGAGTCAACCAAGCGCGGACCCTGCCTCTAATGGTCGATTGAACACACAGGGCTCAACCCAGGATGTACCTTCCTCCAACAGCTCGTCGCTCAGCAACACGCGCACACAACCAATCTCTCGAGCCAACGACCCTTCACTTGAGGAAGAGTTTGAAACCGAGTCAAACTCTCCTTCCACTCTCTCTCGTACTTCGACACTTGTCTCCACGTCCCGCTTTTCACTCCTTTCGCGCTCTAAAAGCGAGAAACGTCCCTCCACAGGAAGCTCGTCAAACACGGCGGCGTCTGCCTCTACTTCTGGAAAACGGAGCTTGATCAAGACTCTTTTCAAGCAACGTGACGATAAACCGCGTTCATCTGCAGACACGAATCAGACCCTTTCGAGCGGCGACTCAGGGGTAGCTTCGTCGGAGGCAGGATCCACAGACACGGCCAAGCCGGAGAAAGGCAAACCTCGCGATCCTGTAAAGACTGTTCCAAGTGGAAAGCCACCTGCTACAAACTTTGCGGATCTCGCTTACCGCTATGGATCCCCTGGAGGCCCTTCGTCAGGTAGAAGACTTTAGTATCAAAGAACAGTAGTGAAATATTGGTAAATTAGTCGAACGAATCATAGATAGCTCAAATTTATGCCATAATATTGACCAGCTCGTAAACTCATTTCCTCATTTCAACTGTTTACTAAGTCTTAGACCGCAAACGATGTATTCAAGTCAAATTTTATCTATCAGGAGGTGTGTCTGGAGCGTACTTTGCCAGTGGCTTCTAAATCCTGTTGGCTTTATCACTATGACCAGTGTCGTACCTTTGCCCGCTGAGAAGTTTATTGCCTCTTCCCATAGCAGAAGGAACCAAACAGGGAACCCTATATAAGGCGCTGTTCGAGGAGCCTCCGTGCTCGCCTTGGAACCAGATGGTCTCCGCTGCTGCCTTTGTACACCATGGCACGGAGTTCTCTGCCATCAATGGTCGAATATCTCATTTTGGATCTATTTTCGTCATTGTATAATGTGCTCTCGTACTCCCGAGGCTCTGGACAACCAGGGTTTTCGCCCAGCAGTGTCATGTACTCGACGTCTTGGGTTTGAATGCTTGTATATTGATCAACACGTGTGCTTGGAGAAGAGCTGTTCGTTGCATTCCAGTTTTCATGGATATTGGTACGCTCTTGCCAAATGCCTGTGAGCAGCCGCTGAGCTCTATCAGCGGCGAATCTGCTCTCTATTGTAGAAGAAGGTCTCAAGGTATCGACGCGGTGAAGCCTTGTATATGATGTGTCGCGCTTCGTCGAGCCCCGGGCAGTTGAACAGGGTCTGTTCGCATGTCAGTAGGGGAGGACGTCCGCTCGAGGGTGTTGAATAGTGTGTTGTATTCATCACAGTAGCCGTGCTCAGTGTATTTGTACCACAGGCTCAAGCATATTGAGGGCCAACCTGGCGGAAAGGCGAATGTCAAACTACAAACCTAGACACCGACGCGGTCATGTCATTTGATCAGCCAACGCCCGTTCAGCGATTTGAGAGAGTGTAAATAGGCTCATATATCAAATAGTTCGAACAAAAGAGAAAAAAAGTCAGTCATGCTACGCCCACATACGTGGTGGTGTTTCCCCGCGCCAGTTGCACCGCTCAGCTCAGCGGAGCTGCCTTCGCTGCACTTTTATTCGGCGGAAACGACTAAGACTCCATATGGAGCACGGACTTGGTGTGGCTACATTAATGTATCTCATTCATGCAGTCGTAGATGCGTAAAGTACAAAGAGTGGCGAAAGATTAGAGGCGCAGATCATCTATCGAAAGCGCTAAAAAATTCCAGGGAGAAGCAAGAGACCGGGAAGCTCAGGGAATCTCACCACGAGCGCGGCGCTCCTCGAGATCCTTCTCGTCTGGATCGACACCCATAGTCTCGTCGATGAGGAAGGTGGAGATGAAGCCGAGGATACAGGTCGAGAAGAAGATCCAGAGGACGGCGCTGGTGCCAATCTTTGCCTTGAGCTGGTTGAAGACGAGCGAAGACAAGATAGCACCGCACTTGCCAGCGGCAGCAGAGATACCGTGCGCAGAGGCACGAATGCGGGTCGGGAAGAGTTCAGCAGCGACGATGAACGTGGTCGTGTTGGCGCCAAAGTTGAAGAAGAATTGCATAAAGGTAAAGCATGCGAGGAGTGGGCCCTTGCCAATGTGGTCAATCTCACCTGCCAAGATGGCGAGGAAGAGACCGGACATGATGAAGCCCATAAACTGCAGCTTTTTGCGGCCGACAATGTCGATGAGGAAGAGGGTGAAGTAGTAGCCTGGGAGGAAGCCGAGAGCTGTGACGATGATGTTTCCGGTGGCGAGCTGGAAGAGTTTGTCGTAGACGTCGCCTGTCTTGCCCGCAAAGCCGATCTGGGCGAGCACGACAGATTGGTTCAACTGAGACGCTCGTTAATACAAGATTAAACCCAGTCCACAGAGACGTACGTTGATGCCGTAGAATGCAATATCGACCAAGAACCAACCGAGCATGGAACCGAGCAAGTTGCGGAAGTGGTTCCAGGTCGAGAAGTACGCAACAAACTCTTGCCAGTGTGCTTTTTTGCTCGCAATCACACCATGGCGGTCGTCGTCGATAGCGTCAGCGGGGGTGACCTTTGGCGACGATTTTTCCGACTCAGGAGCGTCCTTGACCTCGTGGGTGGCATCGTGATCCTTCTTGTCGATAGCCACAGTCGAAGAGCTTGCAGCATCACGAGTGAGCTCAAATTTGCGTGACTCTGGGAGGGTGAGGCGCTGGTAGAGAGTACCAAAGGCTGGGATGAGCGAGAGGCCGATGAGGATACGCCAGGCCTTGTCAACGTCGTGGGTGTGGCCGCTCTTGAGACGGTGCTTGAATCCGGAGATGGTAACAATCGTGACGAGTGAGCCGACAAAGGATCCCCAACCTTGGTTGGCAAAGATGAAGCACAGGAGGGTGCCTCGGCGGTGAATGTTTGCACGGTCAGAGACGACAGTAGCAGACATTGGGTAGTCACCACCAATACCAATACCAAGGAAGACACGGCAGATGGTGATCCAGGTCAAGACGCGGTTGCCGTCCCAGTGAGAGGGTGCGGACATTTGGAAGATGGTGGCGACGATGATGAGGATAAGCTCTTTTCCATAGACAAACTTGCGACCGAAGGAATCACCGAGAACACCGAACATGACTTGACCAACGACGCAGCCTAGCGAGAGAGTCAGCAAACGAATACGAGTTGAAGGCAAGGTACGCACCAATATTGGCAGCTGCCTTCATCAAGTCCTGACGTTGGGCAGGGAGACCAGTCTTAGGGAAGTAAACCTGGGCGAGCATTGGTGCGACCTCTGTGCGAGAGTGAGATACAAAAGGGTGACAGTTGGTATTCAGCGACGTACGGTTAATGATGAACCTATGGCTCAATCAGTATGATGTAATCGACAAATTTAGAATCTACGCACAGGTCATAGGCGTCGAGGAAGAAACCGACACCGGCGAGGAGGACGAGTTTGATCTGAGGCCATGTGAGCATCCATGGCTTCTGATTTCGCTGAGCCTCTTCGTCGTGCTTGTAGTTTTTACCAAAATGGTCGAGATCAGCGAGCATGGTGACAACTAGTGGGGTGGTTGACGCCAGCTACTCTGTATGCTACTACTCGTTGCTGGATGAAGGTGTCGCGACGAGGAGACGAGGAGGAGTTGGTCCAGTAAGTGGCGAAGTCTCTTGAGATTGCACCCCAGGCGCATTTTAAACAGTTTTGGGTGGCTCCCTGGAATCGCACGTTTGTCCCCTCGTCGACCAACGTTTGCTACGCTCAGCCCTATTCACCGGCTCTATTTGCTGCCGCGTATCTTTATGAACATGGAACACTGTTCGTGCATGCGGTTCTGCAATGCACTTGACGATGAAGCACTCTATCTGACATTTCTAGGATGATCGAATTCCGGCCACAGCGCCCTATTACTTGTAACTACGTACATTTGACGCCGACACCGACGTCGTTGGAGCTTTCAGAGACCCACTTCTCCAACGGTCCCAACTGCATTTTCCATCACATTTACGCAACAGTAACACGTTTTTCGCCTGCTCGACGCCCCCTTTCCCGGTCGCGTGACAGTAATTTGCATCTAATATCACCGTTTGTGCGTCCCCCTTTCAGTTTTCGGAGAGGCGGTCAATGCAACTTTGGCTGGCCCTAGGGTGTCGATTACGAGAAGTCGACACCCGAACAGACGGTCGACACGAGAAGATGGGCTATCGCGCACCAGAACAGGGGCCGAAGATGGATAGATATGGGAAAGCTGGACACTCAAACGTGGCAATAGAACCTCGAAGGATGTCAGATAACGAGAACCCGGCGTCTATGCACCCATATACAACCTCCACAGACATAATGTATGCATTACTGGTATCAAGTCCATCGCCAATGCGCATAGTCGTCCGTAGTTGCTGTAGCTTGGATATTACGCCTGGCGTGTTTGCTATCAACCCCAGCGGTGCCGTAGAATTGAGACTGGCCGACGGATTTGTTGCTGCCAGAAGTTGTCAATGGAACTAAAAATAGATCTTCGAGCCAGGCACCCGTCAAACCGATAACCCAGCCGACGAACGTTCGACCTCGCCACCGCCGGAGTGCCGGCCTTCCATGTGTTAGATCATTCAATTGGTTCATTAGCTTTTATTCTCTGTTAGAAAACTGGGCCGTATGCAACAACGGATGCGACTAGCGAGGGTTAGGGCATTCATGAAAGACAATATCTCGTCACTTGGGGACATCAAGGCATAGCATACCTGATGCTCATCAAAGAGAGGGCGAGACGACGTGCGTGAGAGATCAACCACGAACGACCTACCTCGACCATGTGTCGGCCACTCGAGACGAATGGCTGGTCCAGAAAGGCAGTACATTCCCAATGTTTGATGGTTTATTGCCCTATTAGATTACCAATATTGATCCCTCGTGAGTTTCTTAATTCGCTTGCTGCCCAAGCGGACTTGCTCCTCTTTGAGTAGATATTTTTAGTTGCGCACGCGACTCAGAATCACGCGAGGGACCTAGATTCAACCTTCTCGTCTTTCTGGCCTTGGCGCCCTCCTCCGGCCAGGGCAGGGTCTCGACCGACACACTCAATCATCCGGTAAAGGGTTCGTTTACTCGAAGTTCGGCCGTATTGACACTTCTTCGCCCACTTTGTCCAGTCCTGGGCTCTCCAACTGCTCCGGAAAGTCATTCTTTGCTCAGTCTCACATCACCGACCGGCATCTTACTCAACATTCGAAACACAACCACGTATCAATCGATTCGAGGAGTGGATCATCGGTTGTTCTCATGGTCCACCTGAATCCTCATCCATCGATAATTCCTAACGTCCCATCGTTTCTAGTGCTCATCGAGCCTGCATGTCAAATTCCTTTTTAGGAAGTGAACGCTTTGTGAATTCGCGCAGAGAAGAGCTTGAAGAAAGTGGATTGCATAGATGTAAACTTGATGGCAGGGACGCCTTATGGGCTTCACATTCATTCAATTTGATCCCACTCGTGCATTACTAGTATTCTGAAGTTGGAGAAAGCGGTGATTTGGAGACACCCTGGTACACCTAGGCTGTATTGTGGCGGAGAATAACCGGTTATCACAGTAGAGCGGTGGTCTTCTCAAAGGCATTCTGTATTTCCAACTCGACGTGAGAAGAGGATGAGTTGTGGCCATTGTCCAGATGGGCGGATGAAAGTTAACAGCCAGCTGTATAGCCCGCGCACTATACCGGCCGAGGTAAATTAAACTTAGCTACAAAAGTCCTAGAAACCGACCATATTACCCAATTTCCATTCAAAACGGTAATAGTGCTCGGGCCCCCTCTATTGTAGAAAGGTGGCGATGAAGGATGTAGCCGAGTATCATGAATAAAATCGCATGTGGAATCCAATGTAAAGCTTTACTGAGAAGGGTAGCTCGTCCTTGGTTGTCGAATGGCAGGGACGCGTCGACTAGGCGCAGCCCAGACGCCTCTTTGGATTTCTGTCATCAAAGTTAGGACACAAGGTGATTCTAACCGATGACTCACTGTGTACGGTGGATACCGAACCGACAAGAATGGCTCCACCCTGTTTTCGTCAGAGTCGGGAAAAGAATTTGGTGAGGAGACTGACCAGCTGGGTGTCTCCATGCTACTTCTGAAATGAGTAAAGGTATCAAAGCCGTATTTTCCTTTGTACGATCCATCTTTTCGATTCATAAGCCGCTGCGTTTGCGTCAAGCTAGGACTTACATCCAGATGCACCTGAACCACCAAAAGGCAGCCCTCGCATTCCCGTCTGCATGACTACGTCATTAAATGCGATCGCACCCGAGCGCGTAGATCGCGTGACTATTAAAGTATAAGCCGAGTTCGTCCCCTGACTAGTACTCACCTCGTTCCTTGAAGGCGTCGTCATGCGAGAAAACGTAGATGGCTAAAGCCTGAGGCCTATAACAAACGTTAATAGTCGGAAGGAAAATGGATGGAGATTCCTGACCGCTTATTTATAAAGGCGATTGCCTCGTCCAGGTCTTCCACGGGCACGATGGACAAAAGTGGCCCGAAGATTTCGTCCTGCATGACCACATCGTCTCCGCCGACTCCGCACAAAACTGTCGGCGCAATGAATTTGTCTGCTATGTCAACCTTTCCACCAGCCACAATCTCTCCTTGCGTACGCTCCAAATATCCTGCGACTCGCTTCGTCGCATCTCCGCTTACCATGTGTGGCAATGCGTTTTCTTCGGGAAAGAATGTCGCATAGACCTCTTTGAGTGCTTTGGCTAGATCGCTTTGTGCGTGACGCGGGATGAGGATGTATTCCGGAGCGGTGCACGTTTGACCTGCATTCGATGTGCGACCCCAAAGGATGCGTTTCGCAATAATTTTATAGTTTGCGTTTGCTGGATCAACGATGACGGGGCATTTCCCGCCTAGCTCAAGTGTGAGTGGCGTATTGAACTTGGCCGCTGCAGCGGACACGATGTGGCCGACTCTGGCCGATCCCGTAAAAAGAACTATAAACGATGAGTAGTAGTCAAGGCGGCTTGAGCGACATACTATGATCCCACTTGAGTTGGAGAAGCTATCGAAAGTCAATAGGAGAGAGGAGAGGAATCGAGGTCTACCTTTGTCGTCTCTTGAACACTGCCCACGACAACTCTCACCACATTTGGGTCCAAATACTTTCGAACAAGTTCCTCCATCAACGGTGTAGTCTTCTCCAATGTCTCAGGAACTTTCAGTACCACAGTGTTCCCTGCAGCAATCGCACCAATGAGGGGCACGAACGTCAACAGCCATGGATAGTTGAAAGGCGAGATGATCAGCACGACGCCCTTTGGTGTAGGCTTGATACGGGGACGCATAGGTTTGAAGGTAAGGAGTGTGGATGGTATGATGTCTTTGGACCATGTGGAAACTTTGGAGTAGGCGAGTGCGGCTTCCCCGACGACAAGACTCGTCTCGTTCAAAACCGTCTCCGTTGGCGGCCGGTTCATGTCCACGCGCAGTGCGTCACAGATTGCCGGTACGTTTTCCTTGTGCGCTTTGTCAATGCTTCTGTTCATGACCTCGGTTGGCGGATTGATCCTTGTTCGTGATTCCGATTCTCGCAGAGTTTCGGTGCACGGAAACAAGAATAACTACGACTTACTTTAATCATATATGCAAGTCGCGCTAACTGGTGCTTTCTGGCGGGTATATCCCCATCCTTCCGGAAAGAAATGACGCTTCGAGCGTGTCGTGGATCTGATTACGCGTTAAAGCGAGTTATACCAACACGATACACTAACCTTTTGAATCTCATCTAGTGATGTGTACTTTACGGACGACATACTGCGTCACGAACGATGGCAAGAGCAAAGGAGTGTCTTGGTGACGGGCAAGCTTGGAAGCCGGTGCCGAGCTCAACGTCGCTCCCTCTGAATATTAGACTGAATTACAGTAAGACTACGTACCCTAATACAAACAAGTCTACCCGAGAACAAACGCGCCCCGTTGTTCGATACTGAACAAGACCCTGCTCTCTATGCCTGGTTGCTCGCCGCGCGTACCCTCGGCAAACATTTCGATCCCAGCACTCTGCACCGAGTGAGAGCAATTTTCTTCTGTTGAACGTCTACGACGCTCAAGTGCTTCATAGACGAGCGCACAGCTGCTCGTGAGTCGTTCCGCAGCGAGCTGCGCAATGTTGATCCACTCCCCATCTTTCCTATTCTTCTCCTCACTCTTTACCTTGCCCTTACTGCGTGCTTTATCAACTTTTGGCTTCCACAATGCCGTCTTGCTGACGCCCATCGCCAATCCACCCTGAAGGAGGGCAAAAAGACCGAACAAGATCAGGAGACCTGAGTAGACGAGTAGCCCAGGGGTGGGTATAATAGCGCCTTCGACGATAGCAGTCACGGATGTCGAGGTTGCCGGAATGACTTCGAATGCACTGTGTGCAAACGGCAAATATGTGCGTGCGTACTCGCGCTCGAATGCACGTACAAACTCGGTTGCGTTAAGAGTAACGGCAAGGGGTTGTAGCACGTCGTAGAGTGTGTTGACAGGAGAAAAGGGCATGTCGAGGACGGCTGTCACTGCGCGCGTCGTTGCGTTGGAAGTCGTCGGGGTATATGAGAGAACTGTGAATCCGTGGCTCTCGTCGAATGTCGTATTGTTTGAGCTGGTAATAGTAGAGAGGGAAGGGTCGACATATTGGACCTTCATGTCTGCCACCGTCACGGAACAAATGAGTAGAATCGTCGCATACGGCGATTCATTTCCATGACCCCAAACATTATTATTCTCCATGCCATTTTGGCTGGTATCGGCGTCTATGTCAAAGGCTGCACCGTAGTGAAATGTGTAATTATTGAACAAGGTTCCGTTCCACTGATTCGGAACCCATTTATTTGTTGATGGGTTATAAGTGTAGAGACTCTGCTCGGCTATCACGGTATATGCATTCGTGGCTGGGTAACCCGGGGGTTGACAGGAGACGGAGATACAACCCACACCCCTGCAATTCGTATTGAATACGCAGCTGTTTGTGACGACTTGGCAGGTAGCGTACATACCCACTGTATCCGCCTCAAAGGTTGCACCGGGAGTGATACTTGTACGCGCTGGGACAAGCGCGGCAGCGTATTGCGCATTGTTGTCAGGCAGTGGCGCAGTGGCGACAGCGTGGTACATCGAATCTCCATTTCCTATATGGAGTGCTTCAGGATACGCTGTAATGGTGACTTGGTCCATGTGACTCATCGGGCGGAATTCGTACTGGATTGTACAGGGTGTATTCGACGCTTCGTTGACGGTGAGACACTCGGATTTGAGTCGTCGGCCGTACTGGAATCGGTTTCGGTCGTTGAAGGTGGGCGATTGACGAACAAGGGTGGCGGTCGAAAAGTGATGGAGGATAAAGTCAAGTGAAATGATTGTATAAGTGAGGATGAGGGTGATCCAGAGGGTAATGAAGGATGTTTGCAGAATATGTGAGACAGCATGCGAGCTCCCGTCGCCTCGGCGTCGTTGCATGATATACTTCAGTGATGTCCAGGCCGCAAAGACGTTTCCACTAGTGAATATGTTGAGAAGGAGCCTGTACTCGTATGGGCTTGGCGACTCGTCAGCAGCTGGGTCTGTCGTCCCTTGCTGAGATTGGTGAAGCCACGTATCTGCAGTATGAAACGCGGCAGCGGACATGACCAGTGGTATGCATATAAGTGCGGCTTTACTGGCGACGCTGAACAAAAGCAGGACCGTGCCGAGAGGGATGCTGGTCTGCACGGTGCCATCATCCGCGGAAGAGCGGTTAAGATATATGTACGCAAATGTTCCAATGGCGAGTGAAATGCTGAAAAGGCCGACCAAAAGGGTCTTCCAGAGTACACGGACGAGTCCAGAGTACGAATGGGTAATATTTACTGCTTGTGAAGGCACTGAAATAGTAGAATCGGTAGGGACAGACTGATAAGTTGGCGTAGATGTTGGTTATTAGTTGTAAAGACTGCTGGAGGAGTATACGACGCCCGTTGGAGTCGGCCGTCGTGGAAATTGGCCATAGCGGAGGACACGGAAGAGATCAAAGGTAAGATTAGGACTTATGAAACATTTCTTGATTTCCGAATTGGCAGTTGACAGGTAAAAGTTGAATAAGCTGTTTGCCAGGACGGCGCCGTCGACTCTCGGAGTTTGAGTTTGTTTTTGCGCTCCTTGAACTCTACGGCGATAATCAGCATGAATTCAGGAAGCTATTCTCCTCCAAATAACTCCAGAAATTCTGTCCATCCCGAAGCCTATCGCCACTCTTCTGTCACCTTTCCCCCACAGCTCATCACCACCTCAAATTCGTCAAACATTGCCGGACGCATCGTCAAACTTGCAGTCGCTGTGCTTGTTCTCACCCTTGGAATAGGACTGGCGCTCCTCGCCTATGTCCTTACTTCAAAGGTTTCATGGACGAGTTCAGAGGTCATAACGGCGGTTCCGCAAGGAAATGTACTGCTAATCACAGCAACAGCCAGCAAGTTTATTCTGACTTGCGTCCCTCTTATCATGGGCCTTGCTGCTTATAGCGTCGCGCATGTCTGGCTCGATGCGTCAAATCGTAGACAGAAACTCGGGGTACCAACTCCGTATCAGTATGTGCTCCTTCTTGGGCTCTTTCAGGGGGCGAGTCCGATCGAACTCTGGCGCACGCTCCGCTACCTTGTCAGGGGAACCGGGAGAAGAAGTAGAGCTTCATACCCACTCATTTATACCTTCATAATTCTCTTCATAGCCCTCGTCTTGGCATACCTCCTGGTTGGTCTTGACTTTGCGCTACATTCCCTATCGACGACGCGACTTGTTAGTGCCATTGGAGCCCAAATAGATGTATCGACACTTGCTACGTCAGATCTACATGGCATGGAGTTCAAGTCGGACTGCAACGCACTCGACGGCAACAGCAATGCCTGCACTATCCAGCTCATCTCCGGTTCCCGTCAACCGGCCGAATTCCGAGAAGGTTCACGGATTCTGGCGGGTTTGTCGTCAAATCACCGCATTTCATATACTTCTCCATCTCTTGGCCAAGATACGAGGGTAGCTATACTCACACCAGCACTTCAACCTACGGACAAGTCTTTCAGCGCACGGACAACAGCGGTGTCTACAATATGTAGCCCAATTTCTTCGTCTTGTGATCTCCAGACACCTTGCGATGCATCATACCACTACCCGCTTACCAACCTCCCCTTGGGTATAGGAAACGCGTCGGCAGAGCTCTGGTGGTCGACTTGCTCGGCATTTGCATGTGCGCCACCTTCCTGGCCGAAATATTGGCTGCGTTTCCGCAACGATACCGTCGTGGTGTTCAGCGAACCTCTCGAGCAGCGTGGTGAGAACGAAATGGTAGATCAGCAAGCAGCGATGGACCCAGCATTTGCTAGCGTCAATCCCTTTCGAATTATTGTCAACGTTGCCTCCTACCTCGATGCTAGCATCCTCGACGACGTCTGCGCTCAGAAAACAGAGGATGGAAAGGAGTGCATCAAAGGAAAAGATGAAGGGTATTTATACTCTGGTGGTGCAAACCCAAGAATGGGGAGGTCACCTAGCGTACGATACACGCTCCTTGGGTGCACCATGTCGATCTTGGACGTCGACTATACGTATCTCAATCGCACCTACACTATCAACTCGTCCAATTTATCCACCCAAGCCACTACCCAAGCATTGAGTAGTGTGCTCTACACCGAGAACGGGCTGAGGGGTGGGCGAGGTCGACAGATGTCAAACTGGCTTATGACGTTTGCGGCTTCGGGTGCATCGTCGAAAGAGTTGGCAGGTAAACTCAGCGAGGAAATAGGGCGTAGTATGCTTGGATTAGGTCACGCGGCATTCGATTCCTCGTTACCGGTAACAAGAGCTACTACTGCGCACGAGGTGTTGGCGACCGTCATCCCGACATGGACCTTGGGAGCATTCATTGCGGGTCTAGGAGTGTTTGCACTTCTTGGGATCGTGCTGGCTGGATTGGCGATGACAGCGGATAAAACTGCCATTGTGGTTAAAAGATCTGGTCCCCCGGGGAGTACAGGGGTTGGAGAAGATCCGGTTGCCAACGTCATTGACATTGCACGGCGAAGGTTATGTGAACCTACTGGCCTCGTTTACGAGTTATTTGAGAAAGATGCGGATACGGCTGGAATAAGATGGATGGCGGATGGAGAAAAGATGTTCGATGAGAGCCCTATAGCAGTGGGTAGTGGGCCTGAGCAGATAAAGAGACGTACTGTGAGGGTGGGTCTGCTAGACGATGGGTTTGGTTTCCATAAGTAGTCCTATACCATAGCGAGTCATAATATATACAAAGGGTTACTTGACCGAGTCAAAGTATGTTCTCACAGCAGGACCGTATACTTTATTCAGGCACTTCCGGGTGCACATCTATAAAGGCTGCTGCTGTAATGAGAAAGGTAGGTACGATATGCACCGTGGGCTTATACATCTGAAGCTAAAATCTCATTACCCTCTTGATAAAGGCGATGAGGGCTGTCTCCTTTTTCAAGTCAATTGCGCCGAACGGTTTTCTTAAGGATATGCCATCGAGGTGACACAAAGTTTGAAACCAAGTTAGGAGTACGGTGCCAGACTTGAAGTCGCCCCATTCTGACCTCTGAGTATTGGAATGAATTACAGTAGGGCCTGGGGCTCTATTCAAGAACAAACATGCCTCGTCGTTCAACACTGAAGAGTACCCTCTTCTCGATACCATGTTCCTTGCCATGCGCACCCTCGGTGAACATTTCGATCCCTGTACTTTGCACCGACTGGTAGCAATTATCTTCTTTTGAAAGCCTACGACGCTCAAATGCTTCATAGACGAGTGCGCAGCTGCTTGTCAGTCGCTCCGCAGCGAGTTGTGCAATGTTCGTCCACTCTCCGTCCTTCCTATTCATCTCCTGGCACTTTTCGTTACTACTTGCTCCATCAACTTTTGGCTTCCACACTGCCGCCTTGCTGACGCCTACAGCCAATCCGCCTTGGAGGAGGGCAAACAGGCCGAAGAGGATCAAAAGGCAGGAGTAGACGAGTAACCCGGTGATGGGGATTGTAGACCCCTCAACTATAGTTGTAATGGATATCGAGGTTGCAGGGATGGCTTCGAATGCGCTGTGTGCAAACGGCAAATATATCCGTGCATACTCGCGCTCAAACGCGCGTACAAATTCAGTCGCGTTGAGCGTAAGTGCAAGAGGTTGCAGTACTCTATAGAGTGTGGATATCGGAGAAAGGGGCGTGTCCAGGACGGCTGTCACGGCAAGCGTCGTTTCATTGGAAGTCGTCGGTGTATATGAGAGGATTGTGAAGCCATGTCCTTCGTTGGATGACACATTGTTGAAGTTTGGGATTGTAGAGGAGAGGGAAGGGTCGACGTATTTGACTTTCAGGTCTACTACTGTCACGGAACAGATGAGTAGAATTGCCCCATATGGAGATTGATTTCCGTGTCCCCAAACGTTGTTACTCTCTATGCCAACTTGGTTTGTATCGGCATTTGTATAAAACCCCGCGGCATATTTGAACGTGTAATTATTAAAAGATGTGCCGTTATATATCCCCTGATTCGTATTCCATTGATGCGTCAAGGGCTGATAAGTTTCGATTTGGGAGCCCCTTATATGCATATCCAGAAACCCCGTTTCTGGGTACCCATGGGGAAAACATGGGACATAGAAGCATGTATCGGAACAATTCATTAAGCAAGTACTTGTCATAG
The DNA here is from genome assembly GCA_910890315.1 of Serendipita indica DSM 11827. Classification (NCBI taxonomy): domain Eukaryota; kingdom Fungi; phylum Basidiomycota; class Agaricomycetes; order Sebacinales; family Serendipitaceae; genus Serendipita; species Serendipita indica. The sequence continues at coordinate 212,805 of CAJVGD010000016.1, read as the reverse complement.
CTTGACAGGCAGCGTACATGCCGACTGTATCCGCCTCGAACACTGCGCCAGGGGCAATACTTGCACCTTCTGGAACAAGAACGGCAGCGTACTGTGCCGTATCGTCCGGAAGTGAAACAGCGATAACTGCATTCCGCGTCGACTCATCATTTGTAATCCGGAGTGCTTCTGGGTACGCGGCAAGGGAGATGCCATAATAGCCCATCGGTTCGTACTGAATCGTACAGGGTGCATTCGACCCGTCATTAATGGTGAGGCAGTCGGAGTTGAGTCGTCGGCCGTATTGGAATTGATTTCGGTCGCTGAAGGTGGGAGGGTACTGGACAAGAGTAGCGGTCGAAAAATGATGGAGGATAAAGTCGAGTGTAATGATGGCGTAAGTAAGAATGAGGATGGTGCAGAGGGTAATAAAGGATATTTGGAGAATCTGTGATATAGCGTGTCGCCCTCGGCGACGGGTGATATACTTGATTGACGTCCAGGCTACAAAGATATTTGCACTGGTGAATATATTGAGAAGAAGACTGTACTCGTATGGGGTCGGCAACTTGCTCGCAACTGGAGCTGCCAACCCATGCTGAGATTGCTGGAACCATGTGTGCGCAATATGGAAGGCGGCAGCGGACATAATTAGTGGCACGCATACAAGTGTAGTTTTACTGGCGATACTGAACAAGAGCAGGACTGTGCTTAGAGGGATCCCCGTCTGCACAGTGTTATTGTCCGCGGAAGAGCGGTTAGAGTAGATGTACATAAATGTTCCGATAGCGAGTGAAATGCTGAGTAGACCAACGAAAATGGTCTTCCAGAGCACACGGACAAGTCCAGAGTACGAATGACCTATGTTTGCTGCATGTAATGGTGCGGAAATAGTAGTATTGGTAGGGACAGGTTGATAAGCTGGCGTAGATGTCGGTATGTTTACTGTAAAGACTGCCGGAGGAACATAGGACGCCCATTGGAGTTGGCCATCGTGGATGTTGGCCATAGCAAAGGATACTGAAGAGACCAAAGGTTGAAATAACATTAATGAAACACTTATTGAATTTCGCATTGACAGTTGACAGGCAAAAGTTGAATGGGCTGTTTGCCAGCATTGTCGAAAAGACGGAGCTTGACTTTACCTTCCTCTCCTTGAACTCGACGGTGACATGGATCCAGGGAATTCCTTTCTCCCAAACAACCCCAGATATTCTGGTCACCCGGAAGCGTATAGTCACCTGTATGCTGCTGTTCCGTCCTCGAGCACATTTTCCCAGCAAACCACCCATCCGAGTCTCAGCTCCCAGCCCACTACTACTTCAGCATCGCTTAGAATTGCAGCACGCATCGTCAAACTTGCAGTCACTGTGTTTGTTCTCACACTTGGAATTGGACTTGGACTGCTCGCCTATATCCTGAATTCCAGGATTTCATGGACAAGCACAGAAGTGATAACAGCCGTTCCGCAAGGAAATGTGCTTTTAATCACCGCGACAGCTAGCAAGTTTGTCCTCACTTGCGTACCCCTCGTCATGGGCCTTGCAGCGTATACAATCGCTCACGGTTGGCTTGGTGCATCAACTCGGAAGCAAGCAGACGGGATGCCAACTCCGTATCAGTATACCCTTCTCCTTGGTCTCTTTCAGGGGGCAAATCCGGTCGACCTCTGGCGCACGCTGCGCTACCTTGTCCGGGGGACCGGACGAAGAAGCAGCACCTCATACCTACTGATTTACGCCTTCATAATTCTCTTCATAACCCTCGTCCTTTCATACCTCCTCGTTGGTCTCGACTTTGCGCTACATTCCCTCTCGACGACCCGTCATGTTAGTGTCATCGGAGCTCAAATAGATACATCTATACTCAGTACCACAGATCTCTACGGTGCGACACTTAGATCAGACTGCAACTCACCCGACAAGGATGGCAATGCTTGTACAATCAAGCCAATAGGTGCTCTTGGTCCTCGTCAATCAGCTGAATTCCAAGAAGGAATTCGGCTTATCGCAGACTCATCTTCGAAAAACCGGATCTCGTATACCTCTCCATCACCTGGAAAGGAAGAGACGATAGCCATCTTCACACCAGCGCTCCAACCAGACGACAAAACTTTTCGCACGCGAACAACAGCTGTATCAACGTCATGCACCCCATTTTCTTCTGCTTGTGATCTCCAGACGGCATGCGACGCAACATATCACTATCCTCTCGCCTATGTTCCACCTGAGGTGTCTGTAGATCAATGGTGGCCACTCTGCACGGCATTTGCGTGTGAACCACCGACTTGGCCAAAATATTGGTCGAACTTTCGAAATGACACCGCCGTGATGCTCAGTGAGCCTCTCGAGCAGCGCGGTGAGGACGAATTGGTAGAGGTAGATGCAGAGATGCAAATGACAAAGCCCACGCTTGTCAGTGCCAATCCTTTTCGTGTCATTGTCAACGTCGCATCCTACTTAGATACGAGCATACTCGACGAGGTCTGCGCGCAGAAAACAGACGATGGGAACGAGTGCATCAAAGGGAAGGATGATGGGTATCTGTACTCTGGCGGTGCGAATCCGAAAATGGGGAGATCAGCAAGAATTCGGTACACACTCCTCGGGTGTACTGTGTCGATCTTAGACGTCATTTACACATATCTAAACCGCACCTACACTATCGAATCTTCCAGTCTATCCGACCAAGCCACTACACAAGCATTGAGTACCGTGCTGTATGCAAGTAACTCGCCTTTGCTTGTCAGAGATCTGTCGAATTCCCTCACGCTGCTTGCCACTTCGGGTGCTTCATCAAAGGAGGTGGGAAGGAAGGTCAGTGAGGAAATAGGACGCACTATGCTTGGCTTGGGTCATGGGGCATTCGATTCCTCTTTACCGGTGGAAAGATTAGCTACTGTGCACGAGGTGTTGGCGACAATCATCCCAACATGGACCCTGGTGGCGTTTATTGTGAGTCTGGGAATGTTTGCGCTTCTTGGGATCGTATTAGCTGGGTTGGCAACGATGGTGGATAACACTGCCTTTGTGATTCCAAAATCTGGCCCTCCAGGACGAAGAGGAAATGGAGAAGATCAAGTCGTCAACGTGATCGACATTGCGCGGCGAAGGTTATGCGAACCTACTGGCCTCGTTTATGAGGCATTTGAAAAAGATGCCGATACAAGTGAAACCCGATGGATGCTAGAAGGCGAGGAGATGTTCGATGAGAGTCCTTTATCGGCTGGTAGCTGGCCTGAGCTGCGTCAGAGAAGACGCACTGTGAGGGTGGGTTTGCAAGACGATGGTTTTGGTTTCCACAAATAGCTCCCTCCGATATTAGGCATAGATAACTCGCTTATGAGGTCTTTATAAGACTAATCATTGTCTTTGAGTTGTACAGTAAGGGTGGTATGCTTGCCTACTGCTGCGCGCGAGCCATCGTGAAGGGTCAACTCAATTAATGCAATCTTCAATATACTTATTTGGTTCTTATTTCAATATACATAATTCTGGGCCATCTTTGCTGAATTCTTGAACGACACCTGAGCCCGGCCACAATGCAAACGTTGCTTAACCTTCACCGTAACTAGCCATGGACATCGACTCGTCGCCAGGAATCCTGCCACCCTCAAGTAATCCAATGGGGGTCTACTCGTCACAATCACGCACGCCGACACAGACGCGTCGCACAACAACGGCAGCGTCGCGTTCTCGCGGTGCGCGGACGACGACAAACGCGCTTTCTCTAGGCGATGAGGAAGATGGAATGGATCATGATGTCGAAGATGATGGAGATACGCGTCCACAAGCGGAGGAAGCCGGCATGAATAACATTGGTGCGCAACGCCAGAAAGGAAGGAGAGCACGGATGAACTTGGATGTCCCGCCTGTAAGAGATGCGACCGGGGAAAAAGTCATGGAGAGTTTGAGCTCTTTCTCAAATCGTCAGTTCACCCTTCTCCATCTTCGTTCCCTGCCACTGTCGCGGCTTTAAACTTTCTGATTGCTTCCTAATACAAAAAATAGATATACGGAAAATGTGACACTCCCATCGACACCGACGCCTGACGGATACGGCGGCGCAGGCGAAAACGAGTATGTTTACATCGATCAAATCAAGGCCATGCGTGATGCCGAGATCACGACACTCTATGTCGATTTTTCGCATCTCCTCAACCGAGACGACGTTCTGGCGAGAGCTATCAGCGACCAATACTACAGGTGCGTCGTGATCTTTTCTTTCGATGGCTAGCGTTGACTATCTTCAGATTCTTACCCTACTTGCGACGCGCACTTCTCAATCTTGTGCGCGAGTACGATCCAGTGTATCTCTATATAAACGCCACTGCCAACGCTACACCCTCAGCCGGTCTGCAAACCCGCGAGTTTCATATCGCATTCTACCATTTACCTCTCATTTCCCCTATTCGTTCGCTCCGAACTGACCGAATCGGCACATTGCTCTCCATCTCCGGCACTGTCACGCGTACTTCAGAAGTTCGACCAGAGCTACTCTTCGGCACCTTTACGTGTGTACTATGTCAAGGTGTTGTGAACGATGTCGAGCAACAATTCAAGTATACAGAACCCTCGCTCTGTCCAAACCCGCTTTGCAATAATCGTTACGATTGGGAATTGGATCTCGAGAACAGTACTTTCACTGACTGGCAGAAGATTCGCGTACAGGAGAGTAGTAATGAAATTCCGACAGGTAGCATGCCAAGGAGTTTGGATGTCATCGTTCGAGGAGAGATGGTAGAGCGCGCAAAGGCAGGAGACAAGTGCACCTTTACCGGGACTTTTGTCGTCGTACCAGACGTGAGCCAGATGGGTATGCCAGGCGTCAGTGCAGAGATGCAACGGGAGGCTCGGGGAGGCGGAAACGCGACAGCCGGAACTGTTCAAGGCGTGACCGGTCTAAAGAGTTTGGGTGTGCGGGATCTTCTTTACAAGACGGCGTTCCTAGCATGCATGGTCAACGACGCAGATGGAAGGGTACGTCTGATATACAAGTTATGAGGCACTGTTCTCACAGAGGATGCAGGCTGGCGCAACAAACATTCGGGGAGAGGATTTCGAAGACGAGACAGAAGATCCGACCGCTGCATTCGCGGCTTCGCTGACGGAACAAGAACTCGATGAGCTCAAGGCGATGGTGGGCTCTGACTATATCTACTCGCGCCTTGTGGAATCCATTGCCCCCACCGTTTATGGACATGAAATTGTCAAGAAGGGGCTACTATTGCAACTCATGGGTGGCGTCCACAAGCGAACAAAGGAGGGTATGCATCTCAGAGGCGACATCAATATTTGCATTGTCGGTGACCCCAGTACAAGCAAGAGTCAATTCTTAAAGTATGTCCTTGTGGCCCTACTATCAAAAATAAGCGACTGACGTGAGCAGATACATCTGTTCCTTTTTACCACGCTCAGTTTATACATCTGGCAAGGCCTCCTCTGCGGCTGGTTTAACCGCCGCTGTTGTCAAGGATGAAGAGACGGGCGAGTTTACCATCGAAGCTGGCGCCCTCATGCTTGCGGATAATGGCATTTGCGCCATTGACGAGTTTGACAAAATGGACATTTCGGATCAGGTCGCCATCCACGAAGCAATGGAACAGCAAACCATTTCCATCGCGAAAGCTGGTATTCATGCCACGCTTAATGCACGCACCTCAATTCTTGCTGCAGCCAATCCTGTTGGCGGACGATATGATCGCAAGAGGACCCTTCGCGCAAACGTTGCTATGAGCGCGCCAATCATGTCGCGTTTCGATTTATTCTTCGTTGTGCTGGATGAAGTAGGTGAGGAAAGGGACAAGAGACTGGCTCGTCATATTGTCGATGTACATCGACTGAGAGACGAGGCGATCAAACCCGAGTTCACGACTGAGCAACTTCAGAGATACATCCGGTTTGCAAGAACATTTAATCCCAAGGTGCATCTTTTCTCTATCCTAAGAATATTGCTGAATCTTCATAGTTCACCCCTGAGGCTGCGGATGTTCTGGTCCAAAAGTATCGCACTTTACGCCAGGACGACGCCACTGGTACTGGAAAGAACTCGTATCGAATCACTGTGCGTCAATTAGAGAGCATGATCCGCCTCAGTGAGGCAATTGCGAGAGCCAACTGTACAGCAGAGATTACCCCTGCATTTGTGCGCGAAGCGTACAGTCTTCTTCGGCAGTCAATCATACACGTCGAGAAGGATGATATAAACCTTGAAGAGGACGAGGAAGAGCAGGGAAGAGGTCAGGGAGCGCCCGGTGCCACGGTCGAATCCCAAGGAGATATGGACATGGACATGGACGCCGCCGGAACTAGCGCAGCGAACCTTACATCTCCTTCTCGTGGAGCCGGTACATCATATATCTCGCCAACATCTCCTGGAACACCTTCACGCTCTGCCGCAGGAGGGCAGTATCAGCCGCTTCAACTGGCGACACCCCAAGCACCTCCTGCGCCTCCGAAGAGGAAGCTAAAGATTACTCACGACAAGTATATGACGATGCAATCCCTTGTCGTCCTTCATCTCAGCGAAATTGAGAAGGCTGGAGGGGGCGGCGTCGAGCGCGAAGCGCTCATCGATTGGTATCTGGAAAAGAAGGAAGAAGAGGGTGCTATCAACAATTTGGAAGAACTAGAGTATGAGAAAGAGCTTTTCACCAAAGTACTTGCCAAGCTCGTCAAGGTGTGCTATGATTTATTCCATCGGATGATCTAGCTCATATTGTATAGGACCATTTCCTGATCGTGTTCAACCCAGATGTTTTGGAAAGTTTGCCGTCTGACTCGCAAGACGAGTCGGCAGAGAGTGCAGCGGCCAGCACCAGCCTGGGTACTTCCGGAGCGCGGAGGGTGGTATATATGGTGCATCCTTCTGTTGATGCCGACACGTCATCCTACTAGTTCAAGAATATTGCCGAGTTGTAAGGGTGTAGCCGCGGCGAATAGACTACAGAGCACTGTAACTTGTAGGTTTGGATAAAGGATCTTTCAAACTCCCAAAGCATCAATGGATCCCAAAGGCTCGAACGTTGGTCCATCAACTCGGACCTGACCTTATGAACTTGGACCTGATCTTATTTAGGCAAACGTGGAACCAATTTCACCGGCTGCCGGATCATTGGAGTGCCTCAGAATGACAGGAGCGAGTCTATTGCCTTTTGGGATAGTATGAGCCCCCAATGCCGCGCCAAACAGGCGTTCTACCCCTTTCCTCCTTGTTCATTGCACCGTTTGACGCCCCGTCCGTCGGGAAAAACATAGTAATGACTTCGGAGACACCAGCAACGACAATTCTCCTCGCCACAACGCTTGCTACCTCCCTCGTTGCTGGCGGGACATTGTATTTTGTAAAGCAAAGGCTATCGAGGCCATACGTCCACGTCGTAGATGACAAGAACACCTCGCCTCCGGGACCTCCACGTGCGCTACTTGGCGGAAATGTGAAGAATTTCCCAAAGGATCGATGGACGGAGACTTTCACTGCGTGGACGAAGACTTATGGTAAGTATGCCTCATACTAAGGCACCTTGGAATCTAACATTGCCTTTAGGAGACGTAATTTATATCCAACTTCCAAAGCGACCGATTTTGATCCTCAACTCGCTGAGTGACGCAGATGATATGCTCAACAAGCGTGCTGGAATCTATTCAGGTCGACCAGATAACTTTATGGTCAATGTCTTGTGCGACTTTTCCTCGTATATAACTGACGTTGCGGCTGACTTGGTTACAAAAAAGGATGGATTTCTCGTGGAGTATTTCTCAAGCACAGCCAGGTCCAAAACACAACGAAGCGCGCAAAGTGTTTAGAAAGTCCATCGGTCCGAGAGCAGTGGCAGACTTTGACACTCTTCTTGAAGCCGATGCCGAGAAGCTCGTCGCCGCATTCACTGGGTTCTCCGGAGATCCCCGCGAGATTATTGTAGAGTAAGCCTACAATTTTGTTTTTGAATCAACTCAACAACCGTAGCACCGTCTCGGGCTCGGTCCTGAAGCTCGCTTATGGGGAAAAGGTTGCAAAGAAGCATGGCAGTCAACTAGTCCAGCTCAATGAGCAAGCCATCACGATCATCACGAGCAGCAGCACTTCCGTATGGCTCCCAACATCATTCCAATCGGTTGGTTGTTCATTTCTTTCTTCACTCCTTGCTTATCAACGTAATAGCGCGATACCTTCCAAAGTGGCTGCCCGGACTTTCCTTCCACGAGTTTGCCGACAAGTCGAAATATATCTTAAGTCAATTGCGGAGCGTAGCGTACGACGAGGTGAAGCTGGCAGCGGTATGGTTGTCTTTGGCATAAAGTTCTCGGCTCATATCTTGTCGTAGGATCAAGGAAAAGGAGACTTGTCCATCGTATCCCGGTACTTGAACGAAACAGAGTTCACCAAGGAGGATCTCCGAGACGCGGTGGCAATGCTTTACATCGGTATGCGTTTGGATATCACTTAGACACCATTCTGACCAGTTTTCAGGCGGAGTAGATACAGTCCGTGTCAAAAATGTACCTATGAGATGCACGAGACTGATGTGTTATTAGACATCCATCGCTCTGCTCAACTTTGTTGGCCAGATGGTCATTCATCCGGATATCCTTCGCAAGATCCAGACTGAACTCGACGACAAGATTGGACGTGGACGGGTCCCGCGTGCCTCGGAGATGGACAGTTTGACCTATCTTCGAGCAGTGTGGAGAATCGATACGATTCCATGCACCTGTGTCCGTTTGTCCGTTCTTTATTCACTCGCTGAACTGTTGCTGATAGATAAGATAGCGATCCCCCACTGCTCGCTGCAGGATGACGTCTGGAAGGGGTACTTTATCCCGAAAGGCACGGTAATCATCCCAAACATTGAGTAAGTTGAGAACGGCCTGCTATGGGTCTAGACTAAACACTGTCAGATTCATGCTGCGTGACCCGAGATTCTGGGGAAAGGATGCCGATGTTTTCAATCCCGACCGGTTCCTGGTTCAGCGAGAACTTGGTCAACCCGATGTGGACTCGATACCGTTCGGGTTTGGGCGAAGGTCAGTCTCTTTATTCGTTTCTATAATATGACCATATCGAACATATGAGTTATAGAATATGCCCAGGGCGGTTCCTTAGCGCCCGTAATGGTATGCTTTACGCCGCTGCTCTCCTTGCGACATATGATGTGCTCCCGCTGGAAGGCGACAAGGCACCAACGGGTCTTACGCACAGCGAGGGGAAATTCAAGTGGGTATCGACCTTGACTTGTGTACCACGCTGACTTTGAATCTAGGTTCCCAACCAACGTCAAATGCCGCTTTGTTGCACGTCAGTAGTGATAGTGATCTTTCGATTGGGTGGTTCATGAGATCTCGATGTTGGTTGATACTTGAATCCAATCTACGTTGCCTTTTTCCTCGACTATACCTGTGAATGCCACAGCAGCACATGATTTCCATCTTTTTATTCGGTGGCTCGGCTGGATAAAAAAGTGGATAAGATAAAGGAGAGACGTGATCCAAACCGGTGGAAGACAACGATGGCCGGTTCTGGTTGATCCGGGGGAGGAATTTAGTGGTCACACGACACGAAAATCGAAGGGGGTTCTCGTTCGATCCGTTGGGCGGCATGGCAAAGCGGAACAAGCGACAAACGTTCGTTGGAAAAACGATACGCAAACGGTCATGGCCGCGCGGCCTGGACCAGCGCTGGACCCGTCTCAATCTCAATCATCTGTCGTGCGTCTGAGCGTCCTATCAAGCTCGTCAATGCCGTGATTGGCAGCAAAATACGCCGCTGGTCGAGTCGTAGATAACGGCATGTCGACTTCAGCCCAAAGGGGCAGGAGAGGCACAGACGAAACAAAAGCTAATGAGCGAGCACCAAACGGCAATCAGATGGCCGAGGGTGTCGAACAGCGCGGGGCTCTCGTACGCGACGAACGTGCGCAGTGTTTACTGGAGCTTTCATCCGTAGAGCGCCAGCACCAGCCGCGTCCATAAATGAGACTCGAATTCTTGCTCGTGTGACCAGGTTTTCGCCCATCCCCCTTCTCTCCTCGCCGCCTAAGACGACTTTGAAAGCATGTTGGCCGATCTCGATCACTTTGGTAAAAACTACGAGCACAACCAAGAGTCCCAAAAGGCGAAAAAGCCATGGATGCTCTCCTGGCCACAGGTCAAGCTCGTAGGTCTCGCCGGGACAGGCTTCTTCGTCGATGCCTATGACCTGTACGTACTCTTTGTACTATACTAAACTACATACTGACGCATCTTAGGTTCATCATCAACCGTACGTTTATGCCACCAAGCTCGAACCGTTACTGACGTCTGCCAATAGAGGTCGCGCCGATGCTCGCTGCGGTCTACTTCCCTCACACCGGTCTCCCAGCAAAGCAACAAGACCTCATGAAAGCCGCTGCCAATATTGGTACGTGCCTAGCTGAGCTACCGCCGGCTGGTTCGACTCACCTCGCTTCCCTCCTCATCCAGGCTGCGTCGTCGGCCAAGTTCTCTTCGGCCTCCTCGCAGACGCCTTTGGTCGAAAAGCCATCTATGGCAAGGAGCTCATGGTCATCATCATCGCCACCATCTTCCAAATGTCCTCCCCGGCCTGGTTCAGTGACGGCCACCGTGTCTTGACCTGGATCACCATCTGCCGCATCTTCCTCGGTATTGGAATTGGCGGTGACTACCCAATGTCTGCCACCGTCGTCTCTGATCGCGCAAACATTCACCGACGCGGTACACTCCTCACTTTCATCTTTGCCAACCAAGGCTGGGGATCCTTTGTTGGCTCACTGGTGACCATTGTCACCCTCGAGGGCTTCAAAGGCCGTCTGAAGAGCGGACATACGCAAGATGTCGACAAGATCTGGCGTATCCTCATCGGTCTCTCACTCATCCCAGCCTTTGGCACGCTCTACCAGCGTCTCACTCTCCCGGAATCCCGAAAGTTCGAGTTGACAAAGGCGCGAGAAGGCGCTGCGGAGACTGGGACCGTCACAGAGCTGCCACCAGTTACGGAGAAGAAACAAGATGCCAACGCCAATGCTCAGGTCGCCGAAGCCGACTCGGAAAAGTCGAGCCTCAAGGTCCCCCCATCCCCCTCCGACACCAAAGACGAGACCCATGGCGTGATTGCCGATAAAAAGGCGCATTGGAGGGAGTTTGTTGAATTCTTCTCGACGTGGAACCATCTCCGCCTCTTGCTCGGTTCCATGTTCAGTTGGTTCTTGGTCGATATCGCTTTTTACGGTATCAACGTACGTGCCTTTTCACAGTTTGAAACCTCGTGCTCATGTCTCTATAGCTCAATCAAAGCGTCGTGCTCGCCCAGATTGGCTACGACGGCAAAAAGGGAGACGTCTATGACAAGCTCTTCTCGCTCGCCACTGGAAACATCATCGTCACCTCGCTTGGTTTCCTGCCAGGCTACTACTTTACCCTCTTCCTCATCGACATTGTCGGCCGCAAAAAGCTACAGTACATGGGTTTTGCCATGTCGGGCCTCTTCCTCGCCATTCTCGCGGGCGAAATCAACCACCTCGGAAAGGCACCTCTCCTCGTCTGCTTCACGTTCATGCAATTCTTCTTCAACTTTGGCGCCAACACCACTACGTTTATCGTCGCAGCTGAACTCTTCCCTACCCGTATCCGTGCCTCTGCGCACGGTATCTCTGCTGCGGCTGGCAAGTGCGGCGCCATCTTATCCTCTCTCGTGTTCAATCAGCTCAAGGCGAAGATTGGTACTAGTGCCGTCCTATGGATCTTCTTTGCGACTTGCATTGCAGGGTTGGTGTCGACGTACCTGATTGACGAGACGATGGGTGTTGACCCAGACGAAAAGGATGCGCGCGAGCGTGGTGTCGAATACTCTGTCCAGTAGACGGACTTTACGAAATAGAGATAGAATGTATTTCTAATCGCATGGAATAGGATTTGTAGCCCTGGACACTAGACTTTATTGCCTTATCAGCCCAAGTACCACATACCTAGATTCATGGGAACGAATGGAAACCAAAAAGATTTGTAACGAGAGTCGAGAAGAGTCCCTTGGATGTCTACATGATGCTCCGGGAACACAGGCCGTCTGGATCTCGGAAGCAACCCGCGCCAGGTGGTGATATCACGGCAATATACCCGCGCTTTGCACCTCTTTCGATCTCTTTGATGTCATTGAGTATTCCCTGCCAGTTTTCTTTCTCTGTTTCCGAGATTGAGGACGACCAACGCCCTAGTACAACCAGTTAGAATGCGGATGAGTGCATGCATGCAACTTACCGTATACCTCCATACTCTTCTGTATCATACTGTGAATTCCTTCACGAATCTTGACGGTGTCAGATTCAATGTCATCCTCCCAAATGGGCACATCAACATGCTGCAAACGTAGTCCTAGACTAATTCAGTCAAATCTTCGACTTCCGTTCGGATTTACTTAGTGAATGGAATGGGCCACCAATAATATCCAAGGACTCGGTGGACAGCCTTAGATCGGTCGGAGTCTCAGCCGTGCGTCCGGGCATAATGACACATCTAGGTCTTGCCCCTTTGACGATATCCGGCTCGAGTGGTATGTACGCCAGCCCGATATACCAATGAAGAGTCTTCAGGTCCGGAGATTCCTGTATACAGTGTTGTAAAAGCCGGAAGAGGGGAGTAAAGGCCCCCATCCTGCTCAGGGTGATAATGTACCGCTCTAACCTTGCATCCTTTAGTCTACTTGTCAGCGCTGGAGAGTTTTTGAGACAGCACAAGATATCGGAGAGTATCGCGGGGCGTATCTCAAGGCGTTTTTCCCATGTTTCAGTGAATACATCGCACGAAAGCATGCGAGGGTGGCATATAAACTCCACAATCATCTCTGTCTGGATATTACATTAGCTCGACACTCAAATTTCTATCAGGAAAACTCACCTCCGGTGCCGTGTAGCGGATTATGTCCAATAAAGGAAGCATAAGGCTCCCAAAAAGTTGATGTGGACCATACGCAAGCGTTTGAACTATCATTTTATGGGTTTCCTGCTTTAGGATACCTTGTTCCAAGTGTCTAAAATCACGGAACCATATCTTGACAGCTTGAATCCACGTAGGATCCTTCCATAAGATGTCAGACACATCCTCCAGCTCTTCCCACAGGTTAAAATTCGAATATAGTCCAAATATTGAGCAAATGAGAGCCAGCGTTCTGTCTTTGAAGGTATGGGGAGCCAAATGGATAGTGCGGTCCTGGACATATACGCTACCAGAAAGAAATTGTATGATTAGTGCTACTAAATCATTTCTATAGTATATCCCAGGACTAGACGAGACCACTTTGTCGGCTGCTTCCATCACGTCGGCCCACAGCTTGGAAATGCCCTTTGTCATATCAGACTGATGATGTAAGCCCAGAGTCATAGGTATGACTTGGAGTGCGTCTTTGCATTGAAGATCGTTTTGGATTAGTGTCCCATATATGTGTCGTCTCTGGGATACAGCCAATTCTGGATAGATCTGAAAGAGTTTTATAACCTTTTCGATTTTTGTGATTGTTATTCCCAATAATTCCCTCCCTACAAGGTACTGTAATGCGATTACGATGCAAATAGTTGAATGCACCGCTGAATAAGGCATGCCCGCTAGCGAATACGCAATATCCATTAGTGCATTTAAAATATTGATGTCTTCAACCAATAGCCAGTCCTTTTTATGCTTGCCACGCAGGTCGAATGGCTCTAGAAGTCGACAGAGACCAGAAATAGTGGATATTTTCTCTAATTCTAGGCATTGAAGAAACCTAACAGTGACAAGCCGGTCGAGATCAAATATAATAGACACTTCGACTTCTTCGGCATACTCAACGATCTCAGGTAAATCTGGAGTCTGGGGTTCTGAGGGGACTGCCGAGCTTCTAATCATGATCAGAATTTTGATGAGAAGCCCGAGCAGTGACTTCTGAGATTCATTGAGCATAGAAACCACAGCATATGCCAAATGAGTGTCATGGAACACGCTTGGTGGGAGGCGGATTAGAGCCCTAGTCACAGCCAATAAAGTCGATGTATCCTCATCGTTGAGATCGCTGGAGTCGTCGAGGCCAAAATATGGGGCAACAATCCTATTGAAAACCATTCTCCACTGATTGCTTGAGAGGAGTACGGGCCTGGGCATTAGCAACCAAGAGCCAGTGCCGCCTAGAGACTCTTCGACTACGGCCAAAAACTGTGAATGAGACGAGGGGACGTCTTCTGTCTGCTCAACTAGCCATAGAATACTATTCTGATAGGCATGTTCGTGCTGTCTCTGAACTTCATTCCGTTCGCGTTCCCTGAATGTCAGTGGTTCCGGGACGTACTTCCCACGGAGAATAAATCTTCGGGCCAGGTTTTGTCCCGTCATCGTGAAGTATGCGAGCAATTGAGACAGTGGTGTGCGAAATGGCGAGAAAACGTCGAAATATTCGACGATTGTTGTGATAGCGAAGAGTATCGTAGCAACTGATAAACCAGAAATGACGATTGTAGCAACACTGCGATTAATGTGCCACAGCCATTCTGCCAATCCGACAAGGAACATCAGCAAGGCAACGTAGAGAAGGACCGGGAAGGCGGAGATGATCTCTCTCATCTTCCAATTAGATATACCTTCCCACCGCAACTGCCTCTGCATAGCACGATCCTCGGCCGAAGTTGCGTTTAACCCAACATCGTAGGAGCCAATCCACTGTAAAGCGAGGACGGCACCGAGGGCCGCGACGAGACTGCAGGAAATGCTCGCAAAGAAATACGAGTTGACGCGTACTGCAAACGCCGGCGGTGTGAATTCCTTCGTAGCTGAGCTCGAATAAGCCGGCAAAGAGTTGTTTGCAAGCTGGCGGCTAAGGGTAAGGAGAATGTCGCGCGATGTTTCGGCGGGGTCTTCCTCCAATAGCTTCATACTCTCGACTATGAATGCGGTGAGAATGGCAGAGAAAAGCGCCGCCTTTGTACCACCAGATTTTCATTAAGCGCCGCATCACAGAAACGACAAAATCACTCACGAAGATAAGCAGAGTGTTGAGACTATCATTGCTGTCTCTAACTAGTTCTCGGTCGACTGTCTCTGCTCGCTCGTTGTAGTGCTCCCAAACGCTCTTCTTGCCTGTCTCGGTCTTGATTGGTGTTGCTAAATGGTCTCGTTTTGGTTTCCTAAAAAGGCCTCTTTTTCTTTGTGTGCTCATCTCTTGAGAGTCCGTGGTCCTGGTTCCTATAAGGTTGTAGTCGGGAGTAGGTTTGGCCAACTTGCCTATTTACCTCGGCAGAGGTGCGAATCCAGAAACCAGGGAGCCAGTTACTTACTCTCTCAGAAGCTCTCTGACCTGATTGGGGACCTGAAAGTGTGCCCATAAACTGAACTGTAGGTTCTCCCATTCACAAAGATATGAGCCTACTGCTTCGAAAAGGGCAGAATTCTCAACGTTTCCAGGCCGAGTAACGTTGCCACGGACGTCTGACATGGTTGCGCCTACTACCCGATTGCGCTGGGACTTTGCGCTGTGGAATGACACTACACAGACAATGACGGTTGATTGGCAAACGAGCGGGGCCGTCCGGTCATTGAGGTAGCCGTCTGCGGCCGCCTTCCGGTGACCTTCGTCGTGATCGCATGGTGACGAGAGTAAGCAAACCCTGGTCCGCTCCTCTTCACGTAGCGCATTTAAGCTTATTCCAAATAGCAAGAAACATACAAAATGGTCAAGCAGCTTGTTTATACGCCCTTGAGCGAAATTCCAAAGGCAAGTTTCTCAGCCAAAATGCTGCGGGGTGTCAACCAACTCGCATACAGATTCATGACGCACTTCTCTCGTCTTTCAAAGCCGGAAAGACACAAAGTATTGCATTCAGAAAAAAGCAGATTGCCAGACTTGGATACATGGTTCGAGTACGCACTTCTTCCCCCACCTCTTTTACCCAACAACGTCGTAACACTCAGTCTAGGAGAACGAAGAAGCGTTCCACACTGCTCTTTATGAAGATTTGCATCGTTCACGGGTCGAAACCGTGCTCGGCGAGTTTAGCCCCATCCTTCACGAAGTCGTCGAAACGTACAACCACATCGACGAATGGACAAAGGACATCAAGCCTCCTACAACAGCAACGTACCAAGTAATGCGACCACGTATCAAACCGTCGCCCAAGGGCATTGTCCTCATCATCGCACCCTTCAATTACCCACTCAACCTCTCCCTCACGCCACTCATTAGTGCAATTGCCGCTGGCAACACGGTCGTCATCAAGTTTTCAGAAAGTCTTCCGACAGTGTCACCCCTGGTGGAAGAGCTCATTGCGAAATATCTAGATCCAGATGTCGTGAGGGTTGTTCAGGGAGCCGTCGACGAGGTCAACGAACTTCTCAAGCTGGAGTGGAATCACAGTGCGTGTAATTAGCTTCCTTACCTCTCTTTCCTCACCTCGGGTAGTCTTCTTCACTGGCAGTACCAAGGTCGGCAAGATTATTGCGACAGCTGCCGCCAAGTTTATCACACCAGTCACTCTTGAGCTCGGAGGAAAGTGTCCTATTATCGTCGACCCTCGCAAAGCAGACTTCAAAGTCATTGCCCGGCGCATCCTTTGGGGTCGAACAAGCAACAGCGGCCAAGTATGTCTCTCCTCCGACCCCCTGAGAATCTAAGAATTAACCGGCTTGTCATAGGTTTGCGTATGTCCAGACTACGTCCTAATTCCTCGCACACACCAGAGGCAACTCGTCGATGCGCTCAAGGAGGTTTACGTCGAGTTCTACCCAGGTGGACCACAGACATCCGACTCATTCGGTCGCTTGGTAAACTCGGGCTCGGTGAAGCGTATTACCGGTTACCTCGAGGGCTCCAAAGGTGACGTCGTTTTGGGTGGGTTGACCAATGCGAGCAAGGACGGTGATCCCAAGTATTTGCCACCTACTGTAGTAGCAAACGTATTAGGAGACGACGCGACGATGCAAGAGGAAATGTTTGGGCCGGTCATTAGCATCGTTCCTATCGATAGTCTAGACGACGCTATCAAGTTTATTAACGACAGGTAATGCCCTCAAGATACCATTCAAACTCTGCTGACTCGCAACTAGGCCTCAGCCACTTGCACTCTATGTCTTCTCGCACGACTCCGAGTTCAAGAAAAAGGGTGGGTTCTGTAGTGTACTTGGTCACATTTCTCATTCTTCCACAGTTACAAGAAGCACACGCTCCGGTGCTATTGATTTCAACGACACCATGACCCACGCAATCGCTGCTGGCCTGGCATTCGGAGGCTCTGGCAATTCTGGGTGTAAGTAACAACCGAGCCGGTAAATGCGACGAGATAATGGTTGCGCAGATGGACAATACCACGGCAAATACGGATTCGATACTTTCACCCACTACCGATCCAGTCTTGAGACGCCAACCTGGTAATTATCACTTCACCTCACAACTCTCGTCTAATTCGAATTGCTTATAGGGCCGAGGCAGTCTTATCCTTCCGTTACCCGCCTTTCCCAGTAAGTAGTTAAACCCGCTACTGTACTATGACCTAACTTGTGGTCTAGAGCTGGAAGTTAAAGATGGCAGAGATATCTTTGTTGCCTTCCCGCTTTCCTTTCGACAAAAACGGAAAGAAAACGCTTTTGTCCAGGATTCAATCGTTCCTGCCAATGTTCCTGGTCATTGTTCTGGCCTACTATTATCGACGGGACATACGAGCTCGTTCTCCCATCAAATTCTAAAAGCCTTATACTTCGTTCAGCCCACTGTTGACTCTGTCATGCGCCAGATATCAATACACTCCACGCCTACAAAGATCTACGAGATGGACTAAGAATAAGACGCATCATGAAAGAATCGATCCGTGACTAAAATTATGACGGGACAGTTGGCGAGTTTTGTGGTCGCTGTCCACGTCCTCCACCCCGTCCACCTCGTCCGCGCTGCTCGCCTCGGCCGTTGAATCCTCCTCGGCCCCTCTGGCGTTGTGGGCCATCTTCCTGCACGAGGCGAACTTGAACCTGGGCAGGTGCAGATTGAGCCGCTGGTGAAGGCTGGTTTTGCTGAGCTTGGTTCTGCGGCGGAGTTGGCAATGGTCGTTGAAGCACGGAAATGGCTTGATGCGGTCCACCACGACCACCACGTGGAATAACCGGTCCACGACCTCGTAAGCCCCGTCCTCTTGCTGCGTGGAACAAGTTGACCGCTGGCGGATCGTCTTGCATTGGAACTCGAGATTCCGAGGATGTCTGTTGATGATTTGTCGGTGCAAGACCTCCAGAATACCCATTAGTCCCTCGTTGTGGTTTCGAGTTAGGCGTCCCATTAGTCGGTGTTCCACGTCCACTATTGTGATTAGACATGATCCGCATTGGCGGCGTCCCACGACCTCGTCCATTGGTGGGTGTTGGAGAAGATGTGACGATTCCGTACGCATTTTCGAGGTGAACGGGCACCGATCGCGCTTGTTGTGTTGGTGTGGTGGCCACAATGAATTGCTGATTCGTGAGGTTGAGGCAAGAGTTGATCGTGCATGTCGAACCACGATACTCGGAACACCTTAATTCGAGTGAGAATAAGATGGCTGAATTTAATTATGACGTACCGTCCACCAAGCGTTGACCCGCCGATGAATGCGTTGTCCCATACAACGTCAATCATCTTGTCAACGATACCGACGACGATTCCCTTGTTGCACAATGGCACTCCACCAGAGTCTTGGACCATGATGACTCTGTCTCCCAACTTGAATACTTGATCCTTCAAGCGGGAATGGACTTGGATGGGCTTCAGGACCGCCTGGCGCGGAATGCCTTGGACCTTTGCCTTCTTGATTCCTGTCGCCGTTCGGCTGGCAGCAATCTGAGCCGCTGCAGCCTCAATTTGAGAGATTGTTTCCTATACATTGTAAGCTTGGAAAACACAAGCTGATCTGACAGACCTTTTCAAGGGTCTCGGTACTGAGTGGTACAGGTTCCAAGTCTTTGATACCGCGCTCGGCGAGCCATGCTTTGGCGGCCTTGACTTGCGCATCAGGATCTTTGCCAATAAAGACCTCGGAAGCCTTGAGCATGGCTATCATGCTTTAGTACTCTGATCCTAAGCAATGTTTACGCGTACCATCTCCTCGGTTATCCAGCTTGCTGAACAGCTGAGGGAACGCTGCCTTGTAATCACGTAGCAATTCGACCGCTTTGGCACTGAACTCCCAGCCATTTCCCTCCATCCTTGTATATGTGAGTACCTTCAAGCCTTTGCCTTGGAACTTGAGGCTCAGGCCGAGATTGGTCTTTGATCCATCGGAGCTAATGACCATGAGACTCGAAGTGATCTTGGAAACCGCCAGGCCAGTCATGCGGAGCATGTTAGCGACATTGTAGGCTGTATAGTAGTCCGGCTGTGCCGCACTCAAAGCGATATTCGTGAGCTGCTCGTTCTCTGCCTTTTCTTTCGGGAAAAACTAAGGAAAGGTGAGCACGTCGTCCGTCTGGTGGGTGCTTACTTACGGCAAGAGTGACTGTGAGCGCATTTTTTTCGACGCCTTCGACTTGAGCAACCACACCGTAGGCATGCTCACCAAGGAAAAAGACCTTGCTTCCTTGCGGAAACTCGTCCACAAGTGAGGGAGCTGCCTGTTCCATGAAGCGCTCGTCTTCAAAGTTGACCTCCTGGACAAGCATTTGCAGCGGAAGATCTGTCTCCTTGTCGGCATCGTCCCAGTCTTTGACAAGCGATCCATCATCCTTGCTCCTGAGCCCTATAATACGAATTAGCACGCGAACTTTCCAATAATGTGAACCTCACCTTTCAGAGGTCGAACGTGTACCAGGATATCAACGTCTCCCGTGATCACACCAAATCGCTTCGAGTACCTTGATTCATAGCCCTCGGCTTTTCTCGCCCAATTGCTCAACCCAGGAGCGCTGTGCTGACTACCCGCAACCTTGACGCCATTTCCATAACGTTGATACTCATAACGGAAATGAGAGTCGGAAAGAGCAACGACCATGCCCTCTTGCAAGAATGGCCAGTTGTAAAAGACTCGCTTTCCAATGAGCTTTTCAGCCGCCTTGAGGGTATTGCTACCTTCCCAGAGGTTCTTGATGTATAAGACGACGGATTGGTTTCGGCTGTCAGCCTGGAAGACATTGACCGAGTGATGTATCAGCTGCGCCGTGTGAGGGAGCGTGTCTAAAGATGGGAAGCCAGCCATGGCATGTACACCCAGACCAACGCCTTCAAGTAGACCTTTGACGAGGTGCAAACCATCGAGCGTCGGTAGGTTAAACGGCTTGGTGATGCAATGGCAATGATGAATGTCAGGGAAGAAGCCAGGGAGGGATGAGGGATAAACGATGTCTTGATTGGGGGAGTAGGTAAAGGTGAGGCTTGTTCCAACGGTGTTCCGCTCCTTCTCCTCTTTCGTCAGCCGATGTTCTCGAGAGGCCATGGCCTGTAGTAGACGTTGTTCGTTGATAAATGGAATCTTGACAATCGCCTCCCATTCCTGCTTCTTTCCATTGAGATCACTCTCAAAGTCTGTCGGGTAAAAGTCGAGAATCGGAGACGTCGGGTCGTACATGAGATCCTGTACCAAACGTTAAGCAGGCACCGGAAACGAAGGCGCTACTAACCCTGTAGGCCTGCGGGATATGCTCTTGACTCGCAGCAGGTAGCACGCCCATAAGCTGTTCGTAGGGTCGGAACGGGATGCCAAGTTTGAAGTCAAACTTCATCTTATCGACACCCTTTAAGTCTGAAATCGGTCAGCGAGCCTCGTCTCACTGACAATCATGCACAAACCGGATATTCTAGGAGCATAGTGATAGTCGTAGAACCATCCCCAGGATGCGACTCCGCTGTAGTAATAATGCATAACCCACTGAAGGCCCTCAATGTAGCGATACACGAGCTTATCCATGGCCTCCTTGTCGTCGTATTTAATCTCGAGTTTCTCCTGAGATGACATTAGAGAGCACCGGTTTAAGGAAATGTTTCTCGTACCTGATAGTACTGTCGCTTCCAATTGTCCATTCTGGCTTTGAGAGTGGTTTCGTATCGCTCGTCAAACGTTCCCTCATCTTCAAGAATCTTAGCTCGAGCATACTTCTTGAGCACCCGGTCGACAGCTCGTCGCCCTTCCTCGTCTTCGTCACTATCCTCATCCTCATTCGCTGCGGAGGGGAGTCGAAGAACGGCGAGATTCTGATCCTCATCATTATACTCGTCCCATGTCAGGGAGAGATGCAAGTCCTTTGCAACTTGTGAGAGGAAAGCCCTATCCCGTGCTGCAAATGTGTTGACAAAGGAGAGCTTGGTCACTCCTTCAACTTCCTGATCGACTTGTTGTGGCTGCCTTTTGCCACGTGCTTGTAAAACGAATGCTTCGATAGTCTTGAACATTTGCTGCTGATCACGTGTGATCGCTACGAGGGTTGTAAGCCACTGTTTAGTACCCAATAGACAACGTACTTGAGCCGCCTGTTCCGCCTCGCTCGACAAGCGTATCCAATTGCTTGGGCCGTTGCTTGCTTTTGAACCAGTTCATGTCAGAGTGTTCCTTCTCAAACGCCTGCTGTTCAAAAGTTGCCAAAGCATCAAGTACCATCTGCAGTCGTTCGGTGTTGATGACTCCACTCTCGTTGAGGTAGCCACCAGCCTTTGGAAGAGTTTCCCGATACTTTTCGAAGAGCACTTCCAAGGCGTTGTCGTGGATGTGAAGGTCGGGTAGGTGGGGAAGGAAATCGTTACCAACGAACACTGCTAGCAGAATAAAGTCGTCGATGATGCGCTCCAGGGAGTATTCGAACGGTAGGATTGGCTTGGAGCTGGCTGAGGGATCCGCGATATTGATGGCTTTAGGGTCCCATAGTGGCTGGAATTCGAGGTTGAGATACTCCCGGAAGAGGCATAGGTGCAAAAGGAAGAAGGATTGGGTCTCCAAGCTGAATTAGCTCAGGTCAGGGGATAGTCAAAAGGTGGCAGAAACGACATACGTCCCGCTCTTCTTTTTGGCTTGAGGTCCAAACTTGACTTCTTCTCGCAATAGAGCAAAGTGCGGGTCGTGACTTAGGAGGCCCAGCATGATGAGATCCGCATCCAAACCGTAGAGACAGTGCCTTGAAGAGGTCAGACGATTCACGCTATCACACAGCACCGTCCTTACCGAGTGTTTGGATTATAGTCCTTCTGAGCTTTACTGAGCCTGATGTATTCCATAATCTTGTGTTCACCCTCGCCAGGCACCTCGTGACCGGACAGAATTACTTGTACATCTCGCCAATTGGAGTCTTCCGTAATCTTTTTGTTTACAAAGTACTGTAGTTGCAACGATAGTCGAGCCATAAAAGGTGTTCCTGTACACCGGGGTCAGACTTCATCTTTCGAGCAGCAATAGCCCGCACCTGGTGTGATACAATTACTGTCAAATGCCTTCTCGTCTGGTAGTTTCTCTCCCTTCCTGAGGGCTTTCTCGACGAGGTCCTTTGTCTCCTTCGCCGTCCTAAATCGTCTGGATCGTTGCTGGTTCATTTTGGCTCTCGGAGCGACACCATCTATGGCCATAAAGAATACTTTGCGCGGTTTAATCTTTGTGAACAGGTGTTCCACGTAGGCAAATATCGAGGTGAATATTTGTTCCTCAGATAATCGAAAGTGTACATCCCCGTCATTGGGATGTGAACCTATGGAGTATGGACATTCAGTATACCGCAGCTGTGTGTAGAGAGACCCGACAGACAGTTGTGGATGATGCCGTTGAAGTCAACATAGAGGTTATCTAAGATGGGGTTTTGTTTAGTCCCTCATCATCTATAAGAGGTGAGCGCGTTCATACCGAACTCTGGAATGTTGTTCTCTTGGATGAGTTGTGATGTGAGCGGGTAACGCTCACTGTTTGATACAGCCGAGTGGATTAGCGACAAACCGCGGATGAGAGGAGCAACATGGAAGGTAATTGTGTCAATGAATTGACGGGTAGAAGGATAAAGAATGGTCAGCGATCCGTGTACCTCATGGCCAAGACAAGACGCTGAGCCAGACTCACGAGATCCATCTGAAAAACTGCATATTTGGTGTTAATTTAGAGAGCACATGGAATACGCTTGTAACGCGTTGCGCGTACCTTTGGAATCCCTGGGTTCAGCCGCACATTAGCTCAGCTATGCTCATGCAGTAGGAAGAGGAATTGTTGTGCGTACCCATGAATGATTTAAATGCGTTGTAAAGTGGAAATGCTAGTTGGAGCGGATGCTCGCTGCTCGCTGTGGTCGTCGGAAACCAAGGTTAATCCTCCTTTTGGCTCAACGCCGACCGAGTCAGTGAGCCCACAAGACAAATGCCCAGCCACGAATATGTATAATATGCGATATAATACTCTATTCCATCGTCGGACGTCTCCAATTTATTTATTGGAAGGACTATCTCATACAGCCACTCAGCGACCAGAGGGTATCAGGTGTAGCAATACACTGAGCTTGCTGAATTGTCTACGCTTGAGCTCCTGTGCATCTATGCTGAACAGTACGTAGATGAGCCATGCGCAACCCGACTCGGTGCAAACTCCCTCAAGGCCCAAGCAATGGTAAGGATCGCTCTCGTCCCCAAGCTGAGATATTGAACAGATTTACAACCTTAGAAGTCGATATAGACCTCTAAATCCCTCTCCCACGTTCCAGCTCGTGGCGACCTCTCACCCTTCGCGCGTCAACTCAGAAGAGACCGTGGTCGAGGGAAGAAGGAAGAATAAAAAGTTCAAGGGCGACAAGTCCTGTTTCCTTTGGGAAATTGCTAGGGCCATTGGGATGAACCTAGGAGCATGTGTCCTCTATTCGAGGTTTTAAGCTAGACCTTATGTGACACTCGACGCGCTGAC
Source organism: Serendipita indica DSM 11827 (assembly GCA_910890315.1). Lineage (NCBI taxonomy): Eukaryota > Fungi > Basidiomycota > Agaricomycetes > Sebacinales > Serendipitaceae > Serendipita > Serendipita indica. The sequence goes on along the minus strand of CAJVGD010000016.1, from coordinate 189,008 downwards.
AATCACGTCACGTCCGTTTGCTCGAACTGATTTGCGATGAGGATCCCTCGAGAGCGGCTTCCGCATATCTGCCAGGTGGTGAACCTGTGAGACTCGCGCGGATGGTTGAGACGACATACCATACGCATCCTCTGCCGCCGAACCTTCGCTCCCCGGACCTAGATTCCCATAGTACTCTTTGACGGTGCGGTAGACGCTATAGCCCATCTTTTCGTACATTTCCGTCGCAATTGCATTCGACGGCCGGACGTAGAGATCAACAAAGAATCCATGGTAGACGCCGTCAGATATTTCCTCGAGCAGCTTGGTCAGCCGCTTCGCGAGCCCGAGTTTGCGATACTCTGGTGCGATGGAAAGCGCGGTGATGTGGCCGTGAAAGTTTGTGCCTTGTCCTTCGGCCTTTCCTATTACTTTTCTCGTCCTCTTAGAAAATTTCGGCTATATGAGGGCTGAGGACGCACTGTATCCCATCATTCGTCCAGACGGAGACTCTTCAACGCAGCAAAGGTCCGGCCACCGTGCTAGATAGTTGAGATAAAATGCAGTTCCGTACTGTTTCTCTGCATCAAACCCCGTAATTAGATGTAGTCGACGAGTTACTTGCCGTTTCGGTCCAAACGTCCATGTTACTGTGGGAGGAAAAGGAGAAATTAGGTCTCGACAATCCTACCAGACATTTAGGCATACACGTTGTTGAATTTTAGCATGTCTGTTGCTCGAAACGGCCGTAGGGTACTCATGGTGTGCAGAGGGAGGGGCCAAGATGTACCAGCCACAAAGTTCCGAAGCATAAACGAAAAGACTAGCAGGTGATACAGATTATGTTTCCGAGCATCCTAGTGAACATAGACAACAACTGGTACACGACTCAAACCATCGGTTGTTGACGGGTAAACGCCATAGGAGAGTGCCATTGACCCTTTTGTTTGGCTCTTGCCGGATCCTCGGGAAGGTCCGGATACCCAGGAGCGTTCTTGAGTCTATATTGGAATCTATTCCATAGACTTTGTGGTGGAGAGCTGATCAGGGGGTTAACAGTATCCCTCTTCACATTCGCAGCAAGCCGTCGTTGCCTTCTTCGGCGCAGGTACCAAATGAAGAACGTGAGAACTAGAGTATCGTTATTCCTTGCACATAGAGTCTCAAGTGGAAGACGTACTTATGATCAATGCGACCCCGAGACAACAAGCAAGAATGATTGTGCCAGTGCGCGAAATCCTTATGCGATCCGTGTGATAATAGATAACACGCTTCACGAGGGACAAATGGTAAGGCATGGTTTACTGTAGTGACTTCCGCCCGTCTAGTCTCTTTATCTTACTAGTGGACTAGTGGTACTGACACAATTCCGATGACAGCTGGAGAAACGGTCAAGAATTGTCGGTGAAACATTTCACTAGTCAACCTCTATTCTAAGTCCCTAGATGGTCAAGATTCTTCGGCGAACTTGACTAGTCTCCCCGGAGAAGAATCGCGTTTCCTCTATCCTCGCGGCGGATGCAAGAAGGATGGTTTTCCTATCCCTTTATTTCCGCAAACATTCTCATGAACGACACTTGAGCTTTCTTTCATGTCGACGGAGAGTCATGGAAGCGGCGATTTGTAAATTGCACTCGAGATAGTTGGATTCCAACGCCCAAGATACAATAATCAATTATGAGGCCAATTAATGCGATCTAGTCTTGGAGTAAGCGAAGTCCCGACTGCACGCTGGGAATCCAGCACGAAGCGGCGGAGCAGATTAGAGCCATACAAACTTGACCGCAAGTATGAGGCAGCGACAAGTGATGGCGAGTCGTGGACTTAAGTTTCGCCTCACAGAACACGGATGACAGGATCTAGGAGGCCCACCATCCCTCGGTTATTCACACACGCCTTGCAAATTAATCTCGTGTATAGGATGGCTGCGTTGGCAGGGACTCTGCGGGAAATACATTGAACAGTTATATGATTATTATTTAATGGTTTGCAATCTTCAGCTTAAAATGCCCAAGGGGAGTGAGGCGTTAGTTTCCCGGCTCTCGCTGGGTCTCTAGGAAGTTCTGGATACCCAGGAGCGTTCGTGAGCCTATGCTTGAACCTCTTCCATAGACTTGGTGGTGGAGGGCTGACTAAAGAGTCGGCAGTATTCTTCTCTGAGTCGGCAGCAAGCCGTCGCTGCTTTCTTCGGCGAAGGTACCAAATGAAGAATGCAAGAACTGGAGGAGATCGTTACAAATCGTACATGATGTACAAGGCGAAGACGTACCAATGATGAAAACAAGCCCGAGGCAACAAGCAAGAATGATTGTGCCGGTGCGTGAGATCCGCTCTGGGCGGTTACTGTAGCGAAGACGTTTTTCAAGAAAAGGACTGTGATCCATAGTTTACTATAACAATGAGCTTCGTTGGTTGTCTCTCTTTTATCATCCTGACTTCTCCGGTGCAAATCCGATAACGGCTGTAGAATCCCCTTAACGCCGTCGACCCATTATGCCAACCTATGACCAGTCAGATTCCGCATTATGATTCTAGATGGTCAAGATTCGTTTTGGGCTTTGATTGGTTTGGCATTGATCCCTCCTTCCCTACCGCGTCGGCTACGTCGGCAGACGGAAGAAGACTGGTTTCTTGCTTACATGTCATTAGCAACGAGTTTTGTGTCGATGGAGGTTTGGAATGGGGGTAGTTTGTGAACTTTGCCTGAGGACGAGGTCGATGTTGGCATAATAGGGATATTCGCTATTGGTGGTGGTGGATGCTTGTGCACCGACACATACCGCTCAGTCGCTGGCTGGACTGGTACCTGTCGCTTACTTTGCATTCGAATCGGGTCTGGAGGAGCCGCAGGAGGTGGAGCACATGGCAAAGGCAGGGTATTGCCGCCAGGGAAAGGGGAAATAGCAGTGATGTGAGGCAGACGCGCAACACCGGAGCTCAATGAAGCCGCGGTTCGAGAGGGGACATTATCTAGTGGTATTGACGCTCCTCCAAAAGGGACAATAGTGTTCGCCTCGGCGACTTGTCTCCCCCTTGAGCGCATGTTGATCGCTTCTCGTAGCCGTGATAGGCGGAGTAGAGTAGACAACTGGCAGAACCAGTGATTGTACAATGCCCGCGAATATTTTCCAGTGCCCCAAAAGATGAGAAGGTGAATTGCTGGAAGCGGAATGAAGTTGTTTGCAGTCATGAGTACGCTCTGTCTGTCTGGCAAGGCCATGTTTGTCGGGATATGTTTGTAGGCGTCGAGGCCATTTTGAGACCATCCGTATATAACAAGCTGATTCTTGGGAACGATTGGAGAAGGAGTGGTTCGGAATGCTTCAAGATCGTTCACGAGGTACCACAAGGTCGACCAGAGTGAAAAGAGAGGTCTGATGAGGACGATTAAGAGAAGCGTCGAAATGGCGAGGCCACGTTTCAATACTTGAGCTAGGCTAAGTGAATGGGGCTGAGAACGGTTTTCAGGCGAGGGTGCGATCCATTCGTTTGAGTGGCGAAACCTCCAGAGATTGACCAGAGCCATTCCACCGTAACCAGCATATGAAAAGAGCGGAATCCAGTGAATTGGGATGCTATGCAAGAGCGCACGGACTCGATTCTCCGCACCGGTTGTAATTGGACCTATGCCTTCGAAAATGAGTATACTACGCACTCCAACGGCACCTACTACCAGTCAGTGATGTCCCGCATTCGCTGGTATCGCACCGTAGAGAATGATCGATCCTGCTCCGGCTCCGACTATCAATTTGTCGATCAGATTAATATAATTCCTCTGTAATCGAATGAGGTACGACGAAAAGCTTGGATTGAAGCTCACCTTGTCGTAGATGTACAGGCTCCCAGTAGGCTTCGAGCGAATCCACAGAAATTTGAACAAGCAAATATAGTTGACCCGAAGCACCCCCAGACAGAGAATGCTGATTGCGGCACCTAGAAAATGAGGATGAGTAAAGGTCATGAGCAATAAAGAGCATGTACAGACCCAGCTCGGTGTAAATAGGTATGTATTGAGCATGACCACTCCAAACACACCCATTTATCATCATTTGAGTACAATGTAAGAGTACGATAATGATATGGCATCTCAGTGCGAAGATCTGGGTTGCCCAAAACTGCGGTAAAACGGGGAGGCAGCATAACATGCCAACGGTAGACCAGATGAAGAGTGCAGGAACTATGTGTGATGTGATCACTGTGTTCTCTGGATCCTGGTAGACTGGAGCGACAGGCATTGTGGTCAGCGACAATCAAGTTGGGGAGTTTCACGACGCCCATGCATGCCAGGCAATTCGAAATTGGGCGCGGGAAGCAGAGGAGCGATACAGCTGCCGTCGCTAACGTTTGAAGAACAATCTCACGCTGAGAATACAACTTAAACTCGAATTTTGTAATCTATATACAGATGAAGCGAAGGTGAGGTTTGGACTAGGTCGACGATACAGTATGTAGTTCGTGTTATATCATGAGATTTCGTATGTAGCTCTATCGAGTCTCGATGAGCGATTTGAGATGCTGCCAGCTGAGGACTGCTGTACCAATGGGTACCAGCTCCGGCTTCGTGACCAGCACGCCATCCTCGAGAAGGGTTACACCGGCCTGTGCATTCCCATTATCCGCACTAGAATCCGTCTCCGAAGATTGATCTGATATGTCCGGTCCCCCCGTACGCGGACTCGAGGGTGCAGGACAGTACGGTGGGGGAACGCCTCGGGTCGTATCGACACGCAGCTCGCCATCTCGATCGAATATTTGAGAATAAGCTGGTAATACCAAAGGGTCCAATTCATTCGTGGGTACTCCAGATGTGCCCACAGATGGCATGCGCATCGCATACGATGCATATGGATTCACGTTGGTCCGAATTGTGGATGAAGATGTAGTGAGAGTGCTCTGTCGGGTAGTTTCGCTGGATGGTGTACTTGGTGGACGCACGACGAAATGGAGTGGAAGTTCGAATTGGACCGTATCCTTCATCCGCTCGTCAATGGTACCATCTGCTCTCCTATATCCAACATGTGCCGATATACGTAACAAGTGGGCTACGCGGGCGTATGGACCATGGTAAGAAGGCGCAATCGTCCGCTGAGGGCTCGAGCCCGAGGAGTAGTCGACCGAGATTCCTCCCTCTGATTTGCTAGTGGTGGAATTCGAGTTAATCAACTTGAGATTGAGGCGAATCGTCGACCACGAGCCGTCTTGACCGAGCGCATGAGCGTGCTTGACGGGAACTTCATCATCATCGTCGCTGGAATCTGGCGTCTCGTTCTCGTCGAGCCAAAATGATGAAGCGGCATCCTCGTGTAAAAGAGATCTTGCGACACGCCACTTTGCTTCCTCGACGGTGTGGCTGCTAATACTGGTTGACCGTCGATGCTCAGATGGCTGACTATAGGGGGGTGCAAAGTCCGATGCAGCGACAAGCCGTGAAGAGAAAGAAGATGAGAGGGCTCGCAATGCCGAGCTCCACCATCGGCTATTGTTCTGTCTAGGAGAATCTGTCGAGGTGGATTCGAGGACAACGGGTTCAGACGTCATTCTGGCACCGCCAGACTCGCGTGAACAGGTCACGAATATCTCTTCTGGACGAGTACGAAACGCCGCGTGTTCCTCAATGTCGATATCGACATGAGAGACGGTGAGCGTTCCCGCATCCGCCGATTCTCCTTCTTGCGGCTTGAGCCTCATCTTTACGACAAAACCAAGACTGTCTTCCGATGTACTGAGGAAAGAGGGAGTAGAAACAACCAGTTGCAGTCGGGAACAGAGCTCGTCTGGAATGGGTGAAGATGGTGTCGAGTGTGCAGTGATGGTGTATTTGGTAGTTGGTGGTGGAGGTTGGTGAATTTGGCGGGGTCCTGGAGATGAAAGGAGTGAAGAGGGAACGAGAAGGCGCGTAACTGTAATAGGTACAACGTCGGTAGCCGCACAAGTCGGAAGTGAAGCCACAATATCCATATCCTGCGTGTTTACTGCGTTGTATGCTGGACCTGGTCCATAAGAACGGCTGCTAGAGCTGAGCGCGGTAGACAAACTTGATAGAGGGTTGCACGCATTCAATAGACATGCAAGCCCCTCTGAATCTGTGGCATTGTCGGCTTGGAGCAGACCGTCACTATGTGCGGCCTCGATAACCTTGTAGGTCGCGTGTACTGTAAGACTATATGTCGTCTCGGAACACGCCAAGATATCGCTGAGCTCGTCGTCATTCGCGATTGCGTGTTTGGCGACGGCCGAAGGGGGAAGCCATCCGGGAATAGAATGGAGGTCAAAGAGAACGCTATAGCGTGCGGCGTCCCCTGAATACGAGGTGTTGGTAAAGTCGAGCATTGTCGGTTCGTCGACGAGCTCCCGAGTGACGGAACAAAGTGTGAGGCGGTCTTTACCATGGAGAGGGGAAAATATTGCATCCTTGTCATGTTGGGTATGCTGCGATCGACCGACAAATTTGACAACGAGAGAGGTCAGAAGGAGTGAGGCAGAAGTGGCTGCGGACGAATCGAGAGACAGCTCGACCGTTCCAGAAAGAGAGTAAAAAGTGCTACGGCAACATCAGTTTCCAAGCGCATAGGAGATGGACTGGGCGTACGCAGCGTCTGGGGTGCCATGGAGATAAAGGGTACGAGAAAGTGGTCGAACGGATACACAAAGGGACATGATTGACGAGCGTGAAATGTGGGGTGTAGGGAACGGAGTCGGTGAGCGAGAGGGAGGTGAAGGGAACGACGGGCTGGAGAGGGAAGATGGCGGTCAATCAGAGGTGTAGTGCGTGTATATATCTTGCTCAATGAAGAAAAGACAATCCACGTAAGGTTGTCTCCCAATCAGGCAAAGGCGACCTGCCAGGCGCAATTAGTGGACTGTCGACCAGCGGACAAGGCTTGCCTTTTTATCGTGTATGGGCTCCATAGTGGCACGAAGGACGGGCTGCGTCGTAGGCGTTCTTGTCATTAAGAATAATTGCAACTTGGGACAAGGCGGGATCAATCCGCCCTCCAAATCGAGTCCGCTTCCCATGTTTGGGTGTTGCGCAACAAGGGTCATGCGTCTGGACGCCCTCGCCGGTTTCGGCTAGAAGATTGCGATTGCTAAAAGGACGTCGAGTATATTTCGGCACCGTAGCCACTACGCGTGGAGCATCAGGCTTCTAGTGCGCGGAGGTCGAAAGTGGGTTTGGGAGGGTGAATACTATTATGAGATATCAGTCATTTGCAACGAATGAACTGGAAACATCCAAGAGATGTGCCTCTGGGATAACAGTCGGGAAGCAGTCACTCGGTAGCGCAGAGTTTGAAAGCCTAGCTCTTCTAGCTTGACTTAGATTTCTTCAACGAGTATCTAACGACTACCCTGAGTTTGAAGTAGACGGAGATTGCTGGCGGATATCCTCAGTCACTTCAATGTCTAGCTGGCATCATACTCATTTTGAATTGAATAATAGAGACATTCCTCAACACGGAGATTCGTTTTGAAAACTTTGGTAATAATGATGAGTTCATGCTCGCCATGGATGTACGTCACATTTGTTTGGCCCAAACGTTTACATTGACCGCGTTTGGGATTTTGGAATCATTCTGGTCTCAAAATTCCAACTATCTAACAAACTGGACGAGAGTAACAGAAACGAATTCTCCCAACGTCCGCCGGTCCGCTACGCTTTCACACAGCAAGCGCTACGGCAACCAAACGCTTAATATCTTGCGCAAGCTTCCGTTTCTTTGGTAGATAAAATGTGTATAACACGCTGTTTCACTGCTTCTGGCATATCGCCGCCGCCGCAATGACTGCCAGCCGCATTCAAGTTCTGCCAGCGGGAGGCCCAGAACTAACTGTATCATATCAACCAGTCGATTGAAATTACAATTTTCACAGCGCTCACCTCACGAGATGGTATCGCACTCTCCCTCGAGGTCACTGCGAGGCAGAAGCTTGACCCATCAACGCGACGCATCAAAGATCCGTTCTCTCCCCAGAAATAACCATCAGATGACCAAAATTCTAACCACAGGCGCTTCATCCTCGGAGCTCCAGACTATGCAACAGTTCCGCATCTCGAGGCGTCGGATACACTCATTTTCCAAATAGCAAGCGGATAACAGGGTCCCTCTCTCGGCCGATTGTACAGAATCCTCTGAATATCATGGAGGGAGTACGGTTGTAGATCCGGGTCCAGTACCGGTTCGATTCATTCCAGCTCGATGACAGTATGGGGCAAGCGTGGAGGACGACAGCCGCACCGTCTGCACGTTGGTCGAAAGGCTGTGGAATAGTCTCTTCCAGGGTTGGCGGTGGCTGGCCAGTATGCCAAACTCTTGAGTTTGACGATCCAGACAGGCACATACGCACAATGCGGACATTACCGAGATTTCACAGCGGTTCGACAAGAAAGGAATCAATACACGGCATTCTGGATGTAGACACGAGGTACATTCGCGAAGTCATGATGTGGGTTCGATAGAGGTGTACACGATGATGGAAGCAGCGTTTGCTGAATAGAATACGGTCCAGTATGCAAGAGTTCGTGTGGTTGTGAGACAACGATCAGAACAAAAGCACCCCACGGAAAAGTGGAAACACACAATGAAACAGCTATGCAAGCATAGCGAGAGAGGAAATTAGGAAAGAGGTGTGTACGGGTATAGCAGTCACGGTAACGAAGGAAGAGAGTCCAAAGGAAAGTGCCCTCGCCTCGTACTTGCGTACGGTGCAAAGGAATCAGAATTGTAGTTGCGCCAAACCGTCAAAAGTCGTAAGAATCAAAAGTCGTGTTGTCGTTCGTGGAAAGCAATAATAGACGGTTCCGTCTTTATTTTTGGGCCGAGTCGTCACGTCACTTGAAGAATCGAAAAACGTCATGTCTCCCCTGGTCCGGGAACGACCAGCTCAATCCACTCTTTGCCAGGGCTGCCAGAATGTCCGCCAAGGCGCACGTAGCCCATTTGCTCCGCCATGCCTACGTAGTCTTTGAAGCCGCTGACGCCTGCGCGTTGGTATACCATTCGATCGCGTTGAACGAGTTCAGAGCCAATCTTTGATCTGTATGGTCGAGGCTTGCCCTCGTTTCTGAACTCGGTCAGAATATTGAGCAGCAGTCCAAAGTGACGTGGAGATATAGGTCGCGCTGGCGGCTGCATACCGCCTGCGGCCCCATACTGATGAAGACCATGCCCGAACGGCATATCACGATTGGCAGGCGTATGCATCTGGGCGTGATGGGGAAGCATCGCTTGCTGCTGTTGGAATATGAATTGCTCGCTCGAGATACCTCGTCGTGGGATCGGATGATGCTGCTGTGGTGGTGCGTACAGTGCCTGTTGCATTTGTTGCGCCGCCGCCATTTGTTGTTGCTGCTGCTGTTGGGCGTTCTGGAAACGACCAATAGACCCCTGATGTTGGTGCTGCTGGCGTTGCGGGACAAAGGTGAGCATGGGAGGCGGCGACATGTAACGGGGTGATTGTATACCCTGGCCATGCGAATGACTCAAGCTCGCTGGGACACCAGCATTGTCTCTCGTGTTGGCTGGAGATGTACCCATTCCAAACCCTGTATTAGAGCCACGGGCAGGGTTGGTAAATGGTGCATTTGGAATGGGCTGTGGTTGAGTAGGATATTGCGGCTGCTGATATTGAGAAGAACGTCGGGCAAGAGGCTCGGTCGGTGATGTCGACACGGTCGAGGACGCTCGCATCCTTTCACCTATACCTGAAGCACTTAGCGGACTGAAGACGCTCGTGTGCTGCGGTGTCGGGAGCGGCACAGGTAACGGAGGACTCTGTGTCCAGTTGGAGCTCGGGGTAGGCGACGCAAGAGAAGACAGGGTCGAGGTTGACGAGGGGGGTCCAGCCTCAGCACCCACATTGGTGTTCAAGGCCGTCAAAGCACCGCTGGGGGTGTCTGTGGCAGCTCTCGTCGCAGAGGGACCACTGGTGTTAGCGGTGGCATTCGCGTTTCCGGACGAGAGCCTACGGACAGGGAAAAGAGGCGAGCCCAAACCTGGTCCAGTAGTGCCCGAGGACGTGGTAGGAAAGTGACCCCAGACGCGAGAGAGGCTCCCAGGTTGGTGAGTTGAGCGGGAAGCAAGCCCACCAAGCCCGGTAGAGTGGGCACGAAAGGGCTGAAAGGGTGCAGCTTGTGTGTTCAAGGTAGATGCCCCCGTCGTCCCATGCGCCGCATAGTTTTCAGACGCGCGCTCATCTGCTCCCTCGTTGTCGTCGTGGTTGTCAGGATCCCTAGCCGTGTTCTGTGCGGAGCTCGCTGGGAACAATGGGTTCGGATTCACCAGCGCGGATGAGGAGAGGTGCCGGCTGGTCGGGCGAGACGAGATGGAGGAGTTTGAACCAGGCTTGGTAACACCAGGCAACAGCGGACGTGACCCAGATTGACCACGATCCGCCCCAGCGCCTCCAAAAAAAGGAGACCCACTGACAAGGCTAGTTTGAGTGTCCTGCGTCGTGACCATGCCTGCAGTGGACACGTCCCCTTGTGAGAGACTATCACCGGGGGCATCAACGACGGTCCCTCCACTACTCACTGTCCCGGCTGGAGTCATGTGGCGGGTGGTTGGCGATGTCGCCAACGGGTGAAGAATAGCACTGAAAGCACTCGGAGAGGTCGTCATGACCCCAGTTAGCGTATTCGTGTTACCGTTGTCTCCCGTTGGTGTTGCGTTGTCCGGGTCCACATCGCCGCTGATGTCCGTTTGTTCATTCTCTCGACGGCCGGTTCCTTCAACGGCTGTTGGAGTTGCAGTACCCTGTGCAGTGCCGAGGCCTGCAGTTATTGAGCCGGTGGACGCTCCACGCATAACGGCTGCCCAGTCCAACACGAAATTAGCCTGAGCGGCCATACTCGCACGCAGAGGCAGCCCGTCTGTCGCGCTTTTTGGCGTGATTAAAACTATGGTATAATGCCGTTGACGGAGGGCGGAGAGGGCGTGTGGTGACAGCTCCTCGGCCGTTATCAGAACGATAACGGTATTGGGTGCAGGATGATCCAACGCGAATAGGAGCATATCCACTAGGAGTTGGGAGGATGATATACCGCTCTGCACGGAGGGAGAGAGAGAAGAGGTCGGCCCTACCCCGCCGCTGACGCCGGTTGTTGAGGGATAAGAGGATCGGCTGGTAGAGTATGGAATCGGTGAGGAGCGGTGAGGACTTGTGTAATAGCTGAGAGAGACTCCAAAGTTTTGGAGTTGATCCCGGAGCGATGGCTGGTGAAAAGATGGTTGTGATTGGGGATGACTATGATGATGAGTCAATGGTGGACGATAGGGGGAGCTATCATGGCGTTCGATATATGCTTTGAAGAGAGTGATAGAGCCGTATCCCAAGCAGGCGTCGCGAATGTTGTCAACAATCGTATACGCTGGCATGAGTCCTGCAGGACGACATGACTATGGACCAGAATATTAGTATATGCCAAAGGGACGGAGAAAGAGTCGTCAGGATCCGTTACACGCTGGAGAGAGGAGGGCGGGGGACGGGGCGCCGACTGACCTCATAATCCCAGAATATTGCAACTTGACAAAGTGGACGAGTAGCATCGTGATGAAGTTGTACATGGTGTGGCTGCATCATGAGCAGCGATGAGTTGTGGCTAGAGGTACGTGAGGGATGGCCAGGAGGGTGTGGATAGTATTCGCTGTTGCTGATGTGGTTGAAATGAAGATGCTGAGCCGAAAGTGGCTTAGCTGAGTGAGTGAACGACATGGACATGGCGGGCATTCGAAAGAAGCGCTTTGGGCAGTGGTTGGCTGAACTTGAATAAAAAGGGGGCGTTGCTATAATGCTATAGCTGGGTATTTAGCTCTTAAGCTAATGTCCGCTGGTGCGCCTGCCAGGATACTTTAGACTTCTGTCGATCGCCGGTTTGACTAGAGGACCGCGGGCACCGTCGAGGGGAGCGACGGCGGGCGGTGGGGCAGAGATGGGAAACGGATTATATATCTGGTGAATCGGCCTCTCAGCTGCAGACAGGCGTATGTCGCTGACGCTGAATGTGGGATCCCGAATAGAGGGGGAAGAACAGGAGACTGAATATGACCAGGCGGGTTTATAAATCGAGAGACAAAGCGAGTTGGAGCGAGGAATCTCTTGGTCAATTTCGCTCTTCAAAGCCCTGCACCGCGCGTCGTGCAGGCCTTGCAGTTCGTCCGAGTTGAGCCTCGTGGCGACCGCGCCGTAGCCACCAATGATCCCCAAAAATCGGTAAACCCTAACCCGACAGATGAGATTGAGGAATCTGTTATCATTCAGACTTTCGGCGGGCTTGCCGCACTCATTGATCGACCTCGTTTTCGTCCACAGCAGCGAGCGCGATGCTCCAAGTTGGACAAAGAGGCAGTTCATCTACGGGCGTTTGCGCCATTGGAGCCCGCCTCGGGCACCGGAGAGCCGCCTGCAACGCCGTTTAAGCGTGTACAGTTGTCGTGGAGAGGGCTCAAAGTCGCTTGACCTGGCCGCGTTGCCCAACCCTGCCCCATGCGAGTGAATGATCAACTCAAAGAAATGAGCCAGAAGCTCACCAATGATGAATCCGATGGCATCATAATCACCACCGTTGTGGTCGAGGTTTGTCCAGGTATCAACAAGACAAGACACCGAGCACGCTCAGACGTTCGGAAACCGGCGATGAGGTCACGCCCAAAAGTCTAACTGCATTTGTCGAATCCGCCGAAGTCCTAACGGGGCTACGGCCGAACCAGTAAAAAGCGACCGGAATAGATGTGAACTGTATCTGCAGATGAAAGATCCCAATAGACGATATTGATAGTCCACACCTCATTTCTGCAACTCAGTCGCTCCCGAAGCTCCACATACCGTTACGTCGAATAACCCCAATGGTATAATACACTTGTCTCTGGATTTCCAAATCCAAGTCGACTCGTGTGCGGCTGACTACCGTGAACTCCGGTCTAGGCCGCTCCGGTGCTATCTGGATCGCTTTCTTGATCAAAACAGACTCCGGTGGGTCCGGAATGACTTAGAATGGCGACACTGCTTTGCCCAAACGGCGGGATTTGTCCAACCCGAGATCGCCACTTGTCAGCCCTGAACTATCAAGATCTGAAGCGCAACGGCGATTCTAACCATGTTGAAAGGCTCTATTTGAGCTAGTATTCGTTTGTTTACTCCGTCTTCTCGTCGTGGCCTGGTCCAACTAGGGGCTGACTACCTTGGTCCCGCCCGTCTATTCCAAGTTGACAAAGACAAGTTGCTACTGGACTCGAATAGCCAAATATACGTCATCCTTTTGTCGACTGTCCTTTTTTTTTATTGCATCCATCTACTGCGAGATTCAAATTCGAAAGCCCGCTTAGAAACGACTCTGGTTGAGTAATGAGCACGATAGCAGGAGATCATGGAGTCAAAGATTGGGTTTTGCAGCCACAGTCAGAATACCGCTTTGAAGTGGACGCAAAACGACCGATTGGGATCAAGGTCTATCCTCTTTTGAAGCTAGAGACCCGATCTGATCTTCTTTCTAGGTCTTGACGGGAAATGCAGAAGTCTTTGGTTCTGAAATGGCTCCTGGGAGGCTCTATCTCTTTGCTTATGAGTGCAAGGCCGCACTCATGACTTGGCAAGGCTGCACGATACAGATGAGTAGTCCATTCGCACGCAATTCGGTTTGTTCTGAATTTGTTTTACGTCACAGGCAGGCCTGCTACGGAGTATGTATCCGACGAGACCACCATGGCATCTTATGCCAATCTCCATCTGGCCTTTGAGCAAATGCGGATCCGTGCGCGTCGCGACGAACGTCGGGCAATTGATGGTGGGCCCGAAATGAACGAGGATGAGGACGACAATGATCCTCCTCGCGTCTTAATTATTGGACCAGAGAACTCTGGAAAGACGACGGCATGCAAGATTCTTCTCAACTATGCAGTCAGAGGGATGGCGACATGTACTCCGTTATTCGTTAATCTCGATCCGAGCGAGGTATGGCACATCGTTTGACGCGCTGTTAATGATGCTCATAGGATATAGGGAGCCGTGACCGCCCCAGGTACTCTATCGGCCTGCATCGTAGACTCTCCTCTCCCGACCTCTTCCCCGGCGAATCCACTCGGTATCTCTGCAACATCGGCCCCCACGGCTTTAACGTCCTCCAAGCTGATCCCACTCGTCCATTGGTATGGCCATACGGACATCCGTAAAAACCCTCGACTCGTCGAGCACCTTATTCGAGTTCTCAACGAGGAATGTCAGGAGCGCTTGGAGTTGGACGTACTGGGCAAGTTTTCTCCTTTATTCCAGGTCTATAGCTCATCACCACCAGCCCGCACATCCGGCCTCTTCATTGATACACCAGCAAATTTCACCTCCATACCCGGAGAAGACAAGTATTCTCTCGTCAAGACAACCGTCCACGCCTTTAAAGGCGAGCCTGTCCTTATCTTTCAACTGTTTCTTCTAACCACTGATTTAGTAAACACTATCCTCGTGCTAGGCAACGAAAAGCTCACCTTTGAGATGCAAAACCTATTCAACACCGATGTCTCTCCTCACGCCAGCCCCATCAATGTGGTCAAAATACCGCGATCTGCCGGTGTCGCCGAGCTCGATAGTAGTTACAGAGAACGCGTGCAGGCATATCAGGTCAAGAATTACTTTTACGGTGCCCCTATTCAACTCCCACTCGAACTTGCCAACGCCAATTCGAATGCATTTGGCGATGGTCAAGGTCCCAATCTTGCGGGTCTCAAGCTCGGTGGTGAAGCGGCGATTATGGATCTGGTCCTCTCGCCGCACTCATCTGTCATTGCCTTTGACGACATTTCCATCTATCGTATTGGCCAAGGTCCGTGAATCAACCGATACCTCTGGGCGTTCTGTGGCTCACATCATCGACATAGATTCCTTTGCACCTTCTTCTGCTCTCCCTATTGGCGCTTCGCGAGCGTTGAGCGAGATGCAACCCGTCAAAATTGACCCTTCGCAGCCTGGGTCGGGTATCGTCAATACGATGCTAGCGCTCCTTTCCTTGACAGCACCAGACGATCCTACGGCATCAATCGACGAAGAAATTATCGATTCGGATGTAATTGGCTTCATTGTCATGTAAGCACATCCATTTCCCTTGTGGACATAACCCTAAGAACTCTATAGCACATCTATGGATATGGAGAATAGAAAAATGACGGTTCTGGCACCATCTGCCGCAAATCTTACGGGCAAAATAGCGTTGACAGGTTCAATACAGTGGCCAGACGTGTAAACAAGCAAGCGATTGAAGAAAGTAAACATGAACATATGTATTCGAGACGAGAAATGTCCATAGTACGCGATTTGGTATTCAAAAGATCACGCGCAAACTTTTAAATGTTTGAGAGATCTCGCCCCCATATTCCCCTGTCATATGTCAGTATCTTGTCTATACAAAACCTTAACCAACGTACCGAATGACCCAGTCGAACATGAGTAGAGCGCGAGTTCTTGACGAGACTTGTTCGCTCCAATAGATACTTCGCCACGCATACATCGCAGCCTTGAACCTGTTCAGAGGAATCCGTATTATCAAAGAACTTACTCACCAGTCCTCCCATCAGGGATAACCCTTGATAATCGAATACTGCCGCATTCCCAATGTACGCTAGACTGCCCAGGTGGCGATAGTGAAACGGCTTTGACACGACGTCGTCTCCCACGTCGGAACTGATCCCATTGGCAGCAAGAATGGCCTCTTTACGTGCAATCTTCGATAGCTTGTGGCCCAGGTATTTCCCTTGTTGCGATGCCACTTGCGCAGTCTAGCTAGGGCGTGAACAGGAGTGCAAGGGGAGTAGATATAACGTACAGCGGGTAAGCTCGTTATCTTGTTTCCCAATTCAGCAAGCAAGGTGGCCACCTCGTTGATCGTGAGGCTGTCGTCGTGGTCGATATCATAGCGTTCAAAAAGATCGCGAACTTTTTCCAAATGTGGGCCGGCCATTGGAATCTTCTTCTTAATCCGAGCGACTTTTCGAGGCGTTAGGCGAGAAAGGAAGAATATCATGAAGAAAAATTGTACCCATTATCTGCCATTCATTGTAGTCAATCCTTCCATCTTTATCCTTGTCAGCTTCGTCGACTAGTTCGAGAATGTGGGAGACGACGGATGTTTCAATCTTTGGATGGTGTTAGTAAATGCGCTATATCGTGCTCCTGCGTACCGTAGCCGCATCTCCGAGTGCATAAACAGTGCCGAGCGGAGCCCCGACAACTCGTAGATGAGCGTCCACTTCAATAGCCTAGTGAGTATTTAGTATGTGTTTGTAGCCAATCGTTGGACTGACCTTCTTGTGAACTTGGTTTGGCAATAGGTCGGATACTCTTCTTGTGAACGGATTCATAGCAATACCGGTGGACCTTTCCAGAGTTAACATCAGACAAAGTAGAGATATCAACACGTACCAAAGAACAAAGTTGCTCGGAACTGACACTTCCTTGTTGACCTTGACCACTTTTCCGTCCTTGTCCTTTTCCTCTGCGCGGATAGTATAGACGACTTTGTCTTTCCAAACCTCCTTGACACGAGCGTTTGTGATCACGCTTATACCATCACGATTGAACCGTTGTTCTGCATACTTGGATATGCTTTCCGAATAAGTGTTCAGAATGTGATCCCGAGACTGGATGACGTAGATCTCGACCTCCTTTCGACAGATCTTGGGGAACTGGATACTATGAGGAAACACCAATAAAAGATCGATTATACGCACGTAGTTGACAATGTCTTCCTGGCACAAATCATAGATTTCCTTTGTGCATGTCAGAGCACAATCGTATAATTCAAGATGCTGCATACCGCCGCTGTCTCTACACCAGTTGGGCCACCACCGCAGATTACAAACGTGAGGAGACGCTTTCGCTCCTCAGGGGTAGTCGTTGGCAGTGATGCAGTCTCAAAGTTGTCTAATGTATGGTTAGAGTGGGTTGCCGCATTGTCGAACAAACAACGCACCAAAGAGGCGTCGCTTGATATTCCGAGCGTCATTGATAGTCTTGAGTTGGAAGCAGTGTTCTAATCCAGGGACACCATGAGTTGAAGACACGCTGCCGACCTATGAAATGGTCAACAGCTTTCTGAATCAGGAGGCACCACCCTACCGCGATAACGAGCTTGTCGTATGGAACATAGAGACGCTTCTTCATCCCATCGGAGGCTACAGTCTCCACCTCAACCAATTGTTCGCTCATGACCAGGTCGACAGCATATCCGTTGAGGAAGTGACCACGAACGCGCGCAATAATCTTTCGTATCGGCTCGATCAGAGAGCGAACCTATTCGAAGTGAATATTCAATTCATTGTGACTCGCGATGCGCACCTGAACCGTCGAAACTGCGGCAGAGGGGAGCAAAGGTGTGAATGTCGTAAAGGTTTCTAGGAACCCAGTGAGGTTTGGCTTTGACTTATAAGTCATCTACATACCTGGAGCAATGACTGTAACATGATAATCCCCTGGGTTGAGTGTCTTAAGTAAACCAATGGCCTGAAACCAGTCGTTTAACAAACACAAGCGTAATGTCTTAGGACAGCAAACGTACTCCCCAGCCACCTCCAATGATGACCAATCGTGGTTTACCGGCAATCTTGATACTCTCTACGTAATGCAGGGGTTAATATTAGCAGGAGGCCCCTCACTGCACGCCCACCTTCGTTTTCTTCGTCTTCCAAAGTGACTTCTGCAATCGGTAGGTTCTTGGGACCTCCACGTTTTGGGTTTAACGCGAGTGGAGACACAGGGACTCTGTCCAAATGTCGTTCTGAATAGGTGAAAGCGTCATGGACGAAGACCTGGCATAATCGGAATGTCACGAGGTGAGCATCTATAGTAGTTCCAGAGTTGCAATGGCTGCTTACTCCGGCACCAATGAGCAACACGCCAACTGCCGCACTGCCAATCAGAAACCCTGTATATTTTGCGACAAGGAGCGTGATGCGCAATCCAGACCATCGTCTCTTTGTCTGTGTACTCTGATTTGGCTCCGTGTTGACCGCTGATGCTGTCGGTGTCGTTGGAGTTGCGGAGCTTGGCGTCCGTGGGCCCTGTGTTGTCGAGTTGTAGCGAGCAATAGCTGGCCATGTACGATATAAAGATGGTCTAAGTGCCTGTGAGGGCCGTATAGACCGCTGGGCGAGCGTCCTTACGACGCCTTGCATGACGGTCGAGGACAAGCTACAAGCTCGGAAACAAAGCAACAAGTCCGAGTCAATCGATCCTTGGATCTTTCCCTATTCCTGCAATTTTCCTAAGGACAATAATGGAACGCAAAGACGTATTAAATCTGGGAGCTGGACCGTCTGCATTGCCAGAGCATGTCCTCCAAGAGGCAGCGAGGGGCCTTTTGAACTACAATGGCACAGGAATGGGCATTACAGAAATATCACATCGCTCAAAAGAGTTTCAACAACTCACAAACGATCTCTCGGCCACTCTGCGCTCCTTACTCAACGTCCCACAGACGCACGAGATCCTCTTTGCCCAGGGTGGCGCATCCCTCGTCTTTTCCTCGATTGTCCTCAACTTGCTGTCGAGGTTCAAACTCCTCCATCCCGAAATCCCTGCATCAGAGACGTACATTGACTATGTCGTGACAGGGACTTGGAGCAAAAAGGCGTCGGAAGAGGGCAAGCGACTGGCTGGCTCTGTTGGTGTCAACGTCAACATTGCAGCAGACTCGAGAGCATATTCAAAAGATGGAAAGTCGTTTGAATGTGTACCACCGCTAGACGCCTATAAGTGGTCCCCACCCGCCCAAACCGCCTTTGTCTACTACTGCGAAAATGAGACCGTCAACGGCGTCCAATTCGCCTCTTCCCAAGCAGTCTCGACAGCATTCCCACTCAACCAGTTCCAGGACAACATTGATCCTCCTATCATCGCCGACTTTTCCTCTTCTTTCCTCTCAAGACCGATACCCAACATCAGTTCGTATGGGATGATCTACGGAGGGGCACAGAAGAATGTTGGTCCAGCCGGCCTAACGATCCTCATCGTCCGCAAAGATCTTCTGGTCGATGTCGACGCCGCACACAAACTCGGCGCACCGGTCGTTCCTCTCACATTATCCTACAAGACCTTGGCCGACAACGGAAGCCTGTACAATACACCACCCATGTTTTCCATGTATGTCTCTCTCCTAGTGGCCAAGGACATTGCTGCCAAAGGTGGCCTGGTCCCACTCGAGGAGCGAAACTACCAGAAACAAGAGACAATCTACGGCGCGTTGGAAAAGCTCCAAGAAAAGGGACTGATACGAATCAACGTTCTCCCGGGTAGTAGGAGCTGGATGAATGTCACATTCGTCTTCCTCCAACCGGACAAGGAAAAGGCATTTCTAGAGGCAACAGAGGCAAAGGGTCTACGGGGAGTCAAGGGACATAGGTATGCGTTTGACCATTCTATTCCACAAACTGACGCGGCCTAGATCTGTAGGAGGCTTCCGAATCTCGCTCTACAACGCCATCACCCAAGAAAATGCAGATACAGTCGCGACTGTTTTGACAAACTTTCTAAACTCTTCTACATAGAAAAGCTAGTACTGCCAAGAAATAAAGATCGTCTACCGTTTCTGACGCTTCGTCTGCTGAGCATGCACATCCTCCGTCACCTCGAGAAGTCTCTTGCCGTGCTTCTTTGCAACGGGTTGCTCGTCGTCACTCGGTTCCATTTCATCATAGAGCTCATCAGCCGCCTCTTCCACCATCGGTTCGTCCTCTTCCTCGGATTCAATCACGATGGCGCTTGCAACTGACGTGCCTCTAGAGGATCCAGCCTGGGTGCTCGTATCTTGCACAGATTGACTTCTTCTCGAAGCAACGGATGCTGCAACAGAGCTTGCACGCGATAGACTCTTGCTCTGACGGCGAGTGCGAGCTTTTTCGTTCTTCTCTTCTTTCTTGGTGATCCGCCTCTTCTTATCCTGCAACTCTTCGACGTGACAAAGCTCAACTTGAGCACCGGCAGACAACAGGGTATCGATCCAAATCTGAAATGGGTAAGACTCATATTCTTGGCCTGAAAATGTGACCTTGCCTTTTGTGTCTCCATAAGCTTGTCATTTGGACTCTTGACTTCGACGAACCGAGCATCTCGCTTCTTGTAATTCCAGATTATCAGGTCCGGCACGCCGCCTCCGGAACCCTCAAAGTCATGTACTTGCTGTAAACAAATGGAATGGAGAACGCTGGGTTCCAAACACTACAATGGTGAATACCCAAGGCTGATACTTGACAGACCAGGCACACCTCGATAATCTCCAAGATTTCCTCGCGTTTGAATTTATCCCACCGCGAGCCAACGTAAAACGTCTGCTTTTCTCTGTTTTCCTCGTCAATAAATGTGGCAATGTTCAATGCATCTCCGTTCAGAATTTGATTGAGCCTCGCGTCGATGGCCTCCTTCCTGGCACTATAAAAGACGTCGAGGGCGAGATCCAGAGGTCCAGTCTGGTATGGAGTCTCAAATGCTCCATTGACTGGCATGAACAAGATGTCGTGAAAGAGGAGAGCAAAGATGAATCGGACAATGCTGCCTTCGCAATGTAACCTGAAGTACGTGAGCAATAATGAAAGTCTAATAATAGCAACAGACCCCTTGAATCCTTTGCCCTCATAGTATTGAATCGCAAAATCTTCAACAGTGGTCGGGACCTCGTCTCGTCCAAGCCAGGCAGTTCTTCCGCTCGAGCGTTTCTATGAACAGTCAGCGACTTTCGAGCAAAATTTTATCTTCATCTACTTTAAGCTGCGGCCTTACGAGTCCGAAAGGATTGTCGACCTCGGGCTCCTCTGGACGAACACATTCGCCGGTGATATAAGCGCTCCTTGCATTTCTGAAGAGTGGTATCACAAGAGTGCGTCTGATCCTCTTCGACTTCGAGTTGCCGTTCCACGCGTGCAAGGCGGCGGACAAGCTTTGGTCGGTATCCTGAGCAATGTTCAAAGGCACATCAGGAGTAGCAAAGAAACGTACGTAATCTCGTTTCAACATCAATCAACGCAGTTGTTATGATTCCATAAGCCTTCTCTAACCCCGTTTGCGTAGTTGGTTTCTTCATGAAGATACAAGCGAGTCGATCATACCAACTTCTGAAGGATTGTTAGGTTGTGAATACACAGAGTGTCTTCTGTACCCTCGCTTCCCAAGTAGCCAACGATCTTGAGCAAGTAACTTCTCTAGGATCCGGATTTCCGTGTCCACTTCATCTAATTGACCAACTATCGTCGCTAGGTGGTGCAAGGTTCGAACGTAGACGTAGCCTTTTATCAGGTCATTAGATATTCCATTGAATATAAGGGATGCTTACCAGCCTCGAATCTTTCCAAACCCGTCCTTTCCCTGTACACCCTCTCTACGGCACCCTCAAACAAGCCCATGACTTCATTATAAGCCCGAATGAGCCATATTTCGGTTTCCTGCTTTTCCATTTCGCTCGATCGACTATTTGAGTAGCACGCCGTCAGATCCTCCACCTTGCGTTCTAGGGCAAGGGCCGCCTCGTACTCAAGCAAAGCGTCTCGCGAAGGAAATATGTTAGAGCTGCGTTTTGTTTCGTAGGGAGCATATTGGCGCTTCTTGCTGGCTACTAGGATGGCTGGAACGAGCAGTTTCTCCTCAAATGCAGTTGTTCGGAAATACACAAGATTGAGTCTACGAATGAGCGCAATAACTCGTTCGTTAATTTTTATGCACTTGCCTATAGCGACGAAAAGTATCAATCATAGTTCAGTCTCTATCTAGGTGCGTACCAAGGGACTTCATAGCCAGCTCTCGAAGCCGATTTCCTATTGACCCTTTTGGATACTTTGTTTTGAGACCGTTGGCTTGTTGAAGAGGCTTTGGTTGAAAGTAGGAGATAATGCCTTGAGAGCTCGTCTGCTTTAAGAGTGCGGCCACCAAATCTCCTCGCTTCTAGGGTTAAAATAAATTATTCTGGATAGTGAAGCTCACCTTTTGGCCTTGTATCTTCAACTTGAACGATTTTGCCAACTTGTCCAACTCGTCCTTGAGTAGCAATTGAAGTAATTCAGAGAGATCGGCAAATTCGTGGCATGAAGCGTGAAAAGTGAACAAAGAATCGTCCGTTGTGTCTGACCTTGGGTCATTCTTCTGTCCCTCGTTTGGTTTCTCTTCAGCCGCCTGCGGTTCGTCCTCATCATCCGAGTCGAGAGTGAGGTCAATTGGCGTATCGCGAGAGATCCATTTCTTGATTGGTGGTCCTCGGTTTCGTTCGTATCTGCTCGTCGGCACAGTATTTCGTAGGCCATGTCTAGTTGGCGTGCGTCGTCAAACGCCTCGCGATAGCTAGCAAAATCAGAGAGTCGAAACCATCCTGGCTTCCGCAAAGATAGCCGTATTAAGAGATATAATGCGTTGACTGCTGGCGTTGGAAGTCAAGAAGATCCAAGGGCTATTCGACGTACGGGGCAACGACTCGAGCTCTCGTAGATAAATTTTCTCGGATTCGGAGAATAGGAAACTCTCATGCTCCAATACAGTCGTCATAGCATCTAGTTTGGTGTCAAACACGGGTGGCAAATCGAATGACTTGAGGGACGTGCGCAACGGGAATGCACTGACCTTTGAATACCTTGATATACATGTTCTCCTCTAGGGGCCATTTCGGCAGCTCAACATCAATTTCTTCGGAAGGCAGCTCGTTCAGCGCAAGAGCAGGAGACCCATCTCCGAAGGAGATAACTGTTGACTCCTTGGAGAACGACATCCCAAGGGTAGTTCAATTAGGATGCACGCGCGCGAAAGAATGCGCCCCAGCTCGTGTCAAACGAAGAGCGGAGATCAAGTGTGTATGCACCTTGCTTGGTCCCGTTCACATTGCCCTATTTATCACGTAATAATGGAAAGCAGAGAAAATGTCGAAGGATCCGTCACTGGAACATCTTCTACAATGCTTGCTCTCAAAGCAATGGTGGCCGAACGACGAGCGGCCGGGGCGACACAAGAAAAGAAGCAGCCCAGGAAGGTATGTATCAACTTGGACGAAATAAATGATATCTGATCCTTCCAGAAAGATAATCTCTGGACACGGCCCAACAAAGGTGTCGCGGCTCGTCAGGCGAAAGACGACGCAGCGTGGGCAAAGTTGAACGCACGAACAGCAGAGTCTGTGGAGGAGAGACTCAAGAAGAAAGCAGAGATCTACAATAAGCTACAACGTGGAAGGACTGGCGGCATGACGAGCGCTCAACTGGACAATCTTTTGGTTGACGTAAGTGCCGGTGCTGGACCAAAATAGACCCTGACTGTTGACAGTTCGATTCTCAAAATACTGTCGGATATGAATCTGATGAGGAGTCGACAGTGCCGTCAGATGTGGATGCCCAACCGTCAACATATGATCCTCTGGTGGAGATTACAGACGAGTTCGGCCGTAGCAGACAAGTACGACGAAGTGAGGTCCCGAGAGAATATCTGGCTCGAGCTGGCCAGGAGACTTTGCCTGGAGATGATGAGTAAGTCTATACCCTGCTCGAGAAAGGCGTGCTTACTTTTGAAAGTCCGACGGTCATCCGTGGGCATCACATCTCAAATTTTCCTGTTTATGAACCAACAGCTGAGCGAGTCGCTAAAATCATGGAGGACACAGCAGAAGATCCTCTGAATAAACATTACGACGCGACGAACGAGAACCGGGCAAAGGGTGCTGCCTTCTATCAGTTCTCAGGAGATGCGGAAACTCGTCAGAGACAGATGGACGAACTACTTGGACGACGAGACGAGACCATCAAAACTCGGGAGGCGAGAGGAGCCCGAGACGAGGTACAGGAGGGTTCAGAGAATGAAATACAGGTAGTCAGCAAAGCAATTTCGAAGCGAAAGAGGGGGCTAGAAGAACGAAGAGCACTGCTTAATGCAAAGAGACAGAAAAAGAGCGAGCCCGAGGTTTCGACATCTTCAGCTAGCCCTGCACCGAAGCCAAAGGTCCAGGAAGGCTCGCTAGATGCAATGGACTTTCTAGCTAAAATGTCGAGAGAGCTGGGTGGTGCTGGGTAGCTGATGATCTTACGATGAAGATCCGACTTTTGACCTCTCCACGACCGAGCGCTGAACTCCATAAGTCTGTAAAAAATATTACAACGCTATGAATGCCCCTTATTAATGAGATTTATACAGCAAAAAACTCGTGATTTATGCTCAGTCGTGCCGTGTCAGCTCCTGCGAACCATGCTTACGCCCGGGGGATCCTGCGATATGACGAGGAGCCAATGCCGGCGCTGAGCGGCGTCAAATTTGCACCTCTTCCAGAAACGGAGATGTGGGCTAAGAGGGAGAAGTTTCACAATCGTCTGGGTGTCGCCGCCCGCCAAAATATCATCAACCGACAACGGCAGCGACCGGGGGGCACAAACTACACCCTGAGTTCTGCAAGAATCCTAGAAGAGAGACTTGCTGCAAAGAGTGCCGACAACAAAAGCGAAGCACCCCTCGGTTCGAATACGGCCACGTCGAGCTCGCCGTCAGACTCCCTGACGGTCCCGAAAGAGGACCTGGAACTCCGCCGGTCTGCCTCAGAAGACGGAACTGTGAACACTCAGGCGGCGCACAAGCGTGCCAGAGTCGGCTCACTCAAGTTTTGGAAGAAGCCGAGCAAACGGCCAGTCCTTTCGACAGTCCCGTCCCAAGCAGAAATATATAAGACAGAGTCCCGTATGGAGACAGAGGAGTCTAGTCCAAACGTTACTCGTCCAGAGATGTCGAATACCGACGCCGTAACAGCCACCGAAGCGGGGCAGCCGCCGGCAACTCGCGGGGCGGCATCGGAGACTCCCGTAGATCTCAAATATAGTGAAGAAGGCACCGAGCCTTCAGTTGCTGCTCCTCCCACGCCGTCCGAAGAACAGGAGAATACGCCCAGCATAGTCGTCGTACCAGCGTCAATTCCATCAACACCGCGGATGCATGCCCAATTCATTGAATCAGGAGCGGAGGAAGAGAATGAGGTTGCGAAGAACAAATCGACCGCGAGTCTCGTTCAAAACACGACCCCCATCGACAGTGTTTCCTTGTGCCAAAACCAACCTAGTACCGAACGCATGCCCGAAAGCTAGAAGCAAGCTTACACAACCCAATGGAAGGACGGTTCTCTCTGCCCACGCACATTAGGGCTATCTTTATTTGTCACTCTATATCTTGATTCGTACCAACATGGAATCTAAGACTATTTGTTTGAACTATTAGCTACTGCGAACTTCCCGCATCCACACACGGGTCCTTCTTGACCCAGCCTTCTGCGACGCTCTCTTGAAAATTGGCCACAATATCACGGTCTTGTAGTTCCCAGTTATGAAGTCTATCGATTTGCTTAGGGTCTAAATCGATGGCGGTGATGCTGTTTGGAACATCGGAACCGACACGCAGGATCACTGAGCAATCTTTGAATGTCGTACTCATGAGGTACGACATAATAAAGAATCTCATTTGCTCGCTACTCATGGATTCCAGTGGTACCGCGGAATAATCCCTCCCTTGATTGGTAGCGATATATTCCTTGACAAACGCGACCCACTCCTCCATACTTGGATTCGTCAGGCCTGTGCCGAGAGGCGATTCTCCTCCTTGCCTGATTTTCCAGAGCCGGGAGAGCCCTTCGAGGTCAAGCGCATCCAACGTCCGCTGAAGTCCAGCCATGATCGATAAGAGCTTCGTTTGGGTCAATAGTGGGAGCAGCTTCTGATTAAAGGCTGGAAACAGGGCGTTGATATCGGTTGCATCGGGCTGCCCAAGGAGAGGGGCTAATTGCCTTAGAGCCTGTATTGAGGTCAGGACAAGGAGAATGTGACTTAAGAATCGCGCACTTGTTCGGGTTTTATCAGTGATCCGCCAACAAATATCTTGAGATTGTTAATGTTACCATCCTTCTCAACCCAGGACCTCCACAAGCAGAGTAGAGCTTTTGATACACGCCCCTCTTCTCCGGAGAAAAGGTCTAGAGGACAATAGCCAACGGCAGCGGTTTCACCTCCTGCAGTCTTGTGGATAGAGTGCATACAGAAGCGACAGTTATTCATCTTGCTTTCCCTTGTTTCGGATGACAGATATGCAGGATTGGGCAAGAAGGCCCATTTTGGCTATGGGCTCAATTCAGAACGCGTATAATCAATGTGCGGACATGAAAGACCTTGATTTCTACAGCCCATCCTTTACCTCCTACCAAGTCGGTTGCAATGACCGCCTTGCGCCTACTTAGGTCAATATCATCGGCTGCCTTTCTCAGCTCGGGTCGCTTCGACTGTGCGGAGATCGAGAGCTCGTTCAACCACTCGCGGGTCACGTGGACTGACTCGAGACGCGGGAGATGGATCGCGGGGATGAGCAGTGCTGTAACCTCGTTCTGAAAGGCAATCGATGGATCATCAGGCTCTTCTTCATCGATATCGTTAATCAAATCGCGTTTGTTGAGCGGCGCCTTGCGCACACGGATTACGCTATGACTGAAGACGGGATGTGGGGCGCCGACATAGGAGAAGACCATCGTCGCGCCACCCTCGGAGACATAAGACCAGTCGGAGATCTCCGTTTTGGTTGGGTCATGGCTGGTTCCTTCGAGCGACATAATACGCAGTTGTGGTCGGGGTCTTAGATGCAAAACTGGACGACTTTCGTAGGTGCGTCAGTAGAAAGGGAGAGTTCCATCATAAAGAGTTTCTTGTTTCATAAGATTCTCCGTGAGACTGGTATTCTTACCATCCAGACAACCTGAATGATGAAGAAGAAATGTTCCAGTGGTCGGTGTCTTCAGAAGCCCATGAGTTACCTGATTCCCACTCTTCTGTATCGGATATACGCTGGCTTCGAGGCTTCCCGCACCCCAAAACCTCTCCCTCTGAGAGTTCGCCATGAGTCCAGGACGGTATGTGATCCGACTTGGACTCCCACAGACTCTCTTCCCGTCTTGGAGTGTATTTGTTCCATCTTATGCGCCTCGCCCATCTCGCCCGCAGTTCTGGTTGCACCCAGCTCCAATTGGTGTTCATTTCAGGTGCTTCAGCGATTCCATCCGCTATGAGGGCATCATATAGATTCTCTAGTCTGCCTCCACATGCAGTCGAAACCTCGTCGTAATTCCACAGCTCGTGGATATCTCCCTCAGCTTGCCATAGAGAGTCGGCCAGTGCGGTTTGAACAGCAGATCTTATCTCCTCGTGAGTGAACGATTGTGTGTCGAAGGCGCTAGGATAAACCTTGTGTATGTGCCGAGCGAATAGCTCGTGTGGTGATGTGGATAGACCAAGTCTAGCAATCAAAGTATACGCATCCTCTTGCAGGGTTGCTCGCTCAGCAACACTGGTCTGCTCTTTTCGGCGAAATATTGCTCCCTGTGTGGCATAATAAGGACCTCCTTCTTCATCTCGGCGCCAAGGGTCGGCTATAGTGCTTTGGCCAATACCAGAGACACAAACGTCGTAACCCCAACGACGTGCATTTGCCTCGCACCAGAGTTGAAATTCGTCTCTAGTCCATTCAAATTTGTGGTCGTGGTGGCGAAAGACGCGAGATGTGCGACCACTAGGATCCAGATAGCCTCCGCGTATGGGCTCTATCTCGTTTAGCGCTGTAGTTGGAGCAGAGAACAATGCGTTAAAATCGTAGTTGGGAGTGGTGATAACAAGGACTTTCGGCGCGTATATTCCAAGTACCATGGGACAAAAGCACTCTAGAATTTCATCGGCAAGATGCTCAATCCTAGCGATTCTTGAGTCTGCATGGAAGGAATTATGGAGTTTCACGTACACTTCTGTTGCCGTAATGACGTCAAGGCCTCTGAATTCGTCATTGAATGATTGTAATCCGCCTTTCCATAGCGAGACTGTGGTTTCTATCCATCGTGGACGGGGGCGCGTCCATGTGGGCCTCTCTGATTCATCTTTGTGCAAATGAATCGTGTATTCATAAAATCATAGAGCAATACCATACCATTTGGTGGCTTGATCATATCGTTTGCCAGTGCTAGACACTTCTCACTGATGTCAAGTCCGTGAATGCAGTTTATGTTTATTGCTGGATACTTGTCTGCTACTGAAAGGACAGGAGCGCTTGGATTTATCCCATATTTCTCGTTGAAATCTGGTCGACAAGAAAGTGCCAAGCCAGGTTGGCACATCGCAGCGAGTAGTGATCCTTCGCCGCAACCGAGATCCAGAACGCGCTGTGGATCCTCGTCGCGTAGGACATTGAGGAGGAAGATTTGACGCTGTTCTTGCAAAGGTGGGATGAACCGCACCAAAGGTTTCGGGACTTCGTGATGCTGGAGCATTATGACTTGAAAACTATTCTCCAAAAGGAGAAGTTTGAAGTGTCTTGGTGAGATAATAAGGCCTTACAGCAGAGAGCCT
This sequence comes from Serendipita indica DSM 11827, assembly GCA_910890315.1. Classification (NCBI taxonomy): domain Eukaryota; kingdom Fungi; phylum Basidiomycota; class Agaricomycetes; order Sebacinales; family Serendipitaceae; genus Serendipita; species Serendipita indica. The sequence continues at coordinate 160,680 of CAJVGD010000016.1, read as the reverse complement.
GATACTGATTGCAACGAGGTGGAGATCAAGCTGGAATAACGAACGTTTCTACGTGCTTCTGTCTCAAAATTACATAAAGAAACAGTGGAAATCATATGTCCTATGAGCCCCTGACAAAAACAGCCATGCCTTGCACCCTATTCCCATCAACGGTAATTCCTTTGGATTTGAGGGCAGACTCAAATTTAAGTGTCTGTATGGGTCTAGCGTTGGCTGGCGCGTTCAAAGCGAGGACGTCGATTGACTTTGCGGACGCAGAAAGGACGTAGAGAAAGCTGACAGCGGGATGAATATTTGGAATGGACAAACTGCTTTGCTCACTCATTTGAAGATAATGATGCAATCGCAACATCAATAGTTGACGAGTTGGCGGCCAACGGGTATTGTTTGACTACGGCTCCTTTGAGGTTCCCGTCGACGCTTGCTTCGGTAACCGTCGAAGTGCCAATGTCTGTTACTAATTAGCCTCTGACACAACCAAAGGTTCGTATTGCATACCAGTGAGGTAGTAATTGCCCGTCTTGGGAGAGAAGGCGGACCAGCAAACAGCTTTCTGGCCCTGGACAGGAATGATACTAGACGAGGCCGGTTTATTCTGCTCCACACTGAGGCCAGAGAGGTCATAAACAGAGAATCCGGCACCCGGATCTGTAACGAGCAGGGCATTTTTGTCCTTGATCGGAGTGGCGGAGAAGGGCAGGAGCCCGCCCGTCGCAGGAGTTGAAGAAACAAAGTCCTTGGATAGAGAGCCATCGTTAGATATACTCCAGGCAGCTAGGAATCCCGGATTGGGTGGCGTTCCCTTGACAGTTGCGAGAAGTTTCGAGCTGTCGGCACTGAAGAGAATGTCGGACACTGTTCCTGCTGGCCCAGTCGGAGGAGTTGACTGAGAGATGTTTAATGAGCGCCTCGTTCCTTGGATGGGCAGAAGTCCGACTTGAGGATCAGGCTTGAAGCAGCTGGATAGGGAATTAGGCTTGATCATAAGGTAATGAAGCTGCGTACTTCACGCCATTGACCTCACCGCCGTTGAGGACACAGACCATATTCTTGGCTTCGGATACCGCGATAGAGACGGGAAAGTCGCCTCCCGAGGATACAGGGTTGCCCACCATGGTTAGACGAGTCGGATCATTAGGATCAATCCTAAACATGACCACAGTATTTGATCCAGCCTGTTGGCATTGTGAGGTGACTACTTTGCAAGCTAGCTAGGTACTGACATTCACAGTATATAGTTATTTCCAGACACCCTGACACTATCCTGCGTGAAGAGAGGATCAGCACCAGGGTTGGCAACAACTCCAGCTGATCCACGGCCCCTCGTCTTCGTAGTGCAGGCAATTGCCTATGGCGGGCTTAGCAAGCGTTCATTGTCAAGTCTCAAACCTACCAATTTCCCATCTGGAGATATTTTGTTGGACACCACGACATTGTCGTCAAGGTTTGTCATGACTAGAACAGGATCAGAGGCGACACTCGGATCACTCCTTGAGATACTCACAGTATGCGGCTCCTCCAGACGTAGGTCGATTGACTGGCGTCGAAGACACCAGAAATGGTGCAAGGATAAAAACGAGGGTGGATACAAGCATGCTCAAAAGGAATGTGGGATTTGCTGCGGGGGGATAGAGAGCTCCAGGCTTTCGACTGTATCCTCCAGACCCAATCTCTCTCGTCTCTTTTTATACACCAGCATTGCAGACTCTGAATCTCTCCTAGTTCTGTTTGTCGGGTTGGTAGAAACGGGACCTCTTGCGTTGACTAACTCGCACGAGACGGACTTAAGCAGGTTACGACCGAGGAGGTGAGCTCGGTGGTTCACAGGGACAACCCATACGCGGCGCCGTTGACTTGATCGCCATAGCGAAGGCATCGAAACCGGCAGGGTCAAGTTCCCACGACAAATGAGTGTCTACGTGTTCAACTAGTAAGGTATTCATGTCTCGAACTCCGTGGTGATAGGAACTCGTCAGCAACAGGCGATTGGTGACCGGTTTCTATAGTGAAGCGCAAGTATGGCCCGACATGCGTCCATACTGACTTTGGGCCGGACATCTGTTGTTCACCGAGTCGCTCAATCTCAAGGAATACGTTGTTGATTCCCTCAGTTACAAATTCGACTGCGTTTGTGAAGGCTCGTCGCACGACATTGTGGAATTCACTGGGCTGGGTCGTATGCTGATGGCAGAGCGGATCAATGTGACCATGTAATGCAATTCCTGGTCATAAATCCGACATTTTTCGTGGGGCAGAGCATGGGCGACGAACGTGGACAAGATGAAATTGCAAGTTGGAGCTGGACCCGCACTATAGCCGTCAACAACTCCGTGTACTTGAGAACTCTTTGGGTGCTATCCCACTACAGACTTGAAGTGTGGGTCTAATCTCAAGTGTAGCTATAGTAAGTCGATTCAATCCAAGGAGCAGAGTCATAAAGACTTTTTGTACAGAAGCAGACGGACATAACCACAAGTGATCTGTGTCATGGGATGCAAGAGGCCCCATTCTGAAATGGCCCTGGTTCTTGTCAGATTCAAATCGCGCCCACAGACGCTGAGTCGAGAAACGAGGCTGGAGGCTGAGGCTGACAAGTGGGAATCTCTTTCTTTCTCGCCACGATGCAGACGAGTCGCTCTGCTTGGTTGAGCGTGTCGCAGAACAACTTCGACAACTGTCCAGGGGTCCCACAGGTCACCAGGAGGCCGTTCGACAGATCCGTACGTACACGTTGCTCTCACACTATCGCCAAACTCTCTGATATTGACGTTGACAAACGTACTCCATTTCAGCGGGGTGACATTGCATTTCATGCCAGCACGCACTACAGTCCGGGCGAGATTCAAGGCCTACGCCAGTTGCCACGGGCTCTCGTCGAGACCATCTTCATTCTCGCGACCGCAGAGTCAAACTTTACTAGAAATGCCCTCATTGATGTCTGCACATCCTGGCGGGAAATAGCACTGGGGATTCCCGCTCTCTGGTCCAGGATTAAAATAGGGGTCCATGCCATGCTCCACGACAGCCTCCCTCTCTACATGCCAGAAGGAGTCGGAGAGCCAGTGGCTCCCGACGCCTTTCATATTCATCTTGCTTCCCCTGGACCAGGCCAACTGTTTGACCTTGTCCTGAAGGCGCCTCCCGAGTGTTGGGAGTCACTCCACATCACTCTGGGAGAAGAAGATCCTTCGCCTTCCTTCATTGAAGACATCTTTGTCGAACGGCAGTTCCCCAACCTCCGCGAGCTGGTGATCGATGAAGAGCCCCTGAACAACGAAGGAATGTACGATTTGAACATCAAACGGGACCCGTATACATCTTTATACCAATCCCTTTGCTTCACCACCACCCACCGCTTCAAAACCATCAACATCAACGCTGATATCAGAGGAGAAGCGTCAGCATATGGACTTTTTGGCCACGCAATGTCCAACGTGGGTGGATCTATTCCATTCATTCGAACTGCACTTCTCGCAGCGGCCGGCTCGTCGGAATGGAGAATGGCGTCGAGCCTCACGTCCAACATCTCAGTTCGTAAATACCACTACTCGCACATCGTCTCGCTTGATCTACACTCCTGGGACGCAGATGTCGTCGAGAAACTTTCCCTTCCCAATCTCCTCTATCTCCGCGTCGAGCATTGCCACCTAGAAAGGGATCAAACGTTTCGCAAGGTCGACGACTGCAGGCCGGCACTCCTGATGCCGACTGTCGTTCAACTTCGCCTCACCAGCCATTCTTTGACCATGCTCTCCCAGATTTGTGCCGGTAATCTGGAGCTGTTGATCATTGAAGACAAGAAGGGAATGGACAGATTCGATGGATGCTTACCGGCCTCAGTGCAGACTCAGCCCACTCCACCACTACCAACCATCCCCACCAGGGCAGGGCCACGTCCACGCCGGGTCACAGGTTGGAACCCGGTCGAGGGAGAAGGCACTTCTACTTTCACAGTACACTCTCAAGAGATGATTGGTTCGTCTCCAGCGGCACCGTGGCCCAATCTACCGAATTATCCAACACGGGACAGATTTCCCTATAGGGAACTTCAACCCAGGGGCAGTGGTATGACGCCAAATAGCGTGGTCGATGTGAGCAACTATTCTACCACGTCCAGACCGTACATCCCATTCGAGAAACTTGCTTCAAACACACATCTCGGTACCTTTCAGGTTGACAAGTGGAGCGTTCTCAACATCGAAACCGCGACGTTTCGTGTTCCACTAGAAATCCAAAGCCTTTTGGAGTTTCTGCGGAACGCACGTAGCTTGCGCCGGTTGACCGTCACGGTCCCTTCTTTTCTTCCGCCTGACGGGCTCAAGGAGTGGAAGCGGGAATTTGTGGAAAGAATGATGGACAGGCAGTATATATTCCCTCTTGGACAGCGATACCCTGATCGCCCACTCTTTTGTTGCCCTCAGCTCGAAGAACTGACGTTGCTGATTGACGGTGTTTGGATTGACGGCGAATGGACAACTGAACTGAAGAACCTCATGGCCGAACGTGGATATCACAACGCTGTCACGGGAGAAAACGAGAAACTAGGACGAGGAGAGGGCCACTTGAGAAGTATCGTCTGCCACTGGTCACAGGACCCTTGGCTCGTAAAGGCACACTTCCCTCCACCGACCTACTCAACGCATCAGGTGCAGTCCGAGGGCCCGCAAAGACGATCCTGCGCATCCGAAGAATCATCATACTACGAACAGAGCCGACATGCGGAGCAGCTTGAAGCATATGATGGCATTACTGATCTACAGCCAGTGGACAACTACATTCCGCCGGCTCTCCCTCTGTCACCAGATTGTCCTCCGTCCCTCCCTCTATCATCAGATAGTCCTCCTCCCCTCTCTCTGTCCTCGGGTGGCATAGAGACGGCAAGCGAGCACTCTCAAGAGATGCAAGATCTGCCAGAAATGGTCGTCTGGTCGTCTTCCGAATTTGAAGTTCTTTCGGATAGCGACTTTTCTCACGTAGGAGGGACGCTGTCAAGGGCCGAAATCACAGATGATTCAGAGGACTATGTCATGGCTAGAGAAGGCGAGGTCGACACGGATAGCGATGAGGACTGGCTCGAGCGGTAGAGGGAGAAATTCGTTCCAAATGATCTGAAGACTATGCCTAGATGTATATTCGAAAATGCTCCATAATATTGATCGTCTAATCTATGTGCTATCAAGCTGTTGGATAATGATTGGAACATGTCGTCGGCCTGATATAGTGAATGCTGTTATATATTAAATACAAGTCTTTGGTTCAAATGTTGCCCCCTTGGCTAAGTGGTTACGGCGTCGCACTTGTATAGACATGCGAAGATCACTCGTTCGACTCGGGTAGTGGGCATTCCTTTTGCTCAAATTTCTGTTTTGCCCGTTATACAGTCCGTTTTGGGTTCAGTTTGTTGAATAATCATGACTCGGTTTTGAATTTTTGCTTGAAATTGGAATCGAGGCGGGTGCGACGGGACGCGTTTGAAGCGAAAGCCACTCGCTTGGAGCCGACGACTTCCGTTAGATTAGACGACTGTGACAAACGTCGGCCGCTGATCAGCCATCACGGGACATTTACGTACGAAATAGAACCGTCTACAGATAGCTCACGCGATTCCACACATCGTACAGTTCCCCAAATCTCGCAAATCCGACTTGTCACCCATCCCCGATACCCTATTTCTCTCAAACTCGCTATTACACACACGAAATGGCATCCAGTCGTAATAGACAAATGCTACTGCAGTCACGAGGAACGCGTTCTGCGTTGGTCACCCACCCCGATCAGTTCTACTCGCGCCCAACGACGCATGAAAGCTCCAAGAAAGTCAGAACCAATTCCCAGGTCTGTAAATCTTTCGTTGATCACTCCAACCATCTGATCGTGAGCCAGAGTCAAGCCGACCCACTCACTTGGAAGAGCAATACGCTCGAGATGAATAAGAGGAAACGCCGAATGTCGCATGGTGTGTTATTCCGTTCTAATGTTCCTCTGATCTAACTGTATCAGATCCTCAATCGCGGAACAGCCGCCGTTTCATCGTCGACGTGGACGAAACGCTTCGCATTGTCTTGCAACAGGAAGACACAGACGGAGACTTCCAGGTCAGTGGTATATACTCTTGAATGAGCCCAACTGACCGTTTGTAGATTAGCGTCACAGACTCTGGTCCCAAACTAATCACACTCGGCACGGCTACCAGTAATGGCTACAAGACATTCGATATCAGAGTGTGTATATCAAACGACTGAGGAAACTCTCTCCTAAGCATCGCATAGGGAAACTACATGTTGTCAAATCTAGTTCAGGAACTAGCTATCGCCCGTGATCACGGCAGAACGCGAATCGTTCTGGACGAAGAAAGACTCAGCGAGCCGCCAGTCGACCGACTTAGCCGCATGATTGCAACGTCTTTCTGGCGCTCTCTCACCCGACGCATCGATGGTGATGGTCTCGAGATTATCTGCGCCGACCCGAAGAACCGCACCGGACATCTCATTCCTCGCATCTATGTTCCCCATTCGGAGACAAAGATGTTTGAATACTACAAGGCTGTGGCCAAACAACGCTCACATCTCCGTTTGGAAGTTGTCCGTCTGCCGGAGAATTGCGACGATCCCATGTTTGTCAAGAGCCTCAATGACAAGCCCGGACTTCTCGCTTTGGCTATGGAAGAAGTCGATGACGATGCCGGCGGGAAGACGCTCCGAGGCATTCCCTTTATCGTCCCTGGAGCCCGATTCAACGAAGTAAGCTTGAGTTTCCACTGACGATAAGGCTGCTCACGATTATCAGCTGTACAATTGGGACTCTTATTTTATTGCACTGGGTTTGATTGTTGATGGACATATTGAAATGGCCAAAGGCATGGTCGAGCATTTCATCTTTGAGATAAAGCATTATAATAAGGTGCGTGTTGAGTTGATCTATGTCTGCTCCTGCTGATAGTGCTCATGAAGATTCTAAATGGTTCGCGCAGTTATGTACGAAATTACTTTTACTCAACGCGGTCACAGCTGATCAATTTTTAGTATCTCTGCCGGACGCAGCCGCCTTTCCTCACAGACATGACGCTGCAAATTTATAATCAGCTCAACAAGGTTACTCCGCAAGAGAGGGAATCCGCCAACAAATGGCTCAAGCGCGCCATGCAGGCGGCCATCAAAGAGTACCACACCATCTGGATGGTGCCCCCTCGCTTGGACCCTGTCACTGGACTCTCTCGCTATCACCCAGATGGTCTTGGTATTCCTCCCGAGACAGAAGCAAGCCATTTTACTCACATCCTCGAACCTTTTGCTGCCAAGCATGGTGTCTCTGTCCTCGAATTTACAGAGGCCTACAACGATGGTCGCATCCACGAACCAGACTTGGACGAATACTTTGTACATGATCGTGCAGTCCGTGAGTCTGGTCACGACACAACATATCGCTTCGAGAAGAAGTGCGCCCATCTGGCTACTATCGACCTCAACGCTCTCCTCTACAAGTACGAGGTGGACATTGCAACCGCGATAGAGATCCTCGGGGGTGAGCTCGAGCTGGAGGAAGACTTTGCGCTCTCGCCATTCCCGCCGTCCAAAGAGACGTTTGCGGCTGGAGCTAAGTTTGAACGTAGCCGCAGCAGGAAGCAGACAAAGGATGAATGGATGAAGCGCAGTCAATGGCGAGAAGAGAGAATCAACAAGTATTTGTGGAATGAGGGCAAGAAGCTCTACTTCGATTACGACACGGTGGCGGAAGCGCAAATCCCATACGAATCTGTGACGGCATTCTGGGCGTTGTGGGCAGGCTGTGCGTCTGAGCAACAGGCTATTGATGTCATGTACGTGGTTCTTGCTTGCGCGGGTCCAGCATCCTGAATGCTTCTTTTTTTTATAGGGCAACTGGCTTGGCCAAGTTTGAGGTCATTGGTGGATTGGTTTCGGGAACTGAAGAGTCTCGTGGGCCCATTTCATTGGATCGTCCTAATCGTCAATGGGATTTCCCGTGAGTCGGAACGGGTCGAAATGATACCAGCGACGGAATAACTTTGTTGACAGATATGCATGGCCTCCTCACCAAATTATGGCCTGGGTTGGGTTTGAGCGATATGGACGGCTTGAGGATGCACAGCGGCTTGCGTACCGCTGGTTATACATGATGACGACGGCGTTTGTGGATTTCAATGGAGTGGTGCCCGAAAAGGTGTGGTCTGCTTTCTTTTGCGATAAGGCTTTATCTCACCTGTCGCCCGCCTTAGTTTGACGCGGTCAAACTGTCTCATATGGTTGATGCCGAATACGGGAACCAGGGTGTCGACTTCAAAATGATACCTCGAGAAGGTTTTGGGTGGATGAACGGTGAATACGAAGTTTGAATTGACTGGGGATGCGACGCGTTTCTGATCTGCATTCTATACAGCTGCTTATCAGGTCGGACTGACCTTTATTACCGAGGCCATGCGACGGGCACTCAACTCGTGCGTGTCACCCGAAAAGTTTTTCGCCAAGGATCGCAAGGGGCTCGAGGCGACGATCCAAGTGCCCATCGGCGCTCCTGACGAAGAGGTGTTTGACCCGATTGACCTTGCGCTCGAGGCAATTATGGGAGTCTAGAAGAGCACTATGGGTGGTTTTTCTTGTATGGGTAGCTATTGACTACAAGATCTCTGGGATACGCCGAAAGAGAAGGCGTTGTCGAAGGGCTGATGGGTAATTCAAATGCATGATACAAGATTGTCCAATGCAACTTCTCGACGAGGGCATGATTGAGTCTGTAATCATTGGCGTCGCGCCCACTTGGGTGAGCTGGGCTGGGCTAGCTGGGCCAAGCAGAAACGAAAGGATTATTGCTGTAAAAATAATCCCATAATTTTGCGCGCGGAAATCTTGAGATTGGCAGCGGGCAGCGGGCAACGGGCAGCCATTGGGACTCCCAAGCTTGGACCGAACTCCAGCATGCCGCCTTCACCGCCCACGACGCCGCCATCGCCAGAGTCGTTGAAGCAATGGTGGAAGCGGTTTAAGATTGTTCAAGCATGGCGCACGACACCGCCCGCGACATCGTCACCTGGCAAGTCTCCACTCCGCCTTGGTTGGCTTGTGACTGCGAGAAAGCTCACTTATCGTCCCTCTTTTCACGCGAATTGACGGCTTATTCTTCATTAATCGGCATATTTACATCATTTAGGGGGCGTATTTGGCGTCCCTCTTCGCCAGAGCTTGCGCTATGCAAGCGTCCAGATCTCCACTGCCAACCAGAACAAGTAGGCTATCCACTGAAACCACTGAACAGCTCAGGATGCTAATGCGATGCCACGTAGTGAGCTCTACGTCTGGGGTTATATCCCCGTCGTGGTCGCGAAATGGTCAGTGGCGGTCTTGGTCTCCGTCCGTGGCATAACCCACGAGGAGCGGAGTCATTTATCAGAATGTTGACATGTTCGCTCTATAGCGGCTTGTTTCTAAAGCAAAAAGGCGAGTCGCTTCTCGTCAAAACCGAAGGTATGGCTGACCCTTCGCCTGCTCACAGGCACCGAAATCGAGGGCATCTTTCGAATAAACGGCTCAAATAGACGGATGCGCGAACTGCAAATCATATTCGAGACACCGCCCAGATACGGCAAAAACATCCAATGGGACGACTATTCGTTTACACCACACGACGTAGCGTCCATCTTTCGACGATTCCTGACGCAAATGCCGGTGAGTATACGTCCCGCCCTTTTTTTCAGGGCTTGTCAGTTGGCTTTTCCTTTGGTGTGTGCCTGCAACCGTGTCAACAACGGAGCGGGGCGCTCGAGGGGCCGTAGTTCCGTATCGAGATTAAAGCTAACGCATGTTGGTCTACAGGAGCCGATCGTTCCTCATTCACTCTATAACGACGTCAGTGGCTGCCCTGTTTGACTCTTGTTTAAATGTCACTAACCCCATCTTTGCTCCGTCTTGTAGTTTCGAAACGCATATTGTGAGTTGGCGTCAAATGGACGCATGTCGAGGGATGTCGGGACTGACGTTTGCCTCGTGTTCGCATCGGCAGCCAAAAAACCATTCAACAAAGAGGAGCTGATTGGCACATACAAGCGGTTAATTGGTCGGCTACCGTTGGCGAACCAGTACCTATTATTGTATGTGTTGGATCTGCTGACCGTGTTTGCGAGACGGTCAGACGTGAACAAGATGACAGCGACAAGTATGTAGTTCAGAGCTCTCGGGTGGAGGACCGCTGGTTGACACACGCTTGATTTAGATTTGGCTGTCATCTTTCGACCCGCCGTGCTCAACCACCCGGATTATGAAATGTCACCAGAGCACCATAAACAGAGTCAAGAGGTACTCGAGTTTTTAATTGAGAACCAAGACTGGTTCATGCTCGACATTCCGCCTCCACCACGAAAAGACTCGATATTGGTGACCAAGACGGAGAAGAATGGGCTGTCATCACGAGCCAGGAATCCGTTTAGCTCGCTCCTGAATCAAAGCACACTACCGACGGCGGAACCAGAAGATTTGGGCCTGTACGTCGGACCAGTATCGGACGAAGAGGACGAAGGCGGCTGGAAGTTTGCTGGATCACTCAATGGAGCGAGTGTTGGGCGAAGACGAACGTTTTCAGAGCGGGGATCGCCACGACCAGGCATTGAAGCAGACGAACAAGGAGGGCGAGCCCGGACGGGAGCAGATGCACGACGGTCGGCGGAAAACATTTCGAGTTCAGCGCCAGTGGGAACGACGAGTGCCCTCAAGGCGGCGATAGGTCTTGGAGGGGCAGGAGGGGGACCTCCAGCATTGGCTCCAGTACGAGAAGCGAGTTCTGGAGAGGTGCCAACCGTGACCAAGGGCACAGGTGCGGCTGCGATGGGGACGGAGATGGCGGCGGTGGCTACTGCGGAAAACGGAACCGGGGAAGGGATTCCGAGTGGGGTGGGGGTGGGGGTTGGCAAGAGCGCATCTGGGAGCGTGGAAGGAAGCACCGAGGGTGGTGGATCTCAAGGACGACATGCAAAGTTTGACGATCAGCAGTTGGCCAAACACGAGGAGACGCGACGAGGCCGGAGTGCAAAGAGCGGGGGCATTTTTGGAGCCGTACGCCGGAGTCGGACAGCGGACGGGGGGCCTGGAGGAGGGCCTGGAGGTCTCGGAGGCAGACAACTTCTCAAGAAGCGCAATTCAAAGGGTGAAGTCGAGCGGGTAGACCGATGATACCCTATGGACTCTTCAGGGATTTCATGGACAGATGATTTCGATGATTTATGACATTTCCGAGCGACTAGGAGATTGCTAATGTGTACAAACACAACGATTTACCCGGCGAGACTGCGCAGAATGAATATTACCTAAGCCATCCGGGATTGCTAATTCCGATGGTCAGCGGCCAAGGCGGAAGCCCGAAAGGTATGGATCGGGTGTTTACCAAGATTGTTATAATTTTTTCCAACGACCATCGACGATGCTGACTGTGAAGGGCCGAGGTGGGCGCTGCCAACCCATTCTCGTAAAAGCGAGGCCAGTTCACCTAAGGCCCCATGTGTACCTAATTCCTATTTCGGGAATATTTGGCGACTCAACTACGTGTGGCGAGATGACTTTGCGCCAATTTGATCGACTGCGAGTCAGCGCTCTTCAATAATCCGGGCGGCTCATCGCGTGATACCGCCACCGCCATATATAATACGGGCGTCTGCGCGCTCTCTTGGGTTTCTGCAACTTGGATTCCCCCCCGACTACAATCTCCACAAACCCCCCTCCCCTTGTATAATGGCTGCCCTTCGCAAATTCAACACTCTTCCCGTTCTACTTGGCAACGGCGCTAGTAGCAGCAGCAGCCAGTCGCTCTTCTGCAAACCACCAGTGATGATCACAGACAGAGCATATGCAGCAACAGTAGGAGGATACGACTACGACGAAGAGATGAGCTCGGCCTCTGAGGATTCGGCCAGCGATTCAGGCGAGACACACGATCTTCAAGAGGAGAACAGAAGTAATACACCTGGTACATCACCTCAGGATGCCCAGTCACTCCACAAGAACACACTCCAGAGGATGCCTTCTCACCGAGATTTGTCACCACAGACACAGGCAGAAATCGACGAAGATAGGGCAGTCTTTGATGATGATGACAAGGTTGTAAATGCCAACCTCACAGAGTGGGAGTCGTCTGGTGGTCTCCACGGCATCACGGCCGCATTCGAGGGAACCCTCCTTCTCGACTCGTCTCTCAACGAGATTGCCGATTGGTGTGCGCCTATCGTATGGAAAATGTACCTCAGACAGGCAACGTGAGCCGTATTTTCCATTCTCTTTACAAAAACTAACCATTTGTACCAGTCAATGCACGTCCCAGCACCGGCACCAGTATCTTGTCCCGACAGACACGCCATGCCCACCCTTTTTTGCCAAGCTCCTTACCCGCGCAATGCCACGTTACAAGGGTGGCATGACCCGTGCAATCGCCGTTACCCATGCACTCCTCTACCTTCACCGCATCAAGACATGCTTTCACTGTACCACCGTCTCGTCTACACCATCATTCGCACCTCTCCTTCTCAAAGAGGGTCAGCAGGATAAAGATGGCAAAAAAATCTCGGCCGAGCACGTCCGTGCTGCTCTTACAAACGTCGCTGCGCAGTGCAGTCTCTTCTTTGCCGTCGGCATGCACTACGCGTCCCTCTGGCTGCTCGATTGCTGTCCATCAGAAAACACGTATTGGTGAGTCTGCTTTCTGACTGATGACCTGGCCTGACTCTGAATGCGTCTGATAGGAAACGCTATGTACACTGTGTTCAAGCTGCTCATGGTATTGCTTGGTCCCGCCTTGTATTGCAACATTGGAATTATCAAATCAACACATCGGTCGAGGAATGGCTGTCATTTTCCTCACAACTCCTCTCCAAATTTCCCTACATCGACGACGAAAAGCGTTCTCGTCTCGCGGCCTCAACGGCCTAGCCCAGGAGAGGGAATCGCCAGATCTGTATCAATGTCTCCTCGTTCGAACTCTTCTCCACTTCATCCACTGTATCACTGCTCTCTCTTCATCACAACCACAGGCACACGGCTGTTTTTATTATCGATATGTACCGGCCTCTCTCTTCCCAGTCTTCCCCCTTTCCTGGTCCGTCTTCTCTCTTCATCTCATATTACGGTAGACTTGTTTTGCAATAACGTCTTTCCCAGCTCGTACAATACAAGTTCGTCTTATGATAGACGCCCGCCTCGGAACTTAGCACGCCCATGTCAACCATCTGCTACAGACAGACAGACAGACAGCTGACAGTCCAAGAAAGCCAACGTGAACAACCTGATGGCGCTCATTCAAAATCGTCGTCCATGTCAAAGCCGAGCGCAAGGCTCTGCAGTTCCGAGCACGTCAGACACGGACGCAGCACCCATGCCAAGCGCGGATTCATGTACGAAATGCGATGCCCGAGAAATGAAAAAATGAAAGAAGTGAGCATTGAGAGCTGTTATTGACCAAAGCCGAGAACAGGCGCGCACCTTTATCAAACTCATCGTCTTGACCACCCACGCCTCGAGATGGAAAATCTTCTTTTGTCCTATACGCATTCGTACCTCCTACAGGGCCCAGGTAGGTCGAGCCGCGCGTCCGCCCACGTCAGTCAGACATTCGGTTGGCGCCAGTCACAGAGGCGGGGGAAATGAACAGCAATGGACATACATAGAATGCGGCCCAGTGCACGATATCCGCTTTGATCGATTCGTCCACCTTGTCAGTCACGCGCTCTGCAATCGTCTAGCCATGATCCGTCAGCTCTGGGCTTCGGAGCCGAGACTGGCGATGTGGCAAGACGTCCACCTCGGGCATGGCTCCGATAATGACGAGGACAGGGATACGAACAGCAATAGAAAAATCACGGACCTTGAGCACGACATGCGGTGGTATACAATGGCTCAACAGCTCGTACAGCTTGCCGCGGACGTCCATCACTCGTTTCGGCGTCTGTTCTTGAACGATCATGTCCGCAACGTGATGGCAATATGTCTCCCAGTCCGGTTTTGCTGGTTGGATCGACATGGTCGTCTCGGATAGATTGGGGCTGCCAATTATCTGGTCAGCATGTACAACCTGTACCGGTCAAACCAAACGTACTGTTGCATCTTCATTGCTTCGAGCATCAGAACAGCCTTGCGTGTGTTTCCGTCTGCATCGCGTGCAATATTGCTTGCCACTTCATCCGAAAGCGTGAAGCGCTCCTTTTTCGCCACATATTGCAGCACGCTTGTCATCTACAAGACATTGTCATCGTCTGCTGACTCAAATTCTCTCAATAATGCGCACCTCATCATCGGTAGGCGCACCCACACGAACGAGTAAGCATCTCGACTTGATTGGAGCGATGAGCTTGCTTGTGCTGTTCAAACTAGTCAAACCAGCTGAATCTACAGACATGTGATCATACCTGGTAGAACATAGAATAATACGCATGTTTGCCATGTACTTTTCCATCGTCCGCCTCAGTGCTGCTTGTGCGTCTCGAGTGAGCGAGTCGGCTTCATTGATTACGACGACTAAGAGATCCTGTCAGCTACATTCCTAGACATACTGTGGATTCGGACCCTTGAAACGCTGCTTTGCACCCAGGTCGACTTGTTGAGTTTGCGCAATCTCCTTCAAAATCTCTTGAATGACGACGCGGTCATATATCCCGACATCACTAGCGACGTGTAAGTAGTGTGTCGAGATAATCACCCCTCGGTGGTACCTAGGCGTGATCTCGATGTGATAGTTGCTCTGCACAATGTTCAAATCGAGCTTGCGTCTCGAAGGCGTCATGAAAACGCGTTGATCAATTTTGAGCTACAACGATAAGCAATGAGTTAAAGATACCCATCCCTTTTTGTAAGCACCTTTTCTGTTCCAGCACCAAAAAGTTCTCGGAGCGTCCCTGCTATGCGCGTCTTCTTTCCAGCTCCACTCGGTCCATAGAATAGCATATGTGGGAATTCACCAGAAGACGCCTAGGATGGCGCATCACGTCATGTACATGGGTAGACGTTGATCGTCGAAGGATGATGGTTTCAATGGTTATCCAGCACACAGGCAAAATATGAGTGATTTGGAGATGATAAATGTTGTACAAGTTCATACCAGAGACTTGAGGCGCGCAGAGAGCTCATGGTGATAGTGCAAATCTCCCAACGTGCGGGGTCGATACTAGAGACGCGTCCATTAGATGAAAACAGGTGCAAAATGTGTGAAAGATCAACCTTGTCCACCCAAAGAGACATTCGCGCGAGATCGACAAAGAACAGAGAAGTGGCCAAGATTCGGAGCCACTTGTACCCATTTCGTTTGTGCGATTCAAAATGAGTACCAGCTATGGCTGGCATCTTTAATATTATGAAGAACGAATGCGACGCTCAGCTAGCGTCTAGGTATCTACATTGCTCGATGAGGTGGTTCTATAGTCTGCCTCCAATCCTTGCGACGTCTCTTCTAGCCTTTTCTAAGTAGCAGAAAGTCCAAACAATCGTGTCTAGAATGCCTTGGCCAACGAGCTCAACTCGGAGATATGCTTTTATTCGCTAGGAAAAGCGTCAGTCGCTGATAGGACAAGACAGAAAGCGTCATACTCGACCAAATATATGATCCATCTTGACTTATGGTATCTCGCTAGTAGCGAGGGTGGATTGGTACCATCTGCGACACGGTAGAGCTACCTCTGCGTGAATAAAAGTTTGCCAATTTTGAGACGATACCCACCTGCAGCTTTCTATCAGAGTTGTTTCCGTGCCATCTATACTCGATTCCTTCTCCGTCTGAAAAGGATGCCGTGCTGGCGGGGCAACCTCATTAGGCCCTCCTGACAAGAGTAGGAATGCATGTACTCACTCGCTGAAGATGGGTCCGATGTGAAGAAACTTGCCGACCCGTTTTGGCGGACCTCCGGCTAGCGAAACACGATGGATGCCCAGCTTTGACCAGTGAAATGTGGCCACTGGCTCTCCATTGTCCCTCTCTATCCTTGTATATGTCGGGTCACGACGATCGTCACTCGTTATTCGGTACAACCGACGCCCTCCCGGGCCCCGGATCGTTGTATACGTTGGAGAATCATGAGACAGCACAAAATGAAGAGAATCGACAAGTGTATGGTCTGAACTTGCGTGGGAATAGATAGATGTCATTATGAGAGGACTTTGAGGGGTTCACGTCGTGTCCAACGGGAATGCCTTTATATCGCCCCCCGAGTCTTCGGCCCTTCTGAGCAGTCGAACGCCCTCCGCGATTCTTTCGTGGAGTATCTCTACCCGGCGGAGATTATAAGCACTGCGGTTGGCAAACTTCGGGTCTCTGACTAGAAGGGCTAAGCTCAAACAGAAAATGGTAACCAGCCAACCACGGGCTTCGCGTCGCATGTCTTAATAGAAGTCGTTGCAAAAAAGAAGGATCACTAGGATTAAAACAGCCGCCTAATAACAGAGAAGGAGATGTAGAAACGGACCGACGAGCCAAGGTATAGGGAAGCGATGGTTCACTCGAGTCGCACCCTTGGGCAAGGGCGCAAGGATTGTAGTGGGTAGAGAATGGACGCTCGAGAGTAGCACGAGGGAGAGAGGGAGATCACTGTTGTGATCGTGTTTTGTAAATCGTGCCTTATTGTGGGTTCTGGGCAGGTCGGCCCGCAGATGAGGCCTCCTTGAGGGCAAGGAGCTGCTTCGATCGGAAAGCCTCGTAGTGAATCTGGGCCGTCGTCTCGATGAGGTCTTGCAAGTGGGTCCTCAGCAAAAAGTCGCGGAGGTACACAAACTCGCAGTGACGCTCGTCCTCGACATTGACAACACCCCAGCGGTTCTTACGACCGCGAACGGGCTTGCCATCAATGATCACGTTGCGCTCCGAGCCAACGATTGCAAATGGAATCATGGAGCGAATGACCTCGTTGTGCTTGAGTTCGTCTTCGTCAAACTCCTCGGTGTCAAAGGGATAAAGACGAATGTTGTGGTAGACCAACTCTGCACGGATCTATTGAATAATGTATGAGTTTGATCGTTTAATCAGCGCCAAAGCACAGACCTTGTTCTTGAAATTGTCTCGTTCCTCAATGGTCAACGAGTCGCTCTTAGCAATGACAGGGACAACATTGACGACTTCGGAAAGCTTCTTCATCACGATGATATCGATGGGGCGGAGTGAGTGGCCGGTCGGGTTGATGAAGAAGAGGCAGCAGTGGATGCGAGTATCGACAATGTACTTGTCACGCATCGCGGTCAATTCCTTGCGGAGATACGCAGAGTGTTGGTCCTAAACATGAGGAGTTAGCCCCCCCCATCAACAATCTCCAACAAGGTTGCTCGCCTTGATGTACTTGACAATTGGGTCCCAGCTATAGATTCATGGCCATCTTGAGTCAGAAAAAGACAATATATGGACCAAGTGACCATCGTACCAGTTCTCATTGTTGATTTGGTCACCGTAGCCTGGTGTGTCAACAATGTTGAGACGGAGACGGACGCCATTTTCGGAGATGACTGTTGTCACGACGTGTATTAGCAGCAGAAGAGAATGGGTGGTCAATGCTGCGAAACTCACCGTGGGAGACGGGATGAATGTCCGTCGTCTGTCTGACGGGCTCATCCGCCTCAAGACGGCCCTTTGAATCAACAAGATGTGAAGCAAAGATGGTGTTGATGAGTGTCGACTTTCCGAGACCGGTCTGGCCTAGAGGGGTGTAAAAATGGCCAGCGGAGACGACGAATGGGAAAACGGGACGCGCGGAGAATGTGCAGAATATATCAGTAGATGATAATTTGGATGAATAGAGAGCTACTGACCAACGAGAATCACGTTAAACTGGAAACCGCGCTTGAGGAGCTTTTTCTCAATCTGGGACGTGATCGAGTCAAAGCCGACATAGGATGCGGCACGAATTTCTTCAGTAGCTGGCTGGGACATTTGCAGAGAGAGACGAGGGCTGAGCGGGAACTGGCAAGCAAGTCGTGGTCGAGGACGGACCTTGGAAGTATACAACGTTTCATTCCAATGGCCGCGTTTCGACTCGTCGCGGAGGCCACTAGAGCACAAACAAATACGCAAATTCAGCAAATTCATACATTTTCATCGCAAATCCGCACTTTTCAGTCGATTTCAAGGCCACCGCGCATGCACACACCACCAAGAACATGTAGACATTCGTTGTAAGTAACTAATAACAACAGTTTGGGCTACAACGCATGCTGCAGCCGTTGACAATCTCAATAACCCACAGCTAACCTTTTCATTTTTCGCCTCTTTGCCCTCGACCACCGTCTCCCCCCCATCCAATTCCACTCGAGAGTGCATTCCCCAGCCCTCTTTCGCAATATTTTCATACTACCACTGCACTCGCAAAAGCCAAAGCAAGAATGCCACCCAAGAAAGCCGCCGCTCCTGAAAAAAAGGCAATCCTAGGCCGCCCATCCAACAATCTCAAGATTGGTATCGTCGGACTTCCAAATGTTGGCAAATCCTCCTTCTTCAATGCGCTCTCAAAGACGGGTCAGTGGCCAATCGATGGATCGCACAATCTGATCCCCCTTCAGACCTAGGCAAAGCAGCAAACTTTCCGTATGCCACTATCAATCCCGAAGGCGAGCATTTCATCCTATAGTTTTCGCCCAACAGCCCTCTAAGCCGACGGTCCCATTAGAGGCTCGCATCATGGTCCCCGATGCACGCTTTGATTGGTTGTGTGAACTCTACAAACCTGCTTCCAAAGTTCCTGCTGCCTTGACGTGCATCGACATTGCCGGTCTGACTGCGGTGCGTCCAAATGAGAACCAATCAGCCCTACTTGATCTCAACGGCTGTTTCAAAAGGGCGCTTCCACCGGTGTCGGTCTTGGAAATGCTTTCCTCTCCCACGTTCGGGCCGTCGATGGCATCTTCCAAGTCATTCGTGCATTCGATGATGCAGAGGTCACCCACGTCGAGGGCGACGTGAACCCGATTCGTGACATGGAGATTATTCATACCGAACTCCGACTAAAGGACATTGAGTGGGTTGAAAAGGCGCTCGAAAATCTCAAAAAGAGCTCAAGAGCGCTCGGGAGCAATTCACTCGCCGACAAGGCCAAAAAAGAGGAAATCGCCATCACCGAAAGAATCTTGGCCGTCCTCAAGGAGGAAAACAGAGACGTCAGAAAGGCAGAATGGACGAACAAAGAGGCGAGTACCTTTAATCCCACCTCTTCTCATGACGACAAAGAGCGAAAGCTCGATTAACCCAGCTCGTCGAGGCGGGAGTAACGCCCCACTATGCCTTTGAGAACATTCACCATCTGAACTTGTTTGATTCGCCCAGCTGTCAGTAGGCTAACCCTGATGCCAGATTGATGTCGTAAACGGTCTGATGCTGCTCACTGCAAAGCCCGTCACCTATCTTGTCAACTTGTCGGAGAAGGATTACGTTCGCAAAAAGAACAAGTGGTATGTTGTTGACCCTAGTTTAGTTGGCTCTGATCTGATTCAGAGACATAGGCTGCCCAAGATCAAGGCCTGGATCGACGAGCATAACCCTGGGGACCTTCTCATCCCCTTTTCCGTTGCTCTGGAGGAGCGGTTGGCACCATTAGAGGGTCAAGAAAAGAAGGAGGAAGAGGAAAAGGCGGGTGCAGTCAGCGCTCTTCCCAAAATTATCACCGCCGGTTACGCGAGTCTTGATCTGATCCGCTACTTTACCTGTGGGCCAGACGAGGTACGAGCATGGACCATTCGCAATGGCACAAAGGCCCCACAGGCAGCAGGCGTGATCCAGTGCGTACTCTCCCTTCCCCCCTCTCTGACATAGTTTGACAACTACGTCCAGCTCCGACTTTGAGAACAAATTTGTGTGTGGTGAGATCATGTCATATGATGACCTCAAGGAACACGGCAGCGAGGCTGCTGTCAAAGCGGTGAGTGACTTTTGATCAAGCGAGAGAAATGGCACTGAAATGAGTGCTAGGCTGGCAAGGTCCGACAGCAGGGCAAACCGTATGTAATGGTCGACGGCGACATTGCCTACTGGAAAGCTGGCCAGTAACTGTATTTTCGCTCTTGTTTTGCTTGCTATGATACATATTTGGAGACCATCTGTGGCTCCTGTCGGAGTTTGAACCTGCTTGTTTGCCGCGTGAAGTGACACAGCCACCCGTACTCCCCTTCGCTTTCATCCACTCCTTGACGCCCATCCGACGCGTCGCTATTTTCCGAATTTTGGCATATACTATTTACTAACAGCTCAAATACACACCAGATGGCTTTTCAGCCTGTACGGGTACGTTGGGCGTCCCCCTTTGCCCGTCATCATTGCGCGCCTCGACGTTGACGAACACATTTAAAGGTCCCCCCGCGTCCCAAGCAATCTAAATTCAAAGTAGCAGTCGACGAAAATGCCGTTGTTGCTGCCCCGACGCGTTCAAAGCTCGTCAACACGGGATCGACCAAGGCCATCATCGAGAGAACGAAGGCTGGACTTCCCCCAGCGACGCGTCAAGTTTTAGCAGCTCGTTCTGCTCTAGGAGAGATTCATAACGTTCGCAAAAAGGTGAGCTCATGAAAATTTTTGTGCGATTCGACAGTTGTGATTTTACGAGGGGATCTCCCTGTCATTCACCTCCTCGTGTTCGGACATGCGGTTTCTGACCTTGAATTTAGACTCTCCCATCAAAAACTAAAGAGAATGTCGTTGCTACGAAGCCTGTCGACTCAAAGCAAGCTCCTGCAGGTCTCAAACGAAGACGATCCCCCTCCCTCCACGCCGCGACGTCGCGTCCGGTCCGACTTCCTCAACCACCAACAGCAGCAACAGCTGCGACTATTAGCAGTTCGAGAAAGGCTGTCGCAGTCGCGACAACAAAGGCGGCAACCACAACCACAGTTCGGTCCACGGGTGCAACAACAGACTCGGATGCACCTCCACGACGACTTGGTCGCATGCTCCAAGCCATGCAGTCGCGTCGTCAAAGTCAAGTCATTCCCTCATCCAGCCAATCCATTCCTTCCTCTTCCGGTGCGACAATTCCAAGCGATGGTGCATCCACCGTCGTCCTCTCTTCCCGTCCACCGTCCCCCGCCGCAACATCGGATGTCGTTGTTGCAGAGACAGACGATGAAGATGAGACAGCCAAGCTCCCTGCCGCCACTGTCGCCCCTACGCCTCCCAAGGCAACTCTGGCTACCTCTGAACCGTCACCGAAAGCCAGTCCCACACCGGAGTCGCCTCGACCAGAGAGCTTGTTCGAGCTCATGTCAGAAGGTGACTGGTTGTTCGTTCCGCCAGCCAAGCGTTTGGAGTATCAAAAAGAGTTGGAACGGGTGGCCAGTAGTTTTAAAGATGAAGCAGAGTTTGAGGATCCGACCATGGTGGCCGAATATGCGGATGAGATTTTCGAGTATATGTCGAAACTCGAGGTTGGTCAACCTGGCTTTGGGAGGTCATGATTGAGTTAATGCCTTCACAGGAGGAGTGCATGCCAATGCCAAAGTACATGGCCGGGCAACAGGAGATCACATGGGCTATGAGAGCAACGCTGGTTGACTGGCTACTCCAGGTCCATCTCCGATATCACATGTTGCCGGAGACGCTTTGGATCGCCGTCAACATCCTAGACCGCTTTCTCTCCAAGCGCGTCGTTTCTGTCATGAAGCTGCAGCTTGTGGGAGTGACCGCAATCTTCATTGCTGCCAAATATGAGGAGATTGTTGCCCCAGGGGTGGATGAGTATGTCAAGATGACAGAAGGCGGCTATAAGCGCGACGAAATCCTAAAGGGAGAAAAGATTATTCTCCAGACCATTGATTTCCGGGTCTCCACCTACTGTTCGCCATACTCGTGGGTCCGAAAGATTTCCAAGGCCGACGACTATAATCTTCAAACAAGAACGCTCTGCAAATTCTTGATGGAATTGACGCTACTCGATCATCGCTTCTTGCGAGTAAAGCCAAGTCTCATCGCGGCGATTGGAATGTACAGTGCGCGAAAGATGCTCGGAAACGACTGGGTAAGCGCCCACGCTTTGTCGATTTTTTTTCCAGAGTCGCCTAACCAGTTCTTTCTCTAGGACGATGCGTTTGTCTTCTACTCGGGGCGAGTGGAAGAAGAGTTAATGATGGGTCATGAGTTCATCGTAGAGGCTCTGGTGCAGCCCGACTTTCAAAGCCAGTACATTTACAAAAAGTACACCAGCCGACGGTTCCTTCAGGCGTCAGTGTACGCTTGCTCGTGGGCGCAAGAGAACTACAAACCAGCTCAGCGGAGTCGAGCACAAGACAAGAATCCAAGATTGGAGGCCCGATGACACCTAGTGTCGAATATAGGATCCTTGTCCCACCCTGTTTATTGTACCTCACTATAGAAACCATCCAGCTCGCCACCCCAAACCTCGACGCCGCTTGTCTCCCAGCAGTCCCCCTCCTTACTCGTATGCTCCGTGTCTTCGCATGCACTCCATCTCGTCAACAAACAGTTCTATCAAATCTAGCTACCTATGTATGTCTTGCTCAGACGAAATTGTGTATTTGAGCCGCTCGCCCCCCATTTAGCATAAAAAAGGTGGACATCTCTGTTACGGACATCTACTCTACAATCGCGGTTACCATCTTGCCCATCTGGAACGACGTGCATGGGAGCCCTCGTAAAGATAACTGATTTGATTCCAATAGACATAGATTCCTTCCTCTAGCTCGACGGTGTCGGTGGAAATGAATGGCGCAGGTCGGTCGGGGTGAAAGGCTATTACGTCTGCGCCTTCCCTTGGCGAGTCAGCATTGTGCGAGGGTGCAGTAGGCTCTGTCTGATCAGACTGGTCGCTTGAGGCAAGTTGCAAAGTTTCGTCGCCCGGCATACTGGACTTCCCTCGTGTGGAGACAAACGGACTCATGACATCTTGACCAGTGATTTGATAAAGAGCGTCGTATTGCTCCTCCCGGCGTCTATGCTGCGGCCCTTTCATTGCGTCCGGCTGTTCATAGAACCACCATGATTTAGTCTTGTAGGTAAACGTTCTCGACTTTCCGTCCTCTGATGATCGTGTTCCGAAAGATTCGAGATATTTGCGATACGTCGACTTGTTGTCGTCTCCATACACACTCAAAGCGCATGCAACCAAAGGCATGGCAGCCGCCTTTTCTTCTTGACCAGGATCCAGAGTGACAAGATAGTCGATTGCCGTCTTGATTGTCGCCTTGTAGCGCGTCTGCGTATGCCATCTATCCACCCCCAGATAGGAACCGAGTTTTGCGACCGTCTGAGCATCATAGTCACCTGGATGAGCATAAGGGATAGAAAGAAATAGCTCACAACCATTGCTTCAAGGTTGAATACCCTATAATGAAACGGCTTTACGCGCGTGGATTCAAACGGCTGCCTTTCTTGAGAAAGGTGAATGCAGACTTCAATAATGCAATACCTGTTCTCCACTTGACACGATTTGTTCTTGGAACGGGCCTCCAAAATAGGTCTGCACTGCGTTCAGAGCGCCGATCTCGTCGAGAGTTAGGATCCGAAGGGCAGCAACTTGACCGTAATAGAACGTGGAATGGTTGCTACAGATTGTGAGCGAATGTGCCCAAACTCTTTCCTTTAAACGTACTTTGCCGACCTCTTCGGACGTTTGCCCAACTCACTAGAGTCGAGCCAATCAAGATATGATTGTGCCCAGGTAATCATTCTAGCATCCCTGTCTTTGCTCCAGTAGGGCGAGCGCGACAGCCGCAGTATTTGTATGGCGTTGACTACTTTGATTAGAACGCGAAAGTCGAGAATGCCCATATAGCTGCCATGCTGAGATGGGCCACGAACGGTTTGTCCCCAATCCAATCTCGGATTCATAGCTGTGCTAGACTGTAAGAAGAAGACGTCGATGAACTGAGCGGCCTTGCTCGCCAGATTCTGATCGTGGTCAAGCAAAAAGGCAAGGGTATTGTCAATGGTGGCTTGAGCGAACGAGTTGAGCTGCGACAAGCCATGAAGCTGATTCCTGTCGGGGTTTACTTTCCCGTCTCTCGCCACATAGGGACAAGTCGTCCATGCTAAGCAGTGCTGTAAAGATTTGTCGTCTATAACAGTCGTACGACTTACTCGAGCTAGGTGCCATACTGGTTGTTGGAGAAGGTGCACACGATGCACTCTGTGTCCTAGATGGTCTCCGTCCATCAGCATTGAGTTCACTATCCTCCACATTAAGGGGCTCTGGTGGTGAAACGTGAGGCAACGAGGGAACGGCCGTGGTCGCCAGGGTTGAAGATGGTATGAAGAATTCATTTGGCGTATTTTCTTTTGTGGTTGGTGTGGTGCTGTCTATTTCGCTGGATTGGTCCGGAGAGGCTTCGATGGTCTCGTCTCCCAAGTCTTCCGCACGTTGATTTGTAGAATCCCGGGTTTTACACCATCCACAATTTGGCCAGTGGCTGGTAATTCATCAGCTCGATTCTGGGGAATGAGTCCACCAACTAAGGTGCCCAACTCAGGTAGTCGTGCTTTGTGCCACTCGGCGCGGTGATGTCTCCTTTCGTGATAGCTATTTAAATGCCGTTCAGATCTTGAAAGAGGTAACCACAATTAACTTTACTGAATGGACCCGCCTTTGCTGAAGCCCGGCCTCGAGAAATGATGGCGCGCGCAGAGGTAGCCAGATCCGGTCTAGGATGATATGGGTATGTTACTGCGTAGTGGGGATCTATCCAATTAACACCGTCTCCTGTGATCTGGTTAGAGTTTGCGCAAACCAGTGCAGCAGACAAGGGGCACTACCGAGAGCTGTAGGAAGAAGAAGAAGAAGAAACAAGTATCTGAGAGAGAAACCCATCGGAGATGCTGCCCACAGTATACTTGACGGTGGTGGTCGGGAGCAAGTTTTGCGCATCCTTGGACCGCCCCTCGACCGCACAAGCCATGGCTATTGAAGCGTTTCTGGGCACACGCCCTCAAAAGGCGTTTCTCTTCACTGTTATTCTACAAGCTGTCCTTGTACTTGCCGTCGTTGGCGTTATTTATGGCAAGGTGAGCCCGCAAACCCATTCTGGGCCGCTGATCAACGAGAATGCCAATCCAGGTCAGCGACAACATACCAGCTAAACAAGTTCCCGTGCGTTTCAGCCATAAGTTTATTATGCGGACTCTGTCTGACTCGTTGAAAGACAATCCCATGCTATCTTGCGCTCTTTGCACTCGCGGAGTTGGTATTCTCCCAAGAATGTTTATCTAGGCACCTCATATCCCTTCAGAGTATTTGAAACTATAATAACAGTCGATGCTCTAAAGCTTCGCAACACCATTCAGCTCATTGGAATCCTATGTAAGCCCTCCGCTAAGGCAAACTCGCTTATTAGCTCATTCGTCACAGTATTTCATTCTGCCATGATCATCATGTCAGCTCTTCAAATATACCAGACAAAAGAGGCTTTGGTAACTCAACCCGGGGCAGATTGCGCCACCAACTATGCTGTCAGTCCACTTATTGCTTGACACCGACAGTCCTGAAGGAGCATCGTACAGACATGTGATGGACCCGACTCACTTTGGGCCTTTGTGCTACGCCTGTTAATCGTCATTCCCATCATACTTGCACTAGCACTCATGGTGCTAATCTGGGTCACACGCGCGCTATTCCTGGAGTTTGGCTGGGCAGTCTTCCATGCAATTGGTGAGACACTGCGCTGTGAATCCCTGTGCATTTACTCACGTTTGGTAGGCGCTGATCCCAAGATGAAAGGTATTGCCTCTTCCTTTCTCTTTGACAAATGCTTACCCATGAAGTCATGTATCAATACTACCAGATCATGATATGTTTGCTCAAGTTTGATTTCTTTTGCTTTGTACGTTTTCGAGATTCCTGTCGCTTATCGCCTAATAACCATATATAGACTGGAGTGACTATGCAAGTGGGCCACCTTGTTCTCCACCAACCGTTACTCCACCTGACGTTTGATAGCTCTTGATCTTGGTGCTGACTAGCCACCGTGCGGAATTCGTTATTACCATTGTAGTAAGTGAAAGTGTTCAGAATGAATGTATTTGATGCTGAACATCTCCAAGGCGATTCCTGTAGTGCTCGTATTGTTGTTCATCTGTGGCCTAGCTCTACAACGGGAATGGACTTTGTGAGCTTTTCTTTCCGAGTGCTTCCTTGCTAATGCCGAAACAGCCTTATGGTCATCTCGCTCTGTCTCATGGTGGCTGCAGAGGTTTTTACCCAGCTTCGTCTTTAACACCCGCTCAATTCTGACAGACATACTTCATTTACAAAATTTGCCGAGTTTTCGAACCATCGACGGCATATCGTTATGTTGCAGTCCGTGGTTCATTAACGACATTCCGTAGGCATTACCACTACTTCCTGTGAAATTTTTAAAAAAATCCACCTCTAGTGATCGTCGCTGCGGTCCTTCTCCTTGCGACTTTTGCCGTGGGTATTCGATGCTTCGCAGACTTTGGGCGCGGGTTACGAAAGTCTAAGATGAAAGGTCTACCGCTCGATCCCTCCCGTGTGTATCATCTCTGACACGTGCACCTTAGATCCGGAACAACAACGTACACAGAAGCTCGGCGCCCCGGATGTAGGCACACCTGGCATGTCCGAACAAGGGGTTGGCACTGGAGGCCGAGTCCAGCGTACTTTCTCCATCGAGTAATTGCGGAGGTTTTGCCGTGAGATTGACCCCTTTGAGGTGCCGGTCTTTACCATGTCTTACGTGCTCAGGAGATCCAGCTTCCCCACGATGGCCTTGTTCGGTGCCCTCTCTGTTCGCGCCTAGGTAAATATACAATATTTATGCGCATAAATCATGAGAAATGCGGATTATTGTCGTGTATCAGCTGGCTGGCCAAGTCGGACCGAGAAGAGCATATCTGGTCCAAGAGATTTGGTCCCAAGATGTGATTCCTTGGCTAAATGACGTTTATGTGACCGTCTTCCTCACTATGCGTCTTGGGTTTATGAAACCGAGGCAAGTTCCCAGGAGGTCGGTCGAAGCGCGACGATTGTATGCCAAGCTCAAGAACCTCACGGTGCGACCTCTAACCTGTTCTTGAGTATTCAATTCGTCGACAGGGGTGCTTGGTTGTCTCCTCCGAGAATGGTTCGCGATTCCGACTACGGCCCGATGATTACTGCCGCAAGATTCGGTGAGCTGGGTGTCACACATACTTAAGACCCCATGGTTCTCATCTACTTTTCCTCGATCTGCCCTCCACAGTCGATCGCCCCGTCCCAACAAAAGGTTACCACCCAAGCTCATCATGAAGCACTTCCACTCGCTTTTGGCCTTTGTCACGGCCGTCTGCACTCTCGTTTCTGCATCTCCGACCCCCCCTGGGCCCCCTGGCCCTCCAAGCCCTCCAACGCCTCCTGGATCGTCCATTACAACCTCCAACCCATTCACTGGTCATGACTTGTGCGTATGATGTTACAATGCCACTGTGGTGCATTATTGACCCCGGACAAGCTTCGTGAGCCCCGTATACAGGAAAGAGGCTGGTGAAGCTGCTGTCACTCTTCTGAAGCAAGGGAAATTCGACCTTGCAAACCGTGCCAGCTATGTGGCTGCAAAGATCGGCACCTTCCTCTGGGTTTCTGATACCGCCACGGTCCCGAAGATTGGCGACTGGTTGAAGGAAGCCGCTCTCGTCCAGTCTCTGACCGGAAAAAAGCAAGGTAGGGGACTTCGCGTGCACGTATCTTAAACTGATATGACACCATTCTCTAGTCGTTGAAATTGAGGTCTACAATCTTCCGGACCGCGACTGCTCTGCCGCTGCCGTAGGTTACTTGGCATTGTTGATGATTGTCCTCATATCATGTACAGAGTGCTGGAGAACTTAGCTATGCCAACGATGGTGAGTATAGCGCTATATTTGAGTCTCGAAAGCATTCTCATTGTTCACGTAGGCGAGAAAAAGTACCAAGACTACATCAAAGCAGTGGCCGCTCAGATCAAGAAGTTCCCCCAACTCCGCGTTGTCATGTAGGCGGCAGCCTTCTGAGACAAAACCCTCGAAAGCTGACGTGTGTTTCAGCGGTCTAGAAACTGATTCGATTGGAAATCTTGTCACCAATCTGAGTGTACCGTAGGTACTTGATTGCCTGCCCTCCTCCTATTCTCAGAGGCATCTATAGGAAATGCGCCGCTGCTGCTGATGGTCAGAAACGCTCCCTGGCCTACGCAATTGCCAATCTTCAGCTTCCTAACGTCGCAATTTATGTTGATGGTGCTCACGCTGGCTGGCTCGGGTATGTCCATCCTTTTCTGTATTTTAATATTTACTGATGATCATCTTCTGTAGATGGCCATCAGTACGCCCTTTCGGTCTTAATTCTGAAAAGATACTAACCTCCTGCAGAACATTGGTCCCACCGCGGATATCATCGCAGAAATCGTGGCGGCGGCCAAGAAGCTCAATCCAAAGGCGGGTATTCGTGGTGTTGCTACCAATGTCAGCAACTACAACGGCTTCGGTAACCAGCCGCAAACGGGCTACGATGAGCTCGTCTACGTGAAGAACCTCCAACCTTTGTTGGCCGCAAAGGGCATCGATGCTCATTTCATTGTTGACCAGGGTCGCTCAGGTAACCAAAACAGTACCCGTGTCGGCGGTGACTGGTGCAACAACAAGGTTTGTCTATTTGCCCATTGCCACGTCTCAGAACCGGCCACTGACAACTTTGCAGTACGCTGGCTTTGGCCCTCTTCCGACCACCAACACTGGCGAGGCCATCGTTGACGCTCTTGTCTGGGTCAAGCCTGGTGGAGAGGCAGACGGTACATCCGACCCCACTGCTCCTCGCTATGATACCACCTGTGGCAACGAATATGCCCTTCAGCCCGCCCCAGAAGCAGGAACCTGGTTCCAGGCATACTTTGAGCAGCTTCTCAGGAACGCAAACCCAAAGGTAACTTGGTTGCTGGTCCTCTAGGTTGACTCATCCACTGACCATCTTTACAGATTCCGCGCCTGATTTAGAGCAGGATCGCGGTTGAGATTGAGTGTGCTTCTTCCTACTTTCGTAATCTGCGAATACAAGCCTATTCTGCTTCAAGGATATATATGTAATAAGTTGAGTTCGCTGAACCTCTGAGGGATGAATACACAAATCTTGTCATGTTTAGAAGTGAAAAGGCGTGGACATATGCTACACTGAAGGGGCAGACGCGGCGAGATTAGACCTGCCCAACTTCTTGTCGATATGACTACGGATCATTCCTTCCTCGTTTAGTTCGTATTCTCTCATGACAACGCGCTCTCCTTGATTATCCCCCTCTGTTATCTTCTCGATGAATGTGTTGGGCTGCCAGGCCGGATTAGTGTGATGATCAGAGACGTTATATGCGTCGTACCTGAACGAAAAGTTTTCTCGGCTTTCATGAATCAGATTTTGTATTTCAGTATCATATGTGGACTTACCAGCTTCTTGAACAAGACAAGCTGTCTCAATTCTTCATCCCAATCGACTCTTGGCGTAGTCAGCGCTTCGTAGAATCTCTTTGCACCTTTTGCATCAGCCGTGGACTTGTACACCTGCAACTTGACGAGGAGCTCCCCCATAACTTCTCGACCTTTGGAGAGAACAAGATCACGATCCACCTGCGAGTAATTGAGGATCCATGATCAAGTGAATGGGTTTATCTTCACCTTCACATAAGCACGCTTAAGAACACCGTTGTTATCCTGTTCTCGCTCAATTCTTGCAATGCCTGTATTCTCATTAGAGGCCAATGTTGTTACCAGCGTGTGATCTTGCCATGTTCTATCAAATGGTTGGTGATACCCATACTGAAGGATAAATGAGTTAGGTTTCTTGCCCAAGCATGGCATCCTACCGTGCTTGCATGTGGGCCTGCAAATGTTTCTTCGCTTTAGGGTCATAGAATTCGAGTGCCCGGAGACCTAATAGTGATAAGAGCTACGCCCATTTCATGTAATCGTCACTGACCAGCTCGACACATCAACAAGAATGTAATGTACTGAATCTCGTCAATATCCTCTGGTTCAGTATACTGTCGGATTTTAGACATGAAGGATATCAGTATAAGCAGACTCACGTTGAAGATAGAAAGTATATTCTTGTTGGATACAAGATACAGCGCTACGGCTTCAGCACGACATTCCTCCATAGACCTAACCTTTGATGAGAAACGACTGGGACAAGTACGGCCTACATACGACGACACCGTTCCCAGTACGGAGCTAGAAGTTTGTCCTGGTAGATACCAAGATTCGATGTGCTTATTGGTGAGCGGATTGATGACCTGGACCGTTTGTCAGAGATAAAAGATTGGATGGCCAGAGTGTACCTTGTCTTTGTCAAAGTTGAGGTTGCCATCTTTATCCTGCGTAAATAGTTTCCCGCTCCCTGGAAACGCAAATCAGTGTCGACGAGCGCAAAATTCGGTAGAGAACCAGACCATGTCCCAATAGTTCGTGATTGGCCACTTGAAGCTCAAAAGCTTTGGATTCCCACTTGTTGTATAACTGTAGATCTGCTTCTTCTATAAAGGTGACCTCCTCGTCCGGTGCTTTTGCTGCGAGGATGTTGGCCAGTGAGACGTTCTTGAAACCAACGTTCTCTCGAATTTCATAGTAACTAATTGAATGTGTTTAGCTCCCACCTCGTCGTCATGAGTGGCCGTACTTCTGTGTATTCATCAGTTTGAGTGGTTTCGAGGAGGGAACACGTACAGGGATATTGATTCCGGCAGGGATACCTATACAAGTATGTCAAACCTTGATCATCTTTACCCCAGTTCAGAAATGTACCCCCAGTCGCGAATGAAAGCACCTGGAGTGCAGTAAAATCAGGCTTGCGGAAGGTATCGACCTCAAAATCTGGTCCCCATGGAAGGTCCTTGATGAGCTCTGAAGCCCTGTCAAGGAGCTTCTCGTACTTGGCACTTAAGGCCTTATCCACAATAGCGCAGAAACCCTCCCACTCAGCGCGGGCCGCACTGACTGGGTCGACATACGTCTCCACAAACCCTATGTAGCTCTCCACCACTGGTCCGACATCACGCACCCAATGCGTTGATCCATCCTTGTGCGCCTGGATATCCCCTGTCTGGAAGCTGACAGAGGGGAATGAGTGATGCGCGGGTAGGGCAAATAATTTCGTACGATTCGATGTATTTGTCAATGGCGGACTTTTGGTGATCATTTGCAGCATATTCTCGTGCTTTGCGAAGGGCATCGATGGACTTTTGGAGGGCATCTTTGAAGTCCCCATATTTGATCTTGAGGGACCCTTTTTCTGTTGATCCAGCAATTTCGAGCGTCTCTTCTTGTTCTCGCTCGTCAACAGAAGCTACATGAAGTGTATAGGTGTTAGGACCATGTTTCTCGATTCGTGTATTCAGGACGTCGATCTTGAGAGCCTCTGCTTTGGTCTGGATGTTCGAAACTTCTTCGCTTGTGATAATTTCCTCGCCAAAGTAATAATTGGTTACATGCCCTTTACTGGGGTCACCGATGAGCATGGCTGACTCGGGCTCGACGGAGTAGATGTGGTCGACCAGCTAGGGGAGGTATTAGAATATACTGTATATATTAATAGGTCACATTTGCCTTGTTCCATTGATCAAGAGCGACCTGGCTATTGGGGGATGCAGCGACGATGCTCTTAAAGTCGTCTTGATGGATGCGGGGGATGAACTTTGTGAATCCAAAGGACTTGTAGTTGACGAGATTGCCGAATACTTGGGCTACATAGGTCGTAGCTTGTTTCCATTGTTCGTCCGAAACTCCAGAGTCAGTCTTGAGCTTTTCAAAGTCGACAGGAGAGCGATCGGGATTGCTAAAGACGAGGAGGAAAAGGTCATAGAGATCCATGGCCTGAGGGGTCCATTGTCCTTGGATGATCCGTGCTCCTGCCCACGATGCCTCGCTAATATAGTGAGCGTAGAGCTGCTCCTTTCGCTCAAGCTGATTGAATGCGCTTTTCACAGCGAAAGAGCAGAACGGTGGGTTCTGATCAGCTTGATAACGAACTGCGTGGGCCATGGTTTGGTGGTGGGGGACAAACTGCGCGCTGTGGGTAGCCATATGGACGCGCGCTCTACGCAGCCCGGTGCGCGTGATGCGTGACCAATGAGAATATGTCGTCCTGCGGAATGTTCAAGGCGGTTTGTGGTATCATTCGGCCCCACATTCTGGTTAAGTTTGGCAGACAATGTCTGATTGCAAAGGCAAATAGCAAACCAAAACAGCGACTGATAGCACCCAGTTGTGGTCAATTGGCACTGCTTTGCGCATCGACGCCGGTTGATCGCCAGCCGAGAACATCTTGGACCCTGCCTCCACAGCCGCTGCCCAACAGTGAATGAGTATGTATGCCCAAAAACTCCCTTTTGATATTAGATTTGTTTCTTGGGTGTTCTATCGCCTTTTTCATCCACGACTTAAAATAGCTGCCCCCCGAGGATTGTCGTCAGCGATCTCGACGGGTCCAGCGACGTCCTCAAACACCGACTATGAGGAAATTGCTTGACTCTCGTACCCTTTCTTAGCTAGATAGTGTCAGCTAAACGATCCGGATAGGCACACCCTTTGGAATTTCATCGTCTACAGCCAATGTGGATATAAATGTCATACAACACAACTTTCATGGATTATTTGCCACCAGCACCCAAGAGGAACCCGCAGACGAGCCCCAAGTCGTAGTCGGAAACAAGTTGAGGAGCCCTCGTTGACAGGCGATGGATTATCCACAAAAGTCAATACACCAACCACCCAAATTGCTTTTCAAGACGAAAAATTGGAGGACAGCGGGACGAAAGGTCTCTCTCGCCTTCGGGCTTTGTTCACCCCATCGAAGCCCATTGGTCCCGACCCGACGTATGGCCGCTCATTGATCAACATTATCAAGTTCTCGCCCCTCAATGTGTTGCTCGTCTTCTTCCCAATCTCGTGGGTTCTTCACACGACCAAACAGGCAGACTCGCTCGTCTTTGCTACGTCTGCCCTAGGTGTGCTACCATTAGCCGCTTTGCTCGGGTTCGGTACTGAGCAGGTTGCGATTCGTACTAGTTTGGCTCTCGCAGGACTTCTGAACGCGTCATTGGGAAACTTGACCGAGCTCATCATTGCTGGCGTTTGCTTATCACGCTGCCAACTCGGACTCGTCCAGAGTACACTGCTCGGTGGTCTCTTTAGCAACTTGCTGCTCGTCCTTGGCATGGTACTTCTCGTCGGTGGAATCAAGTTTCCCCAGCTCAGCTTTCGTCCAGCAGCCGCCCAGTTAAATGCTTCTCTTTTGACGGTTGGCGTCATCTCCATGCTTGTACCGACAGCCTTCGTTAGTCCTATTCTTATACCCGTCTTCCCCCATTCACTCTGCTTTAGCACAACTTTTTAGGAGGCTACTCCCCTGACGGTACCGTCGAGGGCCCAATGTTACTGAATCTGAGTCGCGGATTCTCAGTCGTCCTAATGGTTATGTAAGTCCAGTCATCCATTGTAAGATGTGATGATTGAAACTATTGTTCAAATATTTCTCGTACCTCGGCTTTCAGTTTTACACACACAGTCACCTCTTCCTTGACATGGACAAGGACTCTGATACGGACTCACAGCACGGTACTTGGGGAGGATCATCTTTGAGCAGTGGTATCAGCTCCTCTTCAAGCTCTGTCATCACAAATCCACGCTCCCGTCTTTCTTCGGCTGCTTTGACAGCAATCACATCAACAGTAGCTCCTTCCCGCTCGACGCTGGACCTAGGAGAAGCCGTTCCGCCGATGGGTTCACTGGCTCCAGCGACCTCTATCCTCGACGATCAATCCTCGGTCGAAAATATCCACCATTCTCTTGTCAATACTGCTTCTGTTCTCGTTCTCCTCGTCGCAATCACCGCAATCATGTATCCCACTGCAGAGAATCTGGTAGATTCGCTTACGGCACTCACCGACGCGAATCCAAGTGGAATTCCAAAGGAATTTTTATCGGTCATTGTACTTCCGGTGCTGTCCAATGGCGCAGAGCTTTCTACCGCAGTTTATGCCGGGTTCAAGGGTAAATTTGATCTCGTACTTGGTGTCGCAGTAGGAAGCTGCATCCAAATTACTCTGTTTGTGATACCATTATTGGTATGCGTGGCCTGGGGAATGGGAGAACCTTTGAGCTTGTTGTTTGACCCTCTCGAGACGACGGTGTGTCCATCCCCAGAGTACCGGATCTTATCTCATATGCACCTTAGTGCTTCTTCCTGACCGTTATATTGGTCAAAATTGTCATCGAGGATGGTCGCACGCATTGGCTCAACGGTCTAACGCTTGTTTGTCAGTCAATCCGCTATCACCCTGACGGGGCTCAAATTTTTTAGGTCCTGTTGGCGACAACATTTTGGCACTTTCCCACCAACCTCATGGGTCTCTTGGGTGGTAATCAGACGCTTTTTGTAGGTTCAACATATGGATCATGTTCGATAGCTGACCAACGAATAGGTTTGTAACTCCTAGATTTGAGCTGACTAAGCAAAGTTGTATGTCAATAGTTCGAGATACATCCAATGAGACTTCATGTGTCTACTCCGAGGGTTGCATGCCATCTCTGTCCTATCTCAACCAGAGTCCGCTTGACCTCCTGCTTTTCAGCCGTCAATATAATCTTCCGATCATCCAACGGCTTTCTCTTCGCAATTGCGCCGGGCTCTACAGAAAGCAGGCCAGCGTTGACCAACGCATCAAGGATTCCAGCCAGCTGCTCGTCCGTTGGCCGGAGCTGAGGAGCGTCCTCGTCAATGTTCAGCTGCAAGAGTAGACCTTGGTGCCGACTTCGTAGCTATGCTAAACGTTAGCACCCAACCTGGCTCGATGAATCTATGCCTACCTTCTCCCACGTAAACTCCTCAACCCCGGTCCAGCGAATCTCCATGAGGGCGGCAGCGAGCATCGTCTTTTCGTGAAAGCTGCACTGTGCAACATAGCTAGCAGTAGGCGTGTTCTGGGTAAGCGAGATGACATGCATCACATCGGCAATCGTTGCAGCACGCCCTTTTCCTCGAGTACGCTCAACCGTACGCCTATTGGGATTTAATGCACTCAGCCAAGGCTTTCCTTCCATTTATGCTTCCTACCTGCAAATATCAAGAACCCGTCTCGCATCACCGCTAATACCCCCGACTCTCGTCGCTGCATATTTGATCGCATCGTCCTTGATTACGGCCTGGATGTTCAGAGCTCCTTCTTGTGCACGTTTCAACCGCGACTCCACTATCTCTATAAGCTGTTGTTTGGTATACGGGGCAAAATTGATGCGAATCATGCCTGCGAGTCGATCAGTCGTTTATATGCGTCTACTTTCCACGTACCGAGTCTACTCCTCACCTTGGCGGAGAGGGCTCGTTCCGGCAAGTCATGTGTATTGGCTACGGCGAGAACAATCAGCTTCGAGCCCGACAGGTTCGGCCAGTTGAAGAAATTGTACACCACATCCTGCTTTGTCGTCACGAGTTGATCCAATTCGTCCATTAAGACAATACTTGCACCGTTCAGTCCTACAAGGGGCTCAAGACAACCACAACTCACCATGCTGGTCCCATGTTCTCAGAGGCGCCAACGCCGAAATGGAGTGTAAGTCGTCTCAGCGCTTCTCTGGGGCTAATCTTAAGATGGCCGAATGCGGCGGCGTCGTGTCCAACGATAGCCTCCCACAGGAGTGGATACGCTGCGTTTGGCTCTGGCACTCGCAGCCCGTTAATCTCGACAAAGGTGAAAGGGTTACATTCCTGTAGAAGGAGTCAGTCGTCAATTGCCCGTAGACTATGCGTGGCCCTTCACTCACATTGTTTGAGGCCATGATCTTGAGCTCCCTTATTATAGTGTGAATTGTTGCGGTCTTGCCCGTACCCGGAGTTCCAGATATATCTATGGCAGCGATTGATCAGCATGAATTCATGCACAACATGTACTCGTACATATGCACCCTCCCGATGCCTCTTGTAGAAGTCCCAGGACGTTCTCGAATATGTTGACGTATTCGTCATCTCGGCATGGCAGGGTGTCCGGTCTTTCGCCGACATGTAGCGTATACATCGCCCGGAGAAAAGGATCATCTTCCATCGTGTACAGAGTCGTATTGTCCTGAGCTGTAACGGTGGGAGGTCGTATCTTGAATTTCCTTCGCGACTTGAGAGCCGCTTTAGAGTGAGGAGTAGGTAAGACAGCACGTCTCTTTCGACGTGGTGTTATGGCCATTAACTGTGAAGCCGCCCCGAGTTTTCGCTTCTTGCCTCGCTCGTTTTGAGAGTCCTCGGACATGGCTTCTCGTTCCATGTCATCATCCGCTTCTGGAACACCTCCAGAGTCATCACTCTCTTCTGGTTCGTCCAATGGTTCGACGGCATTATCCTCCGACTCTTCTTCCGAGCTCGATGGAGAGCCTAGACGCCCTAGTCGTTTCTTCTGTTGAGCCAGCGCTTTATAATCTAGGTGTATATCCCACTGGCTGATTCTGTCGGATTGTACTGTGGTCGTCTTATCGCGATGAAATTCAGCCCATTTGAGCGGAAAGTACATCCCAGTGACGGGGTCGTACGACGCCTCCGTTATGTAGCGCGATAGGGCACCAGTCGCGATAAAAGGTGCTCCATCTTCCTTTGGTACAATCTCACAGTGTCGCACAATGGAGGCGACGTCGGTTACCAATGCGTCTTTCACGAGATAATACACCTCATTCTACATCTAAAAGTCGGTTATTTGCTTCATTGTGCGAATTATGGCCTCACCTCGACATGCGGACGCGCAGTCCTGTTGACCCTCATCGATCCTGCGAGCTCGAAGCGATGGACGACCGCTTTGAGCGGCGAGAACTCGAAATCTTCTAATGTTTCGTCGATAGCTATTCCTTCTTTGAGTGAAATCTCGTGCACAGAGGTAACGACGGCGATGATTGGCAGCTTTGTGGACGACTTGACCTCTACCGTGTCGCCGACACGGAATGCCATCTTTGGGATGCTCTTCTGTCTCGATAATCGCTCGAACCCGGTACATATCGTGGTAACAAAGTTGGAGATGTCGACATTGTCTTCCTGCAGGCGAACGCGCTCTACTGGAAGCAAGTCTCGGTCTTCAGTAGTTCTCGAGTCCAGGTCCCCGAATCTATGATGAGTAGCATGCGCTGATATCTTAGAATCGACTTCTGTGGCCTGTTGGCTGCGCGTAAGCCGCATTTCGGGCGTGGTGGGTCGGGTCCAAGACTACTCTCTACAGGTTACCAACTATTTACAGCAAGCAACTGGCTGTGATAAACGCTGCCATTCTGTCTGCCATTCTTGCCGTCCATTCATGGCCGGCATCCTCGTCTACAAACGATTCCTTGCTGCCTCGTGATCCGACGTGTAATGAGTCGAAGAACGGTTTGGTAAACTTCCACGGGACGAGAGTATCCCTTCCGCCTGCGATGACCAGAATCTTTTTGTGGATGAAAGGATTGCTCCCGTCGGGTGCCGTGTACTGCGTCGCAGCCGGGTCGATCTTTTGCACCAGCTCTACCAATGAGGAGGGAAAATGATGAGAATCAGGGACGCTGTAACCGTATTGCGTGGCTCTATCTGTCATGAGCTGTAGATAATCCGGGCAGCCTAGATGCAAGGATGGGTCAGGAGATTCAAAAGTGAGTGATGAATACTCGCCAACTATAGGCACGCCAACGGTTAGTCTTGAGTCTACCAGAGATTAGATAAAGCAGTGGCAGAAGTTTGCCACATACCATTCTTCAGTGCTATCCAGGTTGAATGACCGCCGAGGCTGAAGCCGCTGATGGCCCATAAAGAAATGGGGCGCTCGTTGCTTGGGTATAGATAACTCGGAAGAAAATCTATCAGCAAGCTGACATCAGAGGCTGTACCAGCTGAGCAAAAAAGATCAGCCGTTCAGTCTTGGAACACGAGAGTAAGACTTGCATTGGATGGAATACATATCTAGCCTACAAACGATAGGTTTAGAGTACGGAAGTGTGATCGTGAGTTGGACATACGCATGTCGATCATTGTGCCGACTACTATCGGCCAAATTCCATCCACAGTTTGCCTGACGGTCTACGAGACGAGAGCCGTGGTTTCGGTGATCCTAAGATAGCTTTGAATATCGACATTGAGAGTCAGATATGCCCCTACAAAGGTCACAACGACCAGTTCCTTCGTCCACTGGTGATCTCGTGTTGGCTCGCTTTGGAGGGAGATCATGCGCTCCGCAATTTTTTCTACACCCTTTCTAGAATTAAAGCGGCCATGGAGAATGAAAAGAACTGCGACCGGGAGCTCCGAGAGATGAGTGGCCGACGATTCCCAGACATCGACCTCGATCCCGGCTAGAGATAGATGCGGAAAGGGGGGGCTAAGAAGGGCGTAAAGGTGATTGACGAGCGCGTACGGTACCTGCCAATATAGTTCTCACGGGCATGATGGAGGTAGACTCCAAGTGACAGTTGAATGGAGACGGAGCGTCGGTAGCAAGGGGACCAAATATAACGTGCTGCGAGAGCGGAATCGGATAGGAGAACAGTTTGGATTTCAAGTTCTGGACTTGATGTTACATCAGAAGCGCATAGAAGCACACTGTCCGTGAGGGGTGAGACCTATAGACCTGAAGTCGGCACAAGCGCCGCTGTTTCCGGGATGCTCACGGGCTCTGTCGGCGACAGACTGTATGTGTGAGAGGAAGCGCGTAAGCATGGGCGCCCATCAAAGACGACGACGGGAACGGGAACTGACCGATTGTTTCCAAGAGATTAAGAAAAATTACAGAGCGGACGCAAAGTCGTGACAAGTGGGCGAGTTTGGCTTTGCACAGAGGACGCTGAGGTCGATAGACATTGGACGCGAGTCGACCTCTCGGGCCGGGTGGCGGGGTGGGCCAATGTTCATCTTGAGACTGTCGTTTACGTCTGCAAAGGAATTGAGGGACTTTGCCCTCGAATGACCTCTGTGAGAGCGCGTGGGTTGCATCGTGTTGGGTTGCGCAAACGGTGTCGAAGTCCTGGCCCAGTTGAAGACGCGCCGGGTCGACGCCAAGTCGGCAGGAGGACGCGAGAGGGTCGGAGACGTTGGACTCGTCGTCACAGACTCTGCACAGTTGAGTCTGAAGCTGCCAATCCTCAGGCCGCGCTGAGCGAGCGACCTGCGCGAGGGACAATCGGCGGGGCGAGGTGGAACGACGAGACGAGGACCATGGACGATGAGCGAGACGGTATTCGTGCCAACAGGAGAATCCTGGCTGCTTGTGCTATCGGGAGCGAGTGTAACGCTGATTTCTGGGATAGAGAGGAGACCCATCGAGCTGGGGGAGCGCAGTGCCGTGCGGGCGTGAACAAGCGAGGGGTTTTGAAAGCCCAGGGAGAGATTGTACAAATTGTTATCCGTGTCGATAACAACGACTTGGACGCTCGGAGTGCGCACCACAAGGGCGTGGTCCAAGAACAGAGTTGCTTGTTTATTTGGGTCGCTGTCCCACTGCCATCTGCCACTAATTAGAAAAATAGAATAAAGTCAGGAGAGATGCAGAGACCAACTCAGCGTCGAGACGAGTTCCAGACGGATGCTCTCCGACCAGGCGCACTCCCAAGTGCGTCGCTCCGAGTGCGCGCGGGCGAGGAGCAGACAATCGAACAATCGTCTGACGAATACTTGGATAACATGTACGAGGATTGGAACAAAAAAGTCGACCAGGAAATCGACACGCTCGTCGAGGGAATGACCGAGCTCGTCAAGATTGCGGCCGTTTGTCAAGTTTCCTGTGAATGAAAGAGTGGCA
This sequence comes from Serendipita indica DSM 11827, assembly GCA_910890315.1. Lineage (NCBI taxonomy): Eukaryota > Fungi > Basidiomycota > Agaricomycetes > Sebacinales > Serendipitaceae > Serendipita > Serendipita indica. The sequence continues at coordinate 120,988 of CAJVGD010000016.1, read as the reverse complement.
TTAACTTTGACGTCTAGATCGGAAACAAGGACAAGTTTCGTGTCGCTCAAGAGGCATTTGAAGCTCAATGTCGCACAGAGTCGATGGTAAAGTTGTCCCCATTTGATTCATCTCCGACGGGCTCAAGTAAGCAGGTCCGGGCAGCGACAAGTCTGCTGTCGATTACACACTCACTCAAGCTTCTTCTCTTACTCTCGGATGAATCTGAGATTGCTAGCAGACGGGACCGGGCAGTCACCGACTTTGAAAGGACGGCAGACAACTCGCGCGTCAGGGCGGCTGGCGCACTCGACGCCGTGTTAAACAGTGATCTATAGAGCTTGTTCTATTTTCCTTTTGAATTTCCAACGCCATTTTCTGGCCTGGCCTAGAGCGCGGGCCGAGACCAACATCGACCAGACCTTGGAACCCGCAAGCTGAGCCGCGCAGGATATAATGGACGGCTATGGACTCGGCTCATCAACGAATCTTGACGATTTCGACTCCTTTCACCACTTGAACCCCTTCCACGTCCCGTCCATCGTCCCCGACGGCCTCGAGCAACCAATGAGTAGAAACCACCCAGAACTCCGGCCGCGATATCCTCAGCAGTCCTCCCTCGATTCATCCAATGACCACAACTCGCAGCTCCTCGCCGGCGATACCGAAGACGGCATGCCAGGTGCCTCTGACTTTGTCAGAAAACTCTTTCGGTCCGTCTGATCCTCGTCATTGATCATCACTCATCTCCATCTAGCATGCTCGAAGACCCTGCGTTTGCAAACATTGTCTGCTGGGGTGCCCAACGCGATTGCTTCATCGTAAAGGACATGACCGAGTTTACAAAAATTATCCTCCCCCGCCTCTTCAAGCACTCTAATTTTGCCAGCTTTGTCCGCCAGCTCAACAAGTACGACTTTCACAAGGCGAGTGGTCTGCCTCCCTCTTCCTTGGCGTTGCTCATTACACCCACAGGTCAAGAATACCGACGAAAACGCATATGGGGAACATTGTTGGACGTTTCGTCACCCAAAATTCCGCGCCGATCATCTCGAGGGCCTCGAAGACATTAAGAGAAAGTCTGCCCCCGCCAGGAGATCCAGTGGCAGGCATGCTGCACGCTCAAAGTCTCCATCGGATTCTCCGACCATCAAAGACTCGTCAGAAGTCGCTCTCGTCTCCAATCTGCAAAACCAGATTGACCAGCTCTTGCAAACCCAGCACGACCTAAAGTCGCACATTGTCACCCTGGAATCAAACTATCGGGGCGTCTTGGATGAGATGGCCTCTTTCCAACGCAGCATGGCATCCCAGGATGCTCTGATCCAAAACCTCCTCCAACACCTCGTCAATGTCGAGAATCGTAGGTCTTTATCCTTCCAAGTCCTCACGACTTCGTTTATGCTGATAGGGTCGCGTCCCTTTGACAGCAGCGAGATCCACCGACCCATCCAAACCGCTCGGCTCACTGGATTCTAACTTTATCTCCGAGGAGGCACAGAGACTCGTGGCTACATCAAGCTACAACCCAGAAGACGTGGCGCGAGCGTCTCTTCAGCAACTGACCGAACTTTCCCGACGTGCAAACAAAGTCGCGCTACCTCCCACATTGACTGCTCCCCAGACGAATCCCCCACCAAATTCCATTTCCAATCAGCCTTCTCTACACACTCTCGACTCATTACCTCGTCTTCAAACCGACACTGGCATCTCTACTTCTGCTCCCCCAACGAATTCCCAAATGGGTTCACCGCCTCAGTCCATCCCTGTCGATTGGTCAAATCACAAGGGTCTCCAAGTCCTGACTGTCGGTCATCTTCTTCCCCGGTCCTCCCAAACGTCTACCGCAGACGACACGGAGCTCGAGGAACAAGTCATGCCTTCGACTTCGTACCCTGGCGCACCTGCAACACCGAGCACACGACTTCGAGTGAGACGCAAAACATATGTACCTGGCTGGGCGGTACCCCCAAGAGTGCTCCTTGTCGAGGACGACGCCGTTTCCCGCAAGCTCTCCAGCAAGTTTCTCCAAGTCTTGGGTGTCACTGCCGACGTTGCCGTCGACGGAGACGCTGCTGTAAAGCAAATGTGTCTGGAACGTTACGACTTGGTCTTGATGGTGCGCATCTCCGTTATCCTCAATACCATTCATTCTTGACATCATTCAAAGGACATTGTTATGCCGCGACTAGACGGTGTCGCAGCAACTAGTCTCATTCGGCAATTCGATCATCGCACGCCAATCATCTCGATGACCAGCAACTCGTGTCCGCAGGATATTCTCAACTATTACTCACATGGCATGAATGATATCCTCCCGAAACCCTTCACAAGGGACGGTCTATTCAGCATGCTAGAGGTAAGCATCTTTCCCCTTATCTGAGAGAATCCAAGCGTTGACATCGCAATCCTTAGAAACACCTCAACCACCTCAAAGCCATTTCGCAATTGTCCCAGGTTCCTCGCCCTCTTGAGGATACGACCGACAGGATCAAAGAAGTCGACACCACCGCAGGATACAACAAGGCAGAGGATGCCAACCGATCGTCCCAGTACACATCCCCCTCCAGTGCCCCATATTCCTCCATCAACCCGTTCATGCCTACATCTGGCTTCCCGCAAATCAACCCTATTGCTGGCCTGGGCGTCACAGACGATCAGCAGTATGCCAACATGCTTGCTACAATGACTGGAGATCTTTTTGCCGAACAAGGGCCTCGATCTCTGGGGATCAAGCGTCCAGCATCCACCGATGGGGATGAAATTGGAGATCATCCTTCCAAGCGGGGCCGGTTCGAGACAGTAGAGTAGTTCCCTCTCATGCAATCATGCTTTAGTCCGTGTATTGATACTTTTAATCATGTAAACTAGAATGTGATTGGCTATACAATGTGCCCCGGCGTAATCACCACCTGCCACCATCGAAGTTCAGTACAGACATGCCACCATGGTAGCATGTACAGTATGTGATCCAGAGTTAAGTGTCCAGAGAGCTTCAGTACTTTAGCTAGGCCAATACAGTTGTACATATATGTTTCTTCGAAGTAATTTTCTGAAAATTTCCTTATGGACCATTCATCAACTTTTTCCCTATAAATTCCTCTAAGATACTCCATGTTCCGAGACTATTACTAAATTCCTTCGAACTTTCTGTTTTGACTATTAGGCTGGTAGCGCGCGGTGTCAAAAACCCTCACTGGTTTGCTTGCTAATTTTCTGCCTCCAGTAACTAGAAGCTTCACTTCAAAGTATATCCGATGTACGGAAATTAGGCGGTTCAGGTGCGAATCCAAGCTGTCTACTTTCGGTAATGTTTTCTTTATTCGACCTCTAACTTTCCTGTACAAAATATCTCTATATCGTATTGTTCATTGTACAAATAAAATCATCTTGGCAACTGGCAGCTACGAGTTCACGTCAGTGTCAATATCTTTGAGTCTTATAGCAATGAGCGAGGAAGCGGGGAGAATAGTTCAGGTTGTACGCAATTGAATCTCTGATATTTCACTGCGTGTGAGGAGTGATTGCTAAGTGACGAGCTACCGAAGGGCTACCGTGTGCCTTCGTTGTCAGTTATGCACTTTAAGATACTCGCTCGGGATCATAATTTGATCAATATCTCAATTGGTAGCCAGGGAAGGTGGGTTAGGAATGAAGCTCCTCCATCATATGCCGTCAGAATGTGAAGCCTGTCAATGTGGCGGTATATGAAGTTTAGGTGACTCAGGTGCGGGAACTAGGTCGCCTATTTGCGATACTCCTCTATTTACTAGTCCTTCACGTTACTTGTATATGTATCCCCACTGCTTACCGTACAATATACCTTTTTGACACAACTCAATTTTTTTGTCAGTATTAACCCAAAAAGATGTTAGTTGTGCTGTAAATCAATACAGCATAGAGCTATTTAGTACAGTAGGACCAGAGTACGAGTAAGAAAAAACATTACTGAAAGTAGAAGCTGTGAATCCACATCTGAGTTGTCTAATTTTTGTACAGCGTCAGCTCCATTTCTGTTCATTGTACCAAGATATATGGGATGGAAGTCAATACTACCCATTCTCAATAGCAAGTACTTTATGTTCATTGGAGTTGAACTATGAAAACATGTTTCTGATGAATCCTCTCGGTGAACAGCTAAGGGTGGCCGCAAACGTTGAATTCCAGGCTGATCAGGGATTCAAGGGAATAATATAACTACGAGTAAGTGGGCAATTTTACGAATTCTAAACAGCCAGTGATTTACTAACTAATAATGTCGCACACAGCTGTACTGTACTGAAAATCATTGTTGTAGTTGACAGCAATGGGTGATAACAACAACAGGGGCTGCAAGCGCCAAGCTTGAGACTAATGATGGCTTTAGTGACTACTATAACTGGGCTGAGCAGGGCGCATACCTGGCTACGAACAGATATTCTGGTAATGCTATCCGGCCAAGTGGATATCCTAAAGCACACAACGGATAACACAATACTGAAGTGTTGATACTGACAAAAGATCGCAATTGTCAGTATCCAAAAGGAGAAAAATTTTATAGCAAATGATACAGCGTAAAAATATCTGAGCTGCCCACATTCTGTCGTGTTGATGTGTGATGCTGACAATGGCCTAAAGTCCTGGGGGAGATTATGACTTGAAGAAACAAATATGCACAAATGTATCGAGCTAGCTAGAGCATTTATTCTGCCGAAACAACGAGCCTGGGTCCGTTGGCTCCCCCTCAATATATGCTATATTGGCAACATGACAATGTTCTATCCGCCATGCAAAGTGTAGTAATGTATCCAGGAAGTCCATAACAATTGCATTTGGTTGGATCCTTTAATGGCTTGCCCCAGGCAAAGTCACGCTCAACTCGTTGCGAGCAAATCGCGCTGGGTTTGTGCGTTTATGTTGAAGTGATTGATCCTGTCATAACTGATGGGAAGTGCCTTGATGATGTCCAATAACGGTGAGCTTGATTGCGCAAGTAGAACGGTGCAAATGGCACCGAAAGGCGAGTTGAGATTGTTTAAGAGCAGGTCTCCAATTTTCTCTGCTGTAGGGCCATGCTGAAAGCCTCTAGAGAAAGCGTACAGCGTCAGTGACCCCGCCAATGAAGACCCTAATTGGCTGGCTGGAATCATGATGTAACGAAGCGGTGCGATAATATCATAAACAAGCTGTAACTAATCTTCTGCATAGGATAGTGCGCAACTGACAACGTAAACGCAGTGAGCAGTAGCAAAGATGATGTTCCTTGTAAATAAAACAGTATTGAGATATCGATTACAGTAGAGCCAGAGGACGAGTAAAGGAAAACAACAGTAGACAATGTGATTTCACACCTGAGCCGCATAACTTCCGTACACCGCAAAGCGTCAAACTCGAGGGAAATGAATGGCTTCGGGGAGGATCTTATAATACTGTGTGAGCAGTGCGCATACCTGGCTACGAATAAAGATGTGAATCAAATTATGGTGAAGAGCGAATATTCTAGAGTGGACAACAGACCATGAAGGTACTCGGCACCTCTTCGATAGTGGTTTAGCAATTTCTCCTCATGCACCGTAAAGTATCGACGATTCAATTGCGGACCACAAAAGACTAATTCTCACATTCTCGCTCAATACTATACGATTCAAAGACGCTGACAAGAACTCGTAGCTGTCAGTAGCCAAGAAGTATTATTTGTATAGCCAACAGTACGGATATTAGGATGCCTCGTGGGCAAAGCCAAAGGATGAGTGGAGAAAAACATTACCAAAAGTAGACGATGTGAATCCGCACCTGAGCCATCTCTATTTGTACATCGAAAGTAGACGACATGAATCTGCACCTGAGCTACCTGAGTTTCGTACACACAAGCGTCAACTTCACTCAATTGTGCGTTTAATCAAGACGACGTTTCTAAGCAAGCATCTTAGACCTCACAATGAATGAAAGCACACTTATGCCCTTTAGTAGCTCGCTTAGCAATTACCACCTAGTATGACATCTATTGCTATTTGCGCGCCAATATATTGGGCACTTTAGCACGTGAAAGAGTGTGTGCTTTTTCATAATGGACAATCTTCATATTCGAAGTGCAGCCTGTGGCAGTTGGTACAACTGGAGTTGAAGAGAAGCTTCTTGTTACTGTAGGCAGAAAAGCTAGTGAGCAAACCAGCGAAGCACCACCCGCCACCTGTCTAATCACCAAAAACGTGTAGGGAAATGCAGGGAAATTGAGGAATGGTCTTGGAACATAATGGGGTATTTTAGAGGAATTTATATGAAGAAATGGAGGAGAAATAATCATAGGAAAAGTCAGAATGATACTTCAGCAACTGGTCTAGCCTTAAATTTTGTTGAAAAATTGGAGATGGAACAATTTACTTGTTATGAGGTTCTATCTACCATGGCGCAGCTTCGAGTTGTGTGCAATCACGGATCAATGTCTCCCAGGTCTCTCCTATTTGGTTTGCAATGCCCTGCTGCCTATCGAAGCTGAGCTTTTTGAATCCTACCAATAAACCAAAGTCAAGCATTCGCCTAGACATTGTCCTTGTCGTGGAGCTCCCTTGGACCGCGCTGGATGGAAAATAAGTACACAATAGTCCAACCTCAGAAACCTACCGATATGCTTTTGGGTTTAGTGCTGCAATGTGGTGGGTATGTCGAACGAGTTGGGCCTGAAGGAGGTACAGTCTCTTAAAGATGTCCATGTCGAGAGGAGAGAGAGAGGCAAGCGACCCATCCACTCGAGGAATGAGCAAGCGCGATGCGTCTGACGCTGAGTCTGAGCTTGGTTGCTCCATTGCCACTCGCACAATCGTCACTGGCTCAACATGCGTCTGAAACTCTACGGAGCACAGAAGTCGAGCGCCTTCTTCCGTGTCGACATCTGTTACGGAACGTTAGCAAGAGTTGAGGAAGAAGCTCAAAGCACTACGGGTTGGATCATATGAATGAAGTCGCAAAACGCCTCTGAGGTCGATAGTGAGAAGCTCCATGTCATTATGGGCGAAGAAGAAGTCGCCTTGTGGTATTGACGTTGGTCGCACTTCTTTGGAGAGAATGACGAGTTTGAAAGGGTCTTCCTACAATATGCTAAGTGCCAGTTTGATACCAAATGAGAAAGCCAACCTGAAACGCGACAAACCAAACACCTTTGATTGCATCTGTGATGACCAGCAAATTTTTGAGGCAGCGAATGCTCGTGACGTACACTCCCGCATCGAGGAATGCGACTCCGACCAAGCGTTCGTCGAGGTCAAAAGCTCGCACGAATATCTAGATAGACATCAGCCTCTATGAACAGGGATCTTGTCGATCATCACCTTCTGACCCATGGAAGAAACTAGATAGCCATTCATGCCACACACCGCTGTGACAGGACCTTTGGCCTCGTCTTTGCACAGTAGTTTTAGCCGATGTCGTCTACGACCTCGTTCTTCGGTGTCCTGGATGACTTCTGCGATCTCAAAAATGTATGTCTGCGAAAATCTTGAGATTGATGGACTTCGTATGTATGTGAGTGAGCTCACCCCCCCTCGGACTGCTAAATCCTCGCCTCGATGAATACTTGTCCCCACTGCAATGAACTCCTTATTCCCGGTTTGTGTACTAAGAGTTTCAAGCTTGACTGATTCGACAATGTTCACGACTTCATTAGCCGCAAACTCGTATCTACTATGGTGTAAGCAACTAGAGCATTTCAATAGTGTCTTACCCATCGATAGTGACCCATGTTTCGGGATCAAGCAACTCCAGTGCAGATGCCCCAAGTTTTGGCAAAGAGACATTGACACCTGACATACGTCGGTAAGATCGTACGATAGTTCGGATATTTTACCATCAGGTTCCCAAGAGTTCGTTCCTTCTTCATCGAAGAGCAAAAAGTCGCGGTCATTACTTGATGCGGCCACCAGAAGACCAGTGGTGTTGCTGTAGGCAATGTTCGTCTGTGTGCGTCCCTTTCTTGTCTTACTGCAGGGATATTGACCATGGAAGGTTATCCCAGGGGTCCATTGAACGAGGCAAGACCCCTAAATGCATGAGTGATCCGCAGAATAGCACTCAGATTATGATACTCACCTCTTCTGTGCTCATCAAGAAGGTTGGAGAAAAGTCCCACATTGAACACGGAGTAAAAGAATGGACTGCCTCATATCCGCATGGCAGATGAAGAAGGCCGGAGTGATTTTTAGACAAAATCCAAGCCGGGTTGTCACCAGTAACAAATGCTCCATAGATCGAGTTCCCTTCCCAGTCAAGGACGGAGAAGGGGACGATTGTTTTCGGCAACCGCTTCTCATTTGAGCCGCCAGATGTTTGATTTTCGTCAGGAGTGGGATTTGCGAGATGGTGAACCATTCTTTTAACGAACGAGATCCGAAGCGATGGGACGGATCGACGGTCAAGTTGGGGAAGCCCTGCCTTGTCAGGCTCGAGTGGAACCATTTGGTAGACAATGAGCAAATTGGAATCGTATAAAACCTATGCATCCCTCTTATCAGAATTATATCCCACAATCAGGTGTACTCACGATGAGATGTGGACTAGGCTCGATCTCACCCAGGTCTGTGATGATGACCTGTTGTAGTGTAGTTGCACCTACGGGTAGCTCTGTCTTTGTCGCACTGTCAACTTCCTTTTTTTGGTCATGCTTTAAGACACTGGGGCCTAATGAGATACTTGACACGAAGACTAGAGCTAATTTCGGGAGTGACCAGATCTAGTCCTGTCAGTACCTTGCCGATAATGGATGGGTATAAATCACCTCTAGAGTTCCAGTGGATCGACAGAGAGCTAGCCATTTCTCTCCTCTGTTTCCAACTGCCTTAGTTTCACGCATGAGATCTTCGTCGATCTTAAGGCGACCAGTGAGGTCGTCATAGAAAGTGGCTGCCCAGTAACAAAGTTTCTACGAGCAACTTAGAAGGTACAGAATTTCGAATGAATGTCGTACCTTATCACCAAGAGGGGACATGTCTTTTCTCCTCAGCTTGCCCCTAGTGGGTTCACCAACGAAGAGTCCAAGAGTGTCATCTTCACGAAGAATGAGGACGTATGGGTCACAAATCGCTGCGTGCCGTATACGTGCTCTTGCGGTACTATTATCGCGGTCGGGAATGACCTGCTTCTCTGATCCATCTTTGTCGGGTTAATAAAACAGCCTGCGCCTGTTGATGGAATTGCTCACCTGTAGTGAGCAGGCGAAGGGAGTTAGATGTGACTTGTAAAAGATGAGTTCCGTCAAAAAATGGGGCGACAGCGATCGTGAGCATAGGTATTCGTGTTGTAATATTGATGTCTAGACGCGCTTGAGACTTTGTGGCTATCTTTTCCGACGTGAACGAGGTGTACGAGAGAGATCCTCATCAACATACCCTAGATGCTCCTGGTGTAGGCGTTGCATCCGTACTCAGTAGCGTGTTGTGGCCCAAAGGGAGCTCTATTCCGTTGCCCTGATGAACTCGCATAGACCATATGCCTTGACGGCCTGCTATTGCAGGTAATTTTTTTCGTAACCGTAGCGGCATAGTTTTCTGTGATTTGTAAGGTGGACGCCTCCAGATTCACGAGGGACACACATGAACTGTAGAGAAGCCGCCTAAGTCATCAAGGCCATTAGCTGCAATCAACGCCGGCTCTTCGGATCCCTGCTCGAGGAGTGAGTACACCACATTTCACGAACCACATACAGCTCACGCGTAACCCAAAGAAAGACGCGGCCGTGTACGATCCTGAGTCCTGTAGGTTGTCCACTGGGAGCAGGCTGAAGCTCGTGGGAACTAAAAACTTGTCAGGTGATCACAGTTCCATTCGCTTGAATGAGGGTTGGCTGACTGGTCTCCGAGGCATTAGGGAGCATAAAATCCCTGTGACTGCTCAAGTCTTGTGCATATTCGAACAGTACAGAGTCCCCAGCTGTACTCCCAAGAAACACGAGTCCATCTTTGGCGATCAGAACAGATGGGGGTGACGAAATACCAAATGTATGTACGGCAGTCAATCCCCAAACAGTACGACCTTCATGATCGATACGGATGTGAAGGCATTTCCCATTAGAAAGAGAAAGAATGACCTGTGAGTCGCTGATGTATCCCATCCGACTGCCTTCCAAGTGAATATCGTCGACAGCGTCCTGAAAGCCGTGTGAAGTGTCAGAGACCCGCGCGGCCCAGCCGCTCATTGGGAGTGTAGTGATCTTTGAAGCTTGGTCGACATGTAAGATTGAATTGGCTGTGACAACCAATACCCCTCCGAGCTTTGCATGACACGGCGACATGTACAAGGAATCATATGGGAGTTTTTCGATGGTCGCAATGACTTGATATGACCGGGATACTAGGTCCAGTGATATGAAGAAAAGTGATGTGTTATCCTTGTTTTCTTTGAGCCGCCTATAAGATATTGAGTGCGAGAGCCCCGGTAATCATAAAATGGCGTACCCAGTCCACGTTCGTTGCTCTTGGAAGAGAATTGCGATAGTCGGTACGTTAAAGCCCGGGAGAAAAACAAGGTCAAGTATATTTCTGATACGTTCGTCCATGGCAGAGACGTTGGTAACGTAGCTAGGGGAGTAGGGTAATTCTCTGGAAGCGGTAAGCTAAGACAACAACTGGAGGATACAACTTACTCTGCGATGCTTTGGATACCATCTTGTACGTCTAGCTCCGTCTGGGGTTGATACCATGGTAGTAGTGCAATGTTATCCCTCGGCATCACGAGCGCGGCACATCGGTTGGCAGGATCTGTCCGGAGGTAGGCGCGACATTCCGTAAAATCGGAGTTTAGCAGAAGCGGGCTTCGCTCATATGAATGTATTGACACCGTAGAGATATCATACAGAGTATTTGACCACTCCATAAGGGCGAGCTGAATAATGTCAGCCAATAAGAAGTTGGTCGAAAACTGGACGCACACCTTCGAATCCTGGAATGATACCAGAAGTCTATCTGGACTCCCTAACCCTGGGTTTGCAGTTCGTACCGCGGCAAGCCCGATGATGATCCCATGGAGGAGATGCTCCCTCACAAGGCAGAGACGATGACTGTGACGCGAGGGACCAGAGGACTTCAGATCACTTTCTACATGTGTTTCCTCGGTATAAATGGTCCTTCGAACGTCGTAAATACGCAAGCGGTTGTTTCGTCCGACCACCAGATTGGTGACTGAAGCACTGGTGGATGGACCAAATACAGACAAGCAATTCAGCCTTAGAAAGACTGCAAACTCTACACCACTTGAAGGCAAAACGTCGCGATAGATGCCTAACATGATGGTGAGGAGCAAGTCGGGTTTTTGTCTTTCCACCTGACTCTGATCATGGCTTCATGCGAGATACCTGTTGGTGGCGAAGAAAGGATGCAAAAGAGAAGAAAAGGGCTGGGGAAGACATGCATCAAGTGTAAACGAGACGCGGGGGCGCTTGTTCTCCGGGGGCTCGTCTACTGTCGACCGTGCACAGAGGCACTCGTCGTACAGAGATTCAGAAAGGTTATAGATGACCACATACCTCCGAATAGTGCCTCTTCCTCGATTCTTGCCATCGCATATTCTGGAGGACTGGGCTCTACGCTCCTCCTGGAGCTGGTGGCAAATATATTGGGCTCGTCTTCGACACGCTCTAGAAAGCACAGATGGGATCATATTGACGTCATCTACGTCGATCAAAGCGCTATCGAAGACCTGAGTGGTTATCAAGGGCCAAGCTCAGCAGAAGTACAACGGATTGTCACGTCTTACCCCGATTTCCGTCTAACTCAAGTGCCTCTTGAAGCGTGTTTTGACGAGGGTAGCGACGGTTCGTCCACACCACTAGTGTATTGACTCGTCTCAATGGAAATAGTACAACCATCCAGATTACTGCGCTCTCACATACAAAGTATACCGACTCGTACAGGCATGGTGGACAGTATCAACCTACTGACGCGGAGATTGCTCGAACGCACAGCCAAATCTCTGGGTGCCACTCATCTCATACTCGGTCGAAACATGTCTAGTCTCTCCATAGCTCTCCTTTCGAACATTTGCTCAGGGCGAGGTGCTTCAATATCGGACGAGACAGTGGCATCTTGGAATGGCCTTCTCAGCTTCAATCCATTGCGAGATCTGGGATCCAAGGAGTGCGCCAGCTATGTATACTGGAAGAATCTCAAAGTGATCTCGAGGGTAAATAGCTTGGAAGATTGGAGTGGGACCTCGGCGAGTATCTCCCATTTGACAAGAGGTGCGCCATACTCAGGTGAAAACGTGCTCGCTAACGCCAATCAGAATTCATCACCGGCCTCGAAAGGGATTATCCGTCCACGGTCTCGACTATCACAAAGACATGCGCTAAAGTCAGCCCCAGAGGCGACCGCCCGAGCCAATGTTCGCTATGTTATAGGTGAGTCGCCAGTCTGATTGTTGCCAATTTACCTAGTTCTATACATAGACCGATGAAGTCTGCCACCGACGAAGATAGTCAACAACATGCAGTTGCAATACTCGCCTCGAGCCCCAGGGATGCTCCCGGTACCTTGTGCTATGCATGTAACGTTCTCTTCACAAGCTCCAACAGCAAATCTTTATTCTCAGGTGGACTGGAAGTTCCCATGCCGATATGGAGCTCGCGTCCAGCGGACCTGGAGTGACGTTTACTGTTATTCGCACCTGTATTTCACGCTCGTGAAATATTTCCTCTTGTAATGAAAACACGTGAGGTGTAATGTGACCCGGGTAGCATCATAGCCGTACGCATAACCGGACCTAGTCCAACATCTTGGACTCCTCCAAACCATCGTAGAAATGTCGCCGTTAAGTTTTGAGAAGCATACCGTTGTTATCACTGGAGCTGGAGGCGGACTTGGCAAAGCGTACGCAATCTGCTCTTGCAACCGAAGGAGAACTGAGCCCCTGGTCATAGCTATTCGCTCTTTTTCGCCTCTAGAGGCGCAAATGTGGTGGTAAACGATGTTAGCAAGGATGCTGCCGACCGAGTCGTTGCAGAAATCACCAAAGGTCTGGTAGCTGTGCCCGTCGTCGATCAACCGCCCGACTGAGACTCCTTTCGTACAAAGCTGGTGGAAAGGCCATTGCGAACACTTCTTCTGTAGCGGACGGTGCTGCTGTCATCAAGTCTGCTGTCGATGCATTTGGTGGTATCACCATTCTCATCAACAACGCCGGAATTCTCAGGTGAGTATTCAGGGTCTTGAGACATCTACTCTGTATAAATGACGTTCGACCAGAGACAAAGGGTACGCGCTTACTTTCGTCGTTCCAGCTGGGTGCCTGACTTGCAGCTATAAGATTCAAGAACATGTCTGATCAGGTACGACACTACATTATATAAAGGCTTGAACCTTGACGAGAGAACTGTAGGAATGGGATGCTATTCAGCTCGTCCATTTGAAGGGTGCCTTTGCATGCACCAAAGCCGCTTGGCCAATCTTCCGAAAGCAGAAGTTTGGCAGAATCATCAACACAGCAAGCGCGGCAGGGATATATGGCAACTTTGGCCAGGCTAATTACAGTGCAGCGAAGATGGGTCTAATTGGCTTCACCAAGACGCTTGCGCGAGAGGGAGCAAAATACAATATCAAATCGACCGCTATCGCACCAGTACGTTCGATACCATAGGCCTCATCTGTCTGACTGTTGGGTGTAGATTGCAGCTTCTCCAATGACAGAGACTGTCATGCCACCTGAAATGCTCGCTGGGCTTAAGGTTTGTTAAGTTTACTTGCACTAGCCACGTGTCACTTATCTTCTAATGATCAGCCCGAATTTGTCGTTCCATTGGTTGCAGCATTGACCCATCCGAATGGCCCAGACGCAAGCGGCAAAGTTTTTGAAGTAGGGGCAGGATTCGTTGCAGAAATTCGTTGGGAAAGGAGCAAAGGTGCCATTTTCAAAACAGATTACACCTTTACTCCTTCCGCGGTTAGGGAACGATGGGCAGAAGTGACTGATTTCTCCAACGCTACCCATCCAAATGGTATGGGCGATACGAATCTCCAGGTAGGTCTAGATGGTCATTTGACTTCTTGCTCAATTCTTTGTACAGGCCCTGCTTGAGGAATCCAAGCAACTCCCTGAGAATAAACAATCGTCTCCCGCCGTTCGCTTCGATAACCAGACCGTTATTGTCACCGGTGCAGGTGCAGGTCTTGGGCGCGTCTATTCGCTGATGTTTGCCTCCCTCGGTGCCAACGTTGTCGTCAACGACGTTAGCGAAAAGGGTGCCAATGCCGTTGTTGACGATATCGTCAAAGGTGCGCCGACGTCTTCCACCTGGACAAATCAATGCTCAGACACCCCTCAGCCGGCGGAAAGGCCGTCGCAGTCGTTTGTTCCGCCGAAAATGGAGAGGCTTTGGTAAAGGGTGCTCTCGATGCGTTCAAAGGCGTGCATGTTCTTGTCGCAAACGCTGGTATCCTTAGGGACAAGTCATTCACCGCGATGTCGGAAAAGGAATGGGACGATGTCATTCAAGTTCATCTTAGGTGCGCACTCTTATTCATCAACAAAACAACCAACTCACCTTCCACAGGGGTACTTATAAGGTAGCATACTCACAAATACCCGGCATTCCTCGATTTATCATTATTTTCAGGGTGCAAAAGCCGTGTGGCCCATTTTTCAGCAACAGAAGTACGGTCGGATACTCACCACAGCGTCCTCGGTTGGGATTTGTAGGTCTATCGTTACCTCTTCTGACATCTATACTCAAGATGATTGTAGATGGCAATTTTGGACAGGCCAACGTGAGCATTGACGAAAGTTATGAGTATTCTCCTAAGCCACTGAACAGTATTCCACCGCAAAAGCTGCAATCATAGGCTTCACCAAGAGCTTGGCTATCGAAGGGCGCAAATATGGCATCTTTGCGAACGTTCTTGCGCCTTCTGCTGGAACTGCAATGACTCAAACAATTTGGTAAGGCACCAAAAATCACAAATGACCCATGACTGAGTCCACATAAGGCCACAAGAGATGGTAGAAATGTTCAAACCAGAGTTTGTTGCCCCAATTGTGGGATATTTGACCAGCCAAGGTGTGTCTAATCTCTTTGCATCACGATTCCCTCTCGCTCAAAGTACATGTAGCAAATGAGAGCACCACTGGGCGTCTATTTGAGGTTACTGGCGGCTGGGCAGCCGAGACTCGCTGGCAACGATCCGGCGGGTATGGATTCCCCCATAACAAAGAATTGACCCCGGAGGCAGTTGTCTCAAAATGGGAGATCATTACAAGATTCGGTATGTGAGAAATTTGTGTGGTATAGTCGGTCTGAACGTGTATAGATGATCGTGCGACCCATCCCACGTCTACCCAGGAAGCCCTCCAACAGGTATGTCTGCTGGAATCGAGATCTCCGTGCCGTCTAAATATTTGAAGATTGTCGAAAACTTTGGTAACAACGCCACTACCTCTGACGACGACCATGAAAGCTTTATTGATCCAGAGGACCCTCCCGTCGTCGTCGAAGCCAAGAAGCGGAAGATCGAGCCTAGCGAGTTTACGTACACGGAGAAGGATGTTATTCTGTACAATCTCGGGATAGGAGCCACAGAGAAGGATCTACAGTGGGTGTTTGAAAACGACGACAACTTCCAGGCTCTCCCGACTTTCGGTGTGATTCCACAGTTCCCGGCCAGTGCAGGTTTGGGATTCGATTGGGTTCCGAATTTCAATCCTGTGCGTTTATCCAGTCACCGTCAGTCCTGTCATGTGGAATGTCACTAACGATGCATACAGGCCAAGCTACTTCACGGGGAACAGTATCTCGAGATCAAAGGTGCTATTCCCACGAGCGGAACGCTCATAAACGAAGTCAAGTCGGTGCACATATCTTGGATGGCAGGTCGAGACTTAACTCTTCGTACAGGTTGCTTGAGGTCCTCGACAAGGGGAAACAAACGGCCGTTACAGCCATTGTATACACCAAGGATAAAGCATCAGGCAAGCTCGTTTTCGAGAATCAGTCCACGGTCGTCCTGCGCGGATCTGGAGGTTTTGGGGGGAAGAAGACTGGGAAAGGTGAGCTGATTTGACTTCTAAGGACGTGGAAAAAGCTCATGTATGATATAGATCGTGGTGCTGCTAGCGCCGCCAACGTTCCACCGAAGCGCGCACCAGACGCTGTGGTGGAAGAACGAACATTGTCATCACAAGCGGCTTTGTATCGGCTAAGTGGAGATGCCAACCCATTGCATGTGAGTGCGCGCATGATGGCTAAACCTCCTGCCGCTCATGCCGCCCTCTAGATTCAACCAGAGTTTGCGGCTATTGGAGGGTTTGACAGACCTATTCTGTGAGTCTGGCTCAATGCTGTCAAATGAGCATACTGACGCTATGAAGGCATGGTCTTGCATTCTTTGGTTTTGCGGGCAAGCATGTTCTCCAGACCTATGGCGAATTCAAGGATATCAAGGCCAGGTTCTCCGGTTCTGTCTATCCTGGTGAGACCCTTGTCACTGAGATGTGGAAGGAAGGGGACAAAGTCATCTTTGGTGAGTAGCCTAAAGTGAACGACCTGTGCGTCACTAAATCCTTCACTTAGTCACCAAGGTCAAGGAGAGGGGTACAATTTGTCTATCTGCTGCGGCTGCCACACTCAAAGAGGGTCGATCGAAGATCTAGGCGCGTGGTTATTGTCGGATCCCTTTTTGTATTCTTCCATATTGCTCTCCTGTTTGCAAGCTATCCCTCTGCGTGAACACTATGGTCTGCTTATCAGTCAAAATACGAAAGAAGACGATTGATGGTCGATTCAGAGTTCACGGGTCGAAATTCTTAATGCGGGTGGTTACCGATCCGATGGACGGACGCAGTACGAGTTGAGGTCATTAGAGATTATCCTTGGAGACTCCTCTCGGCCCAGGACAATAAATTTGCATGACTCGGCCTCGAATCCGCATCCAAACGCTCCAGACGGCTCTGCTATCGTCGGCCATGGCCTGACCGTAGTGTCAGCTCGAGTCTTTGGCCCAAGAGAGCCGCTGTTGAGAAGGGAGGCAATCCACGACCGTGCAAAACTCAGCGTTCAAGTCGCCATGCTCCCTTTTTCTGGTGGCATGGCAGGACGACGGCGAGGTCGAGGTGACAAGTGCGTTACCTGCATATCTTTTAGGCCTTTATCATTGTATATCTGACACCTCTTTAGGCGGCTCTTGGAACTCGGGGCTGCCATCGAGTCTACGTTCGAATCTGTCGTCCAGACTGGACTTTATCCACGATCACAGATTGATATTGTCGTTGAAATACATCAACAAGATGGAGGGACACTTCAGGCAGCAATCAACTCGGTCACACTCGCCCTTACAGACGCCGGAGTCGCCATGTATGACCAGGTTGTTGCAGTATCCGCTGGGCTACATTCGACGGCAGTTCTTCTCGACCTCACTCACCACGAAGAAAACGACATGCCTCATCTCACCGTTGCGGTCATGCCTCGCTCCGGCAAAGTCACCCTACTAAACATGGAGGCCAGGCTTCATGTCACTCGATTCGAGGCCGTCTTCAAAATTGCCTGTGAAGCGGTAACCGTAATTCGAGACGAGATGAACAGTGTCATCTCCAAACGCACGACCTCTCTGGTCGCCTCCATTTCCGACAGCGCCGGCCCGCGTAATCTAAGAGCTGGGAATGAAATGGACGAATAAAGGATTGAGAAGGGGATTCCCGAAAAAGTATCGATGAACCTGTATATACGGTTACACTGTGTCTATCCTTGGCGCCTAGTCGAACAAAGCGCGACGCAGGGAGAATAATCCATCCAAAAGAGAGTGTTAAAAGACAGGATGTCCAACGAACGATGGGATTGTCCAGATATGTGCAAGAGTGAAAGAGACGAAATGGAGAAAATGCTCATTCCGCACGGCCTCTGTTGGCTATTTGGCGGAATCGGTCCTTTTCTGATTCCAAGTGCTGCACGATCATGCCGTCAAACTTTCGAGCCTCTTCCTGCTGAGCCTGGGTATCCCGCCATTGCTCAACGGCCGTTATTCCTTCGGCTCGACGAGTCGCTGCATCCACGGGTGTCGGACTCTCATTCGTGGGTTCGACATCAACTGTCACGGAAAGGGGCTGTGGTACAGTCTTGGGCGATCGAAAGGCAAAGAAACGAGGTGAGGAGGGGCTAATGGGTGGGCAATTGGTGATCCCTCGCCTAGGATCGAGCGTTGGCACAGGCGAATTATCGACTGGGGTGTGATGTTTAGCCGTGCTAGGAGTGGTGGGCCCGAGGGCGCTGTTAGAGAGCGCCCCTGTCGGGTGTACATAGATGATAGTTGAATGGCCTTCCGTATCAGAAGATGGGAGCGGTGGAACTGGAGGAGGAGGTGCTTGTTGTGTCGTTGAAGAAGATGTCCGCCTGGATGGCGAGAGAGACCTCGAGCGGGACCGACACCGCAGGTAAGCAAGACTTGAATTGCTTGAGCCTTGATCGTTTGAAGCGCGAGACTTTGGCTCTCTCCGACGTTCACCAAACGTGGCAGAGTAGTGAGAAACGCGAGATTCCGAAATGGAAGGTCGAGGAGCAGAGTGGATCGACGAAGCAGACATCGAAGGCCGGGAAGGGGTGTTTCTCCCAGCTTCCTGGTCGTCGTAGTGTGACTGAGTAAATTCAGTGGCCGCAGAATATCGCGGCTGCTCTGTCGAGAGCCCAAAGGGGCTGGCACCATATGGCATGGATTGCGAAAGGGAAGGACGGGGTGACTGAGTAAAGGACGGCCGGATGAACATGCTTGTGCGCTCAGAATCCACAGAATGTTCCTGAAGATGTTGAACGATAGATTTTGGGCTGTGTTCGAGTTCGGCGGGCGGAGAGCTTCTTTGCACGGGCGACTCGTCGGCACTTCGTGTTCGATCACGGCGTGGTCTCGGAGGCGGATTGAGAGTGGAACTATTGGGCTCTTGCAGTCGAAGGGGCCTGGCATCGCCAGAAGCGGCAGTCAAGGTCGGCAGCGACGTGATGGGTTGGCCATATGACGACGACGATGGATTTTGCTCCGAGGGCAGGGATTGCTTTCGGACGGGTGGAGAGACGAGGCTCAATCCTACTGCTTGTTGCAATAGATCCTTTCGCCAATCTCCGGTCGGTTGCTGGGGCGAAACAACGACCTGGCGGGGTGGTGCGACATACTGGACGGCATCCACGGCCGTAGTAGGGTCTACAAAGTCATAAAAAGTATTATTTGCATCGTCGGACTGAGGGAGCGGCTCTGGAGATAGGTCCTGGAGCTGCTCGCGAATGACGACGACTCTATTCTGCGGACGGGTATTCCGGGGCTTGGAAATTGCGGGAGCAGGTATCTGTGGTGTAGACGGCGAGGACTTGGGAGATTTATTGGGTCGGAAGAGGGTGCGGAGGGTCGGAGGCTTGTGCGGGGTAGGCGGTGTCGATGAGAGCTGCGTCGGCTTTACATGGGGCGGGGGTAAAAAGTAATTGTTTTTGACGAGGAGCTTGAGGCGATAGGAAACGTCGTCTGCGTCGAGCAGCGGCAGTTCAACAGAATGCTCTGGAGGCGTTTCGGGACCAGAAAACGCAGAACTGGTGACGGTGGACGGAGGATAGAGGGACGATTGCTGGCTGAGTATAGACTCTCTCTGTCTCCGGCTTGTACTTGCATATGCGCTCGGCGGGGCTGCAAACGGCGGCGGCGAGGGGGTTGATACCGCTCTTGCTCGTGGGACGCTCCTGGCCCGCACTCTGTTCACAGAAACATTCTGAAAGTGTATGTGAGCCAATTAAGCACCATTCTAAGCCGCGCCGCCTTACCTGTCGCGGTCGCTCGTCGTCGGTACGGGCGCGGTCTGGTGAACGCAATGGACGCGGCGGCGGCGGTGAGGCAACTGGGACGATGATCGGGCGTGAATAGTTGAGAAATCCAAGCCCGTCGACGTTTGCGGCCATCGTGGTCGGGGTCAAAAGACGCTGCGACGCCGTCAAACTCCGCGCGCCATATGCAAAGCCGCTTGCTGGCTTCGATCAAACCCGGCCGTAGTCAATGATGGACCTTCCGTCGCCGACGCACTAGTAACATTCATCAATTAAATAAATATCTCCGACATGCTGTTTCAGTATGCTGCACTCGCTCCAGCAGGCCCAACCAGCTTTCGTAGCTTCTCCTCTTGGAACGCCGGGAGCTTCATCATGTCTAGCGCGAGCGTCGTAATCTTGTTCGAAAACTCGAGCGATCTGCCCGTCCCACCACTCCTGTTGCTCGTCCCTCGCACCCGTCCATCTGCGCCAACCCAGCCAACGCCCCTCTCGAGCAATTTCTGCACCCTGCTTATGCGGGGTTCGGGAAGGGATTTGCCTCGTGCCACATAGGCAATGGCGCGCTCGTCATCTTCCTCACGAAGCTTTCGTACCTCTCGCCCAATCGACGCAAGCTCGGTTGCACACGTACGATACGCTCCAGGTAGGTCTGTCAGTCGTACATTCCTAGACATGACTCGGATCAAATTTGGTGTGTCTCCAGAGCCTTGTTGTAGAGTCGGGGATACGTTGAGGATCGCAAGGCCCATCGCAGAGTAATACGCCCGCTTTTCGTCTTTGGCAAGAACAGGTCGGAGGACAGACGAGCCCAGGCATTCTGCAATTGCGGCATACACCGTCTCCACGATTGCATCTACATCTGGGTTTTTGACATCTTCACGCGGTCGATTCGCTTCCGCCTTTGGTGCATTGTCCAAGAGCGTCGGTGCATACTCTGAACGCCGGCTCCCAGACGGACCTGCGCCATGGTAAGAACTCGCTGCAACTGGATTTGCTTGAAACGCGTTCGCATAGCCGGGTGAAATCTGAGGCGACGCAGGTCTCGGTGATGGGGAATGGCCGTTTGACAGAGGATGTGGGTGAGGAGGTATGGGACCATAAGAGTGTACCATATTCGCAGGTGGCATATGTGGGAGCGGAGAGTTTGATCTACCCCGGTAATATGCTGAGGCATCTTGCGGCGTGATCGCAACGCTGCTTGGATGGAGACGCGAGTCAGATGAGTTGCGATCCGAAGACTGCGAGGACTTTTCTTGATTACCGCGCTAGCAGATAGTAAATATCAGGGCGATCTCCGTTAAGATGCAGAGGACCTACTAGGAAAGTTTTCACGCTGTCGAAGAACCCTTCCTTCTTCGGCTCTGGTTCACTCGATACAACTTGCGGGACTGGATTCCCAGTGGGGCCTGGATACCAGGTTGGGTAGTTGGGGTCTGATCCCCAATTGGGAATGAGAGGATTGCTGGACCCATTATTGACGAAACCATCGCTGCGAAGTGGTCCCTGACTAGGCTCTGCAGAAGGGTACATGATCCTTCCGACCCGTCGTGATCGTACCGATTCGTGGTCAGAGTGCGCTAAACTAGAGTTGGAACCCATCGCATATTGATCTCGAACCTTTTGGAGGTCATAGGCAGACGATGAAGAGACTTCTGAGATGGAGGGTACAAAGAAAACCTGGCTAGACACCGGTGCCATATTGACCAGGGTGGGTGGAGGGGGAGGGATTGTGAAAGGTGCAGGAGCGGGAGCATTTTGGTCTGGTACTGCAGACATTGATGGTACCTCAAACATGTTGACAAGGGGTTGTTGAGGTGGCTGGGGAGATGGAGAGGGTCTTGGCGGTAGTGGTCGTGGCCCTCGTTGGCGAACAGGAGGGGTGTCAGACGGCATGGGTTGTAGATGAACAACACCGATCGGGTTATTGGGCGGTGGGCCCGGTAAAGTCGTTCCTCGAGAAGCCTTGTGCATGTCCTCAAGATGGGTAGAGGCCAAGAGGTTGGATAGGTCGGCCTGTCCGGGAGTAAAAGCTGGAATTGTGATAGGTGCAACTCCGCTGTATATATCCGTTGATTGGTTTCGTGATGAAGGGCGCTCTGGGTATGAGCCCGGCTGTGCGCGCAGGGGGCGCGGGGATGAGGCGGTTAACGCCGGGTGATGATGGGGATTCATCTAGCGTGGTCATATTAGTCCCAACAATATGGCCGTGGATAAATATCCCGTTGACGCACCTCCGATCCGGTGGCTGTCCCATCATTATCGCCGTATTCTCCATCCAACAACGGCATGTTGTCTGCTCCCAGCCTTAGGGACTGAGTGCTACTCTTGGGCTTCAAAGATTGTCCCCGTTCTCCGTTCATGTCAGAGTAGCCCTTGTCACCTCGCCGCGAGCTTGATCGTGAGTGGGATCGTGACCCACGTCGCGACGAGCGGGACGAAGACCGTGAGCTATTCTGAGAAGAGGTCGGCTCTGAACCTTCTCCGACAGTTGGGAGCTGCATGATATTCATCGTGCCTTTGCGAATGGGCATCATTGACACCCTGGCAGACTCCTTGAGCGCATTCATCATGGCTTCGTCAAGCTGATCCAGGAACGATCTACTTTGATTGATCTCCTTGGCCAACTTTCGTAAATCAGTGGCTAGTTGATTCACCTAGAAAAACGAAATCAATCGCATATGCAAAAACGTCAAACCACTCACCAAGGGATGCATGACACTCTCCGTCAAATCCAAGTCACAGATAATCCTCGCAATCGTAGACTGTCTCGGAGGATCGAGTTGCTGAACTCGCTGAGCAACATTTTGCCAAGCAGCAAAAAAGGGCTTAAGCGCATCTGGGCTGTTGCTGCTGGTGACTGGTACCGTATTCTCCGCATATGGCTTTCCGTTTGCATCCATCTTTACGAGTGGCAGCTCGCAAATCGGTGGGTCGCCGTCAGCGAGAACCGCAGATGCCAGCAAGTCCAGGGCGGTGCCTATTCCGAGGCATCAGACACATAAAAGACGCATAATTGACTATCTCCTACCGCAAATGCTCATGTCTTGCCGTGCCGCAACGACCATCTCGGGCTCTATGAGAGGGAAGGAAGCCCCCATATCTAGAAACTGTTCCAATCTCCAGCTGAGTCCCTTGAGCACATCTTTTACATCAAGCAACGGCGTATTCTGCTGCACCGTGGACGACTCTGCCCAGTGGGGGTGTCTGATGAGGATTGTCTTGGAGGGTGGTTGGCGAGAACCTGGTACTTTCGTGCGCTGATTACTTCCAGTTGTCACAAACATGCGTGAAGCAGGCGAAGTCGCCCTAGGCGTGGTGACATGCGGCCGGATGGTTGCATTTGAGGACGTCGAAGACGATGTGGAGACGGTAGATGGTGCACCAGGTCTCTGAGCTGTTCTCTGAGTAGTTATGGTCATTGTTGGTCGCGATGCCATGGCTGGTTTGGTACAGTAACGTTTGTTCGCCTTGCGGACTCGCTGGTTGTGCCGATAGTTGAGGTTCCAGCGATAACAGGTGATTTAGAAATATTTGGGTTGATTTAAACTTGCGAATGGACCGGACACAGGAAGAGGAAGTTACGAGGGAGGGTCAAAAGACGCGGATCCCACCAAGACACTTAGTCTAACCTCGATATCCGATTTCAATTTGAAATAAATGAACATGGTTGCGCTATGGTGTCTTTGCTGTGAACTAAGCAATGTACAAGTATCTGCGCTGCCACCAGGGCAGTGGCTACCGTTCACGGGGCGCTCGAAACTAGACTGGCTATGAAAACAGTTTCAAGTTGAGTAATCTACAGCAAAAGTAATGGACACGGCGAAACACAGGCACTACACTTTACTGATCGTTCTTCTTTTTGTCCTTCTCCGTTGGTTCGGGCGCATGCTTGATCAAAACGAACACATCGGCATTTGTTTCCTCCCCACTCACACCACCGACTTCACCGGGTGCTACAGGCTTGTTCATCTCCTCCTTGACACGTCTTTCACGGGCTTGACGGAGAGCATGCAGCTCGCGAAGTGTCGCAGAATGAGACTGAGTCGGTCCAAAGTAGGAAGTTCCTGCAAGAGTACCGATAATGCAAGTGCCGACGAGGATGGAGAGGTAGAAGCGATACTGAGAATACCAGACTGGGGCTGAAAGCAGAGTCAGATATATAGGAGATGCAAGTCCAGGGGTACTTACTCCACCCGGCTGCAGTTGCTCGCATATCGGCGAGCCAAAGCCCAGTAAAGCCAGCCCACTGTGCAACCAGAGCGAGTCCAGGATCGAGACCAAGCGTTGCCCACCCAACTATTGTTGGCGCAATGCCGAGTAGTAGTCTCGGGGCACCTTTGGAGCCATTGAACTGGGCAAATTCGAGACCCCAGTGAATAGCACCCAGGAAACCCAACATGACCGCGCCGTAAGTAACCTGAACGTTCATGGCTTGATCGAGAAGACTCATAGCAAGGCCAGGATCTATCTTGGACGCTATGCCTGAAGCAGCCTGACCGGCCTGATTTGCGAGGTAGACGGAATAAATAGACGTCCCAAGGTATGGTAGACTCCCAGCGAGACCAAATACCATTACAGGGCTGCAAACTTGTTAGATATACAATCAATTCAAGGTCATACGTACGTCGGAACAGCCGACGCAATAGCGCTCGTAATGCCCACAAAGCCGCTGTTGAGCGGAGAGTCCTGGGCTGTCGAGCCGAACGGCTGTGGAGCTGCCGCGATCTTTTGCGCGACGTCTTCAATTGCGTGTCCAGCCTCCTCGCGAATATTTTGAACGGCATGAGGGATCGACTGTGACCCAGGGCGATTGGAGACTTGGCTTGCTGCGAGTCGAATACCTCCTAGAGTCGCAAGGGGCAGTTTTGACGGTTTATAGTTGACGAGCGGCCGCTGGGAGTGTGTCGAGAGATAGCGGGGGGTGGTGGTCGAAAGACGGAGCAAGAGCGATGAACGGGAGGAGAGGCCTGTTCGTGCTATGATCATGTTTTCTGCAAGCAGAAAGATGTGGAAGAGTCCAAGATTGAGGCCCAAACAAGGCGGAGCTACGATCGACGTCATGCATTATGACCCAATCCCATCGAGACAAGTCCAAAAAGCTTTGATTGGTCAGGAATCCTACAATCGATTATAATCCTCAGGCTACAGTCGGGATATTTGCTTTATCCAAGTCGACACTTTTGTTATAGTTGTGGCCCATCCGCTTGGTGCCTTCCTTCTTGACTCGCCTCAGCAGCTTCTCCATCGCATCCAAACCCATGTCAAGATCCTAACATCAAATTGAACAGACGTTTCGGGCTCAATGCTCTGCGTACCTTGAGCGGCGGGCCAAAGCTCAGGCGGACAAAGTGATGGCACGGTGACCTGAACAAATCGCGCCGATGAGACGGGTTGATCTCAAAGAAAATGCCTGGAACGACAATAGTTTTCTCCCTCAGCAGCTCTTCAAAAAATGTCAACCCACTGTAACTGTATCAGTGAGATCCCAGGATCCTAACAGTGCACACACTTGTTTAATGGTTCCGGTAGGGCAGATAGGTCAAGCCATACGTAAAAGGTGGCTTGTGGGACGACAATAACCTTGAGACCCATGCGCTCCAAGCGCGAGAGGACATGGTCACGCTTCCGTTTAAAGTGCATTTGCAAAGCAACCTATCATTGTCAGCACCATAATATGTCTAGAGTTTCAGTACACACCTTTTCTTGCTTGATATGATCTGGTTGTAGGAGGGGAATAGCGGCGACTTGGAGACTAATCATGATCAGCCTTAGCAGCAGGAGGGATACAATACAACATACGGGTGATTAGCTCCGCCATCAAGGAAGGAGCCTGATTGCGATAGTGCAGAGATCAGGTTCTTGGGGCCGACCACCCAGCACACTCTCCAGCCTGGAAGTCGCCAGTTCTGCAAGAATGAACAGATGCTCTAGGAGAAAAAAAAAGTTTCGCACCTTGGTCAAGCCGTCGATCAGTACTACAGGGTCCTGTTATTTGGTAAGACGTATCCCCTTGGATATGTGTACGCTAACCTCGTTGACATCTGAAATGGATTAGTCAGGTAGGTCCAAGCAGAAACCAGGAGCGCACCATCGATATATGAAGCTCCGGATATCGAGGTTCCAATGTCCTCATTATTCTCGTGATAGATGTACCAAGAGTAAAACTAGGGTCTATCAGACAAGCAATGGGAAATCTCTGAGGCTCACCTCGTCAAGAATAATAGTCGTCTTCTGCTTCGAGAGCTCGACGAGCTCCTTGAGTTCATCACCCCTTTTCACGTTTAGCGCCACCAATGTGAGCGATTCTTGAATCAGACTTACTTGATCATTTGACCAGTTGGATTGCGAGGATTAGATGCAAGTAGAACGGAAAGACCCTGGTTTTCAATGTCTCGCTTGACTTGCTTGATGTCCAGCTTGTAATGCTTCTCCGCCTCGAGAGCGGTCGGAATCGGAACCAGGCGTCGAAAGACTTCCAAGGATTGTGCATAGGCGGTATAATCAGGGACCTGGAAGCCGAGATAGCTATACCGGGAGATTAGCATATCCAAACTTGGTGAGTGATGGCTCGTACGCACACATCGCCGACAACAGCTGCCACACGAGAGAGGCCGGCACGACCTCCTGGGACTATACACACGTTTTCGTATGTGTATTGGGATTTCATCCCATTGCGGTAAGTGTTGTTGTACATGTTGGCGACGGCCTCTCGGAGGGCTACGGAACGGGGATCAACGACCAGATGGGTCGAGAAGATGACGACATTACCTTTGACGCCTGTGGTGGGCGCATACTCGAGCTCGTCTACGTGCATAGTAATAGAGGTCGGGCGAGGAGGAGCGTCTGGAATGGGGCCGACCTCGGGTGCACCCTGGCCCATGTTGCTCCACGAGTGCGAGTCGGCATATGAGAATCCGTTTGCGATTGCTCTATCAGTGCAGTAGATGACGCCTGTACTCCCTGGATGGACGATGCCGGGCATCATGTCCTCTTCATCCGGATTGACTGTACTGGGCTGTCCTTTTACAGAATGACCAATATAGCTGCGATAAATCTATACCATTATCATCAGTCAGCAACCCACTAGGGGCTCGTCGGTGAGCAGACCTGATGAGCCTCGGAGTCGCCCTCATGCTTCTGTTGCTCAATGACCGTGTTCACAGCTGTTCATATCGATGTTTAGTATTTTGTTCGTAGCGTCGGACGAGACGAGCTCACCCTCTCTGAAGAAGCTGAGCACGCTCTCAGCGCGGTGGGGGGAACCAGGTCGACTGGAAAAAGGAGAACCGCGAGACGAATTTGTTGTGAGAATCCTTGGATTGCTCTTGTTGAATCTGTCCGTCCGATCCATGGGTTTCAAGGCGTGGTGCAATGCGTACAACTAGTGGTGGGGAGAGTCAAGATGTATTATTTCTTTTGGGGCATTTGGTCGTAAACGGAGTTGGGAATTACCCGTGCGCGCGTGCGTCACTGCTATTCTCAGATACCGCCGGCTATTACGCCCATATTTGTCCAAGTAGGCAACTCTCTACAGCACAGTGTGGAAATATACACAAAGTACACGAAAAGATGTTTATTAGAATTATGCCCAGTTGTCGATCAGTGCGTCCCGCATCTCGCCGATCACCCGAGACGAGTCGTAGCCTTGCAGTTCTGAACTCGCCGTCAGCACAAACCATGTCAGGGAAAAAATACAAGAGAGAAATACGCACTGAATGCGGCTTCTATTACGCTGACCTCGGCCGCAGTCGTGTCCATACCGGTAAACGCGCACCAGTCGTTGACGACAAGGCCAGCACCAATCACATCTGATCCACGGTTTACCGTCCCAGCCTAGTATATAGTTTGAATATCGAGTCAACGTGATCAAGCGGCGAACCCACCACGAGCGGTACCTGGAGCAGACTCGACAGCTCGTCCTGGCTCTGTATGCTCGTCTTTGGATGTACGAGACCACCTTGGTTGCTGAGTGCGCAGTAACTGCCCACAAGGACATTATCTGCGACAGTCTGGCGGAATACTTCAACCTTGAGAACGTCGGCGATAATCTCCTCTGTCTCTCGATCAACATCTGGATGGACAAGTGCGACATGATCGTTGCATGCAATCACATTTCCTAGCGCAGACAATCGCTCCTCGATTCGCTGCAGGGCAACTGTGTCTGGCAGCGAATTTCGGAGATGCTGCAGCTCCTGGTCTGTTGTACCTGCTGGTACAAGCAGTCCATGTCTGTTTCCAGCCGTTAGACGGCCAATTATACGCGTGCCGGCGATGGAGGCGTGTACGATGGGGATGACATCTCCGAGTTCGCTCTCGAATGCCGACTGGAGAAAACAGAGTAAGAATAAGCATTTTATTGGAGAATATACACACATAAAAGTTGGTTGAGCCTCCGATGGCGGTCAGGCAATAGCTGATGGCAGACGATTGAGTGATATGAAACGTTGAGCTGTTAGAAGAGTACAGACGTATTTGTGAGCTTGGAAAAGACTCCAATGTCGCTGCTATTCTCGTATTGAAGACCTAACGATCCGTCTTCGTCAGCGCTTGTGCGTGGTATTTGATCCAAAGGTTCACGTACGGACTGCCATGGCAAAGTAATGCGCAAAGGAAATGCTGGTGTAGACGCGAGGAAAAGGCCAGCGGCAGTGGCTGGGTTTATGTGCCAAACCCAACTCGGACTCGGCACCGTCGACGGTTTGACTCGTCCAGGCGCTGACTCGCCGTTATGAATCGCGTTTTCAGAAAATTCCATCTCAATAGTCTACGCGCTCAGCAAATACGTCGGCATTCGACAGCGAGCACACCGTTGGAGCGCCTTCTCTTGCAGAACATAAAGGCATAGCGCATTCCTTGGATCAGAAAATGGAGCTAATATAGAATAGGCTACAGGTCCCATCAATGTCGCAAGCTACATGCAGTTCTGCCTGGCTCATCCAACCCATGGTTATTACATGAAGCAAGATCCCTTTGGTGTCGCCGGAGACTTTATTACCAGTCCAGAGATTACACAAATGTTCGGCGAGGTGCTTTTTTGTCACTCGACGACGGCCTTCACTAACATGTCAAAGGGCAGCTCATCGCCATCTGGTTCATGTCCGCACTAGAAACCGCGTTTCACGGCAACTCTCAGAAACTAAACTTACGACTTGTGGAGCTAGGCCCGGGAGAGGGACGCTAACGGCCGACATCCTTCGTGTATGGTCTCATTTGTACCCTTTTGACACGTATTTACCGGTACTTAGACAATGACTGGGCCGTTGGCAAAGCGAACCGGCTTGGGACCGTTGACATCGGTGCATTTGGTCGAAACGAGCAAGGCTTTGCAAGAGAAGCAGCAGGCTACTCTGGCCGACTACTCGCAATCTCCAATCTCCATCTCCTGGCATGCAGACATTGACGATGTCCCACGCCAGGTATGACATCCTCGGGTCTCGCCGACGCTAAACTAATACCCTACTTTCTCGCGTGGATGTTTCCGTCGTCGGCATTCTTCTCACTCGATAGACAGGTGAACGGACATTGATCATTGCCAACGAGTTTTTCGACGCCCTACCTATTCACGTCTTCGAGGTGAGGAGCACATCCGTGATTCAACGCTTGCTCATAAAGGTAGAAAGAGAATGATGGTTGGCATGAAATATTCGTAGACGCAGCTCCACCGAATGGAGTTACGCTTCATCCTCAGCCTCATGATGGTGAGGGCATTGTGCTCCTGAACCAACCGTCAGAACTGACCGGCTATTGGAGGCCTCGCTCCTACCCAGACCCTACGCTTCGCCAAGGGTCGTCAAGTTACTCCTGTACCATTCATCACATCGAACCCACGTTTCTCATCACTCCCGCTTGGTAGTCGTATCGAATACTCGAGAGCAAGCGTCGGCGTCATGAGGTCGATCGCAGAACTCATGGCAGATGGAGGATTGGGTCTAGTGATAGATTATGGCGCCGAGCACGCGTTCTCGAGCTCGTTACGGGTATGAGGACGAGGCCTATATGAAATGAGCTGCCTGACATGGTTGCACCAGGGGGTACGAAGACATGCGATCGTAGAGCCGTTTACTACGCCCGGTGACTGCGATTTGACGGCAAATGTCGACTTTGCTACACTGAGAGATGCTATTCGCGACATTCCTGGAGGTTTGTCTGTTTGTTTGGACAACGGGGTAAGTATTGACCATGAGAGCAGTCCAGGTCCTCGGACCTGTATCTCAACAGACGTTCCTACTCAAGATGGGATTAGAGACACGTATTTCGGGGCTCATGCGTTCAGCACCGAACGACGACCGAAGACGCGCGATCCGGCAAGCTGGACTGCGCCTCATTGACGGAAGTTCACAAGGAATGGGGAAGACGTTTCAAGTGATGGGCCTAAACGTCTCTTCTGACAGCCACAACGAGGTAATTTACCCCTTTCAATAGGGTTTTCAAGCAGTTGTAGCTAGCTCAGGAGCAATTCAAACTTCTATTGGGAGCCAATCGGGAACCGCCCCGCCTCTATATCCCCGTCGGAGTTTGTGGACGGGAGTTGCACAAGATCCTGGGACCTGGCTCAAATGCGCTGGGCCGGTGGCTTGGTTGAATTTAATACCCGAGCGGTGCCTAGCAGCGACCGCTATAAGGGCATTTTGAAGCGGCTGAATATCTTGCCTTCCCCGCGATTTGGACGCTCACAAAATATGGAGTCTGCAGGAGGTGACTTACAGAGGCTACTGGTGGCAATACAGGGGTCAGACCACGAATACCATACGCTCACGGCCATTCGCTGACCATCTATCCCGTTTACAGGCCTTCGTATTCTCAACTGCTACATTGCCCTCATAATTCTCGCCAGTGTTATCAACGGCTATGACTCTTCTGTTCTTAATGGTATGATTCACCATGGCGTCTCGGTTCTGAAGGTCGAGCGATCATTCGCTTGGTTCCACATAGGTCTTCAAATGCTCCCCGAGTTTAAGAAACATTTCAACTCACCCGATGGGTCCACGCTTGGCTTCATGAGCGCTGCGCAAAACTTTGGAGGCCTCGTTGTAGGTCGATATGCGTAACATTGCCGTAGTTCCTCACGAGATATTAGATGCTCCCATTTGCGCCCCACATTAGCGATGGGATTGGTCGTCGCAAGGCATTATCCATCGGCTGCTTTATCGTTGTGGGGGGCGTCGTGCTCCAAGTGCTGGCTGCCAATGTCGGCCACTTTATCGCGTCGCGCTGCATCAGTACGTCATTCCCACTTCCCACATATAACTCGGCTGTCCCGTTCTTTTGACACCTCGACAGTCGGTGTAGGGATCTGCATGATCGTCAACGCGGCACCTGTCTTGATCACCGAGCTGAGCTATCCAACCCAACGCGGTGCGCTCACAGCTCTCTTCAACACAGTCTGGTACTTTGGCTCCATCTTTTCCGCGTGGGTGTGTTACGCCACTCTCCGAACGCTTACAGGCAGCATCTGGGAATGGCGGTCCGTCATTTTGAACCTTTGATTATCTTTCATCTCATTCTACCTGTAGAGTTCCTAGCATGCTCCAAGCCGTCTTCGCGATGATCCTGGGTACATTCGTTCTCTTTATTCCAGAGAGCCCCAGGCGAGTCCTATCCTACCACGTGCTCCCCATATGACAAACTAACCTTTACTCTTTGGTAGGTGGCTTGTCGCCAAAGGCCGGGTAAGTTCCCTCGATCCCTGTGACACTGGCTGGGTGAGTGCTGATATTCGACTGCAGGACCAAGAGGCGATTGCTGTCTTGAAGAATTATCATGCAGAAGGAAGAGAACGTGATCCCCTCGTCTACTTTACATATGGACAGATCCGGGAAGCTTTGGCCATTGAACGCGAGATTAACCAGACGACCACCTACTTGACGTTGTTCAAGACCCCCGGGAATCTACGAAGAATGCGGATAGTTTTTGCACTTGGCTTCTTCTCTCAATGGTCGGGTAACGGACTCGTCAGCTATTATGTGCGGATTTCTCTCATAGCGTCCATGGCCAGCAGGCTGATACTGCATAGCTGGACCAGGTACTTGAAAACGTCGGGGTAGCAGTGGCCAGTACACGGTCTTTGATCAATGGAGGCATCCAGATCTGGTGTTTATTCGTCGCCGTCAGTACGTACCGTGGTTCCCAGGTGCCGAAATCCTGATGCAAACCTGCACGCCGCATTTGAAACCTTTATTATTGCTGTGAACGGGTGCTTTCCAGCGGTCTTCTTTCTCACAATGAGGTCCTTCATTGGCGAGCAGAAGGCCGAGGAGTGCCGGTTGCACAACTCCGGCGTCGCAATTTCCCACGTCTCCCCTATGTCGCGCTTAAGAGTTTTATTTCTGACACATGCACGCTTCTCGTGCCAATATTGACAGCCGCCGCGCTCTTGGTGGACAAAGTCGGACGTCGGCCGCTATTCCTCATGTCCAACGCGGGAATGGTCGTCGTTTTTATTTGCTGGACAATTACAACGGCACTATGGACGACGCAAGAGAACCGACCGGCGGCCAATGCGAGCATTGCAATGATTCCCATCTATTTTTTGACCTACAGCATTGGTATGTCTTTTGTGAATACTAAAGATGACACACTTACACCATGGAAGCATATACACCGATGCTCATCTCATATACTGTCGAAATTCTTCCCTATTGCATCCGGGCTCGTGGCTTTGCAGCAATGGTGTGGGGAAGAGCAAATGATTCTAAATTGACACTGACATGAACGGCTAGAATTTGACAATGGGCATCGGCATCACGACGAATCAGTTTGTGAACCCTGTCGCGCTCAAAGCACTCAAGTGGAAGTTGGTGAGTGGCTTGATTGACGGAAACGATCCCCGACTAAGATACTGCATTTCAGTACATCGTGTATTGTTCCTGGCTGTTTTTCGAGTTTGTCTACATTGTTTTGTTCCTGGTCGAGACCAAGGGCAAGACGCTCGAGGAGACGGCGGCCTTGTTCGATGGTACAGAGGTTGTGCAGAATATCCACAACGTCGGGAACGAAGCTGCCCACCAGAGTCGACGTCGTCATCAGGTGTTTGCAAGGCGAACCAAGCCAGACGAGGTGGAACTAGAGCTGTCGCGCAGGGACTCGAGACGGTCTGCGGCACTGACAATAGGTTCCGAGGAGAATATGGTGGGTGGGTTTGGTTCGAGGGATATGACAAGCAAAGCGGGTAGGACGTCTACAACGCCAACGAGCAGTATACAAAAGCCTTTGTAAAAATCATCTTCCACATGTACATGCAGCAGGATTTGAATCTCGAGGACGACTTTCCAGGCACTGACAGAGGGCGCCGCGGGCGGCATGACTATTAAGCGTTTAGCGTATCAGCCAGGTGAATTCTGTTTCCCAGCTATTTCAACTTTCGAGGGCCTGTCAAATGTCGGGTTTGTGATGGCCATCCTCGGTGGTTTCCTCGAAGCCTTCAAACGCCGGAATGCTCGGCCACGGTCAATCTCGTGTAAATTCGCTGGAAATCGTTGGAGAATGTTTATAGGAGCAAAAGGTGCGTTATCAGGTTCCAGAAGGCGTCCCAGGGCGCGCCCTGAGCTCCCGAGGCTTGGTCGGGGGGACCATCATTGCACCATGGCAGGTGGTGGACATACACCTTGGTCACCGTAGTTTGTGCCTGAGGCGGCCTCGTCATTCTCCAAGGGATGTAAAAAGGACAGTCCAATCGGTGACCATGCCCCAGCTCCCTCTGTTCCCCTCTTTCCCCCCGCACTCTCCTCTTTCATGGAGAACATTGCAGAAGTCGTCCATAAAGGTCCCTGGTGGACAAATAGAGGTAATTGAATCTCTAATATCCGTTCACAGCCCTCTTACCATCTCCAATCCAGGTATCCGCAACCTCAACTTCTGCCTTGCGCTCGTCATCCTTGCAAGCGCTGTAAATGGTTACGATTCCTCTGTTCTCAACGGTGAGCTGCTCCTTGTGCTACTGGTCGACGTCTGCTGACGGCCCCTCCTAAGGCCTCCAAATCCTTCCCGAGTTTAAGAAACACTTCAATTCTCCGGATGGCTCGACTCTCGGTTTCATGAGTGCTGCTCAGAACTTTGGAGGTCTCATCGTACGTCTATCCCATAGCCTCTTGTCTAGTACTCACCAGTTTGCAGATGCTCCCCATCGCGCCCTATGTCAGCGATGGTATTGGCCGTCGCAAAACCCTCTCCATCGGTGCTTTTATCATTGCTGGTGGTGCTATTCTGCAGGCTCTATCCGCCAACGTCGGTCATTTTATTGCCTCTCGTGGTCTCAGTGCGTGTCGCTTGCTGTGCTGCCTCTGTTTTTGAACTCACCTGTCAACAGTTGGACTCGGAATTACTCTTATCACGAACGCCGCGCCCGTCCTGACCACAGAACTAGCGTATCCTACACAACGTGGATCTATTACTGCCCTCTACAATACCGTGTGGTATTTTGGATCTATCATCTCCGCTTGGGTGTGCTATGCGACCCTCCGGACGTTGACTGGCTCAATCTGGATGTGGCGATTACCCTGTCTCTTCCAATCCGTCCCTGCCGTCTTCATGGGAATCGCTGTTCTATTCATCCCAGAGAGTCCAAGGTACGTGTGTTTATTTACTCTGTCTCATCTTGAATGGGATGCTAATAAGCTGTATCATCAGATGGCTCACCGCCAAAGGCCGGGTGAGACACTTCTCCGACTTCGAAGCATCACACACTGAGCAGCCTCTAGGACCAAGAAGCGATCGCCATTCTGGCAAAGTACCACGCCAACGGTCGAGAGCGGGATCCTTTGGTCTATTTCACATATGGCCAAATTCGTGAAGCTTTGGCCATCGAACGCCAGATCAATCAGACAACGAGCTACCTGACTCTCTTCAAGTCGGCAGGTAACTTGCGCCGTATGCGTATCGTCCTCGCCCTTGGCTTCTTCTCCCAGTGGTCTGGCAACGGCCTTGTCAGTTACTACGTACGTCCATCCCCTCTGAATATATCGGTGTTTCATCTCACATGCCCTGATTCCATTAGCTTGATCCTGTCCTCGAAAACGTGGGCGTGTCAGTGGCTTCTACCAGAGCACTGATCAATGGGGGTATTCAAATCTGGTGCCTCTTTGTCGCAGTCAGTGAGTGCCCGCTGCTTTGGTACCCAAGTCTTGTACTCATGCACAAACAGCGGCTGCTATGCTCGTGGACAAGGTCGGGCGTCGACCGCTATTCCTCATGTCCAACGCTGGCATGGTCGTCGTCTTCATCTGCTGGACAATCACCACTGCGCTCTGGACGACTCAGGAGAACCGCCCCGCGGCAAACGCGAGCATTGCCATGATCCCTATCTACTTCCTCACGTATAGCATTGGTGAGTTTACCCTCTGTCGCTTTCTACCGAACGTGCAGCTGATGGGCCGTCTAAGCCTATACTCCCATGCTCGTCTCGTATACCGTCGAGATTCTTCCGTATAGTATTCGTGCTCGTGGATTCGCCATGATGGTTCGTGTTTGCATTCTTAACTGGGGGGGCTTGCTCGATGCTCACGGCGTGCTCAGAACTTGACGGTCGGAATTGGCATCACGACGAACCAATTCGTCAACCCAATTGCGCTCAAGGCACTTGGCTGGAAGTTGGACATTGTCTACTGCTGCTGGCTCTTTTTCGAACTCGTCTACATCTTCCTCTTCCTCGTCGAGACCAAAGGAAAGACACTGGAAGAGACGGCTGCATTGTTCGATGGCAAAGAGGTCGTACAGAACATTGAAAACGTTGGAAATGAAGCGGCTCACCAACGCGGCCATCGATACCGCCCAATGGAAAAGACGACCATTGTCGCCGACGGCGGCATGGAGCTCGCAATGTCACGCCGTGACTCAAATACACGCACAGCCGGCTCAGAGGAGAATGCGATTGGAGGCGGTGGAGTTTATGGAGCGCGCGCAGAATCGCGCAACAGTACCAATGCCAGCATCACAAAGACTTTCGAGGCGTCTACACCCTCAAGTCCGGTTCCTCTCAAGTCTTGGAGATGAAAACATTGCTGGATTCACTGCCTATCATATGTAAGGGTCATCTGTACCAGTTGTACTCACTCCCCTCCCCCTCGTTCGAGGGGATCGGGATCTGTTGACAATAATCTATATCTGTTCGTAACTATCTACTTGCCTTTCTTCTCCGGAATGACGGGATTCTCCGTCTGTTCGTTTTTGTATATCGCAAGGTGACTTACGAGGGCATCTTGCGCCTGTTATTTGGGGATCTGTGATTTAAATCTAATAGCATGATTGTAAACCTGTCGAATTTGTGTGAAAGATCGTCGACTGGACGACGGGTGTGATGGCAGGTCATGAACTAAGAGGCGCTGCGAGGATTTCCCAGAACTTGGCTCCCCCTGAGACTGGGTGTGCCTGGACGTGTGGGTGATTGATTCCCCAGTAGGAGAGGAGGTCGCCGAGGTTAGTTGCCTTCTGCACGCCAATGTACCATTATTTGACTAAGAGGAGAATGTCAAGCCCACCTTTTACGGTGGGTTTCACAGTTCAAAATACGTCAGTCCAAGAAAACTTCACAGAGAACGTCGGTGGCAATCGACAGGTCCGGGGCGGGGCGTAAAACGTGGCGTTGCGAGGTGCCGAGACCGATATAAGTGCCGATGGGCAGCAGCTGATAATTGGATATAGCACCCCCTGGCCAATCGTGTTCAATGGCAACTGCCTAACAGGGCCAATTCGGCCCATAATTGGATGGCCACAAGGTCAGAGACAGGCT
Source organism: Serendipita indica DSM 11827 (assembly GCA_910890315.1). Lineage (NCBI taxonomy): Eukaryota > Fungi > Basidiomycota > Agaricomycetes > Sebacinales > Serendipitaceae > Serendipita > Serendipita indica. Next base: position 84,542 of record CAJVGD010000016.1, on the reverse strand, counting down.
CCTTTTCGGACGATGGGGGGGGGCTAGTCCTCCCCGTGGTCAATACGAATTCGGAAAATGTTCTATGAGCCATTCGGAGCGATCTGTTCAGCTTCTGGTCATAGAGGACGGCAATCTCCGGGGGGTACCAAGAGGATGCCTTCTGCCCCTCCGAGCTCTCTCTAAGCTAACGTGCACTTGCGACATGAGATGAAACCATCCGCGCACCTGTGAGGCTTATTCGTTTGCACCCTTGAGTATCACCCTCGAGTCCCCAACGGATAAACTGGCGAGGGAGCGGCGATGTCTCGGAGGTCAGTTTCTCCGCGCATTGGCTCGTGCATCTGGGCCGAAATGTCTCGGTATCTCAGCGCACTTTATGCATCACGGTAATTTGCAGTGGATGATGTGGGACGTGTGAGCCGTGCCAGGCTGACAATCAAGTGTGTCCTTCGGTGCACAATCTCCAGCCCGGTGTGATCTCGGACGCCAGAAAAGGTGTGCCTGGCATGTGTAGTACAACTTTATACTTAAGTTGGCGCGCCTCCAGACGCTCATCCTGTCCCCTCTTCTTCCCTCTGTGTCTCCCCCCCGCATTCCGCCCGCTTGTTAGCTCCCAGCGAGCTTCTTATAAACCACCGTTATCTTTGAGTGTCTGTAGATCATGGAGAATATTGCCGATGTCGTATGGACTGGGCCCTGGTGGAAGAATAGGGGTCAGCACTTTGACCGTCCTTAAAAAATCTTGCTCATATTTTTCTTGGTCCACAGGTATCAGGAAACTCAATATTTGTATTGCTCTTGTCCTCCTCACCAGGTATGCTTGCTTGATTTTTGGACCTCGTCCTCGCTCACCTCGGCTCCAGTGCTATCAATGGCTACGATAGCTCTGTTCTCAATGGTCAACACTCCTCAAAATAATTTTAAAATACGTATGCTCATGACCGAACAGGCATCCAGATCATGCCCGAATGGGACCGCGACTTCCACAAGCCCTCGGAGGAAACCAGAGGCATGATGGTCGCTGCTCAGACCTTTGGAGCTCTCATCGTGCGTATCACTGGTCAAAATATCCCTCACGTCTCATTCTCTTCTCCAGGGCTTGCCGTTTGCCCCGTGGCTCAGTGATGGTCTTGGACGACGACGGACACTTTGCCTAGGATCTGCTATTATGTGTGGAGGTGTCATCCTACAAGCACTAGCTTCCGGTACAGTGCACTTTGTCGCTTCGCGTATGCTCGGTCAGTTGCACTCGGTCCAGATGCCCTCGCCACTGACTCTTTATCCATAGTCGGTGTTGGTCTGTGTCTAGCGACCAATTCTGCACCTCTTTTGGTGACAGAGCTCGCGTATCCGACCCAGCGTGCCCCGAGTAAGATTCATCCCCCCACGTCTCCACACTGCACGCGAGCTGACCTCGGCGACAGTCACCGCCATGTACAACAGTAGCTGGTATATCGGCTCGATCATCTCAGCCTGGGTGACTTATGCGACCCTCAAGACACTCACTGGTTCCACGTGGGCATGGAGGTCAGTCTCAGCTTGTCCAATATTCAACCCCGGCCCTTTCATTAACGCAATTTTGGTAGAATCCCGTCTATTCTCCAAGCTGCTCCGTCTTTCCTCCAGGCAATCCTCATCTGGTTTATCCCGGAGTCTCCTCGGTACGTCCTTCACTGCCCTCCACCTCTTCACCTCGACGACCACGATCGAATCTCCAATACGTCTCGGACCGCTGGCTGACATTATTGCGATAGCTGGCTCGTCGCCAAAGGTCGCGATGGAGAGGCTATTGCCATCTTGGCGAAATATCATGCCAACAACCGCGAACGTGATCCCCTCGTCTACTTTACCTATGGTCAGATCCGTGAAGCTCTCAGCATCGAACGCGACGTCTCCAAGTCGAGCTCCTACCTCCAGCTATTCAAAACGCCTGGTAATCGTCGTCGCATGCGCATCGTCCTTGCTATCGGCTTTTTCTCCCAATGGTCCGGCAACGGTCTCGTCAGCTACTATGTACGTCGTCTTTCTTACCCATACTCATCGCCTGAACCTCTCCAAGATCAAGGACGTATTCAAAGGCGTAGGCGTGGAAGATCCAGGGACCGTTAGCTTGATCAATGGCGCCCTTCAGATCTGGAACTTCTTCGTCGCCATTAGTGCGTTGTTTCTCGTGGCAAGACTTCTTTCCTAAAACTCTCGTAGCCGCCGCTCTTCTCGTCGATAAGATTGGACGTCGTCCGCTGTTCTTGACCTCAAATGCGGGCATGTTGGTAACATTCGGAATGTGGACCCTTGCCGCCGCTCTCTTCCAGACACGCGGCAATCGTGATGCTGCCAACGCGGTGATTGCCATGATTCCCCTATTCTATTTGACGTACAGTATCGGTGAGCAACACGCAGCGACTTTTCTTTGGATAGTAGCTGACCAAATACATAGCGTATACTCCCATGTTGGTCGCCTACACCGTCGAGATTCTGCCGTTTGGCATTCGAGCTCGAGGCTTTGCTCTTATGGTATATTGTTTCCTCTTTCATCCCCAAGTATGGTTGGCCAATAATTTTCAGAATTTTACTATCTGTATCGGTATCACAACCAACCAGTATGTCAACCCAACCGCCCTGAAGCGGCTCGGATGGAAATATGTATGTCCACCTTCCTCTTCTCTACGCTTTGCTCACGTTTTTTTCAGTACCTCGTTTATTGCGCGTTTCTTGCCTTTGAGTTGGCATACATCTTCCTCTTCCTCGTCGAGACCAAGGGCAAGACTCTGGAGGAGACTGCCGCCATCTTCGATGGCCAGCAACAGATTGACAATATTGCCAACGTTGGCCACGACGCCGTCACCCAGTCTCGTCATCACTATGGCGGATACCAGCCCAAGTCGGAAGACGTCGAGCTCTCACTCTCTCGCCACAACTCGATGGTCCCAACCATTGTCACAGAGCGAGACGACTCTGACTGGCGGCCCATGTCGGCGGATACAAACTATTCAATACAGCAAAAGGAGGTCCTTAAGTATCGCAGAAACGACTCACCCGATCGTCCTTGGTGAAGAACCGAGGCCATAACACTTTGTGCACCAGATCTGCTGTTGCACCGTCCCGTAACCTTGTGCTACACACGGGGAGCTAGGTGTATTTTGCGAATCGCCATAAAGCGCAGGTCCCCTCGAAGAAGCGGTAGCCATTACAATATCCAGATACGTCGATTACGTATCAAAATCTATTTCGCCTGTTGTGACCGCGCTGTCTTGGCTCTTGCTCGTAGCTAGCGCGGCAAGAGTTGGGGAGCGGCCTGGGTCGTATTCCCTTGTCCCTCGTGTGCTACCACCGGAACTGTCATTTCTCAATCTTTATCCATCTCTCTTGGTCGATCCTTCTACCCTCTGGTCGTGTAATAGGCTACGACAAACAACTTTCCCGTTTCTAGTCTGATTGTCGACCTTTCCCAAACGTGTAATTGTGAAATAAATAACTTTCAATGGTATAGGTTTACAAGGTTACACCTGACGTGCAAGCTTAAACTCGGTCACCACTTGGCGATTTGCAGCAGGGATGGATGACGAAGACTCTTTCGTTGTAAGGTCGCCCTCTCAGAGATATTTATCATCTTCTAAACTCTATAGTCACGCAAGCGGACGCGTCGCAGGGCCGTGGATCCCAGTTTAGGTTACTATCATCCCACGGGTGGCATGGAAGAGACGATTGCGCAGGATAATAAAACATTTTATGGTGATGGCAAGTCTTCAACTCGTCGCAATACTTGCGAAGAATTCACAGGCAATGTGGCAAACAACCCTGTCCTACCTACCTCGACCACTCAATTTTCAGCGGTTGTTCGGGGTGTTTCCCATGAATATGAGTTAGAAGAAAGAGAGGTTACCGTCGATCAATTCCTAAAGACTCCCAGTGTGAACGACAAAGCTATACGCAAGCGGCCACATCGTGTACGAGGTCAGAAGTCGAACAAAGAGGACGCAAAAGATCTGCAAAAGGAGAGAATCCAACGTCGGATTCAGCATATCCGCACCATTGGCAGTCCCAGCATCGATACCTCTGAAACTGTCGTCCCATCTCTGCATGCACGTTGGAAGCCCACAAGTAGTCATGGGACCATGAATGCAATGGAAAGTGACGCAAAGCCTAGTCCAGTCAAGCGGCGATCCAATGGGAAGCTCCGGCATGTTAAATTTCTTCCACGCGAATGGAGTCAGCAACCTCTAGACGATACTATTGCGACCAAGAAGGGGAAACGATCACTGCAAAATCCTCAACGGAAGATAAAGCATCTTCCCTCCCTTATGCCGCCACTCTCTTTCGAGTCTTTTGTGGAACACGAAGCAAAACTAAAGACCTGGTTTCGCCCTAGGTGAGCAAATTTGTTTTCAGCAATGATTATACTCATTTCTCCAATAGTGTTCAACGTTGTGGGACAATGCTGCAATTGTAAGGGGATGAGCATCGCATAAGCAATGCGTCTGATTCATGTTTTCAGGACCTGAGAAGAATCCATCCGAGCTTCAAAGGTATCTTCGACAACACAATCTGAGAACTGATTGGACGTTGAATGTGCAAATGTCTTCGGGAAATCCGTGCCCCCTGGTGCAGAGATCGTTCCCACAGGCCCATCCAAAGACAGATGTGACGGAGACTGTCAGCATATACCTCATACAGAACCAATGAATGCCAATGAGACAAATTTGCCAGAACAACGCGCCGATCACCGGACAATGTAGACTCCAGCTTTGACCCTGGGCAATCTGTCACGCGACACATGGGTAAACAACGGATTGCTCTCTGCATCTCAACTACAAAGGTGGTTCGCAAGAATCATCAGTTGCCATATTCCTCAGTTGGGCCATATCTGAACAAGTGGCTGTTGCTAAAGTGTTGCCAACGACGCCGAATACTGTTAAATGTGTAACATCGCTTGTTAGACCGTGTTCATACAGAAGTCTCATGCGTCCACGTTCATCTCTTCCATCTGTTCTTGCATCTTCTCCTCCAGTCGCGCGATATTGGACACGAGACGATCGCGCTCTTCCAAAAGTTCCTTGTATCTTCCCTGCTGAGCTCCCTCTCTCCTCTCGAGACGACCGACTTCGGCGACGAGTCCCTCTAATCGCCGGGGCCCCGCAGCGCTTTCCACCACTTTGAGCTCCTCGAAGCTCTGGAGATCGCTTTCGAGAGAGATAATGGTAGAAAAGCCCTCTTCCAACTTCTTGCGAAGTCCATCAGCCCGGGTCTGGTATCCTCCGAGAACAAGACCCAGCTTGCGCTCAACTTTTGCCGCGCGAGCCGCTTCTTTTGCCATCGTGTCACGCGCCGTAGTCAATTGATGGGAAAGTCCAGCGATGATCTGGGAATCACCCATCGAAGCCGTTTCTGTCCACGTTCGCATGGACGGGTCGTACGAAAGAGAGTCGCGCAGAGCAGCCCAGGAAGAAAAGGCTTCTGATTCTTCTTCCTCCGGCTCTTGATCCTTTGCAAGGAGCATCAGTCCCTCCCGCACCTTTTCCTTGGACGCATGTGGGTATCCAAGAGCTGTGGCCACCTCTTGTTCAATCATCGTCTTTGCATTTGCCACAAAATGATCCTCAGGAGGAACGTAATGACTGACGGTGCTTCCAGTATTGGCAGTTCCTGGTAATGGGAATGCGATCGCATCGTGTGCAGCCAATCGCGCGAGTTCATCATTGATCATCGCCTGCGCCTCAGATAGATTTTCATCCATGAGAGATACGCGGCTTAGGCGAGATCTCAGGCTGTTGACGTCTACGTTGGCCGGGCGAGGGTAGCCTCTCTGAACAGGCAGGCTGCGTCTGTTGAATTCACGAGCCTTTCTCTCTTCCTCCTCGCGCTTCAGCCGTTTATCCCGTTCAGCCGCATCTTCAACAACGCCGGGAACAGCCTCGTCACCGTCTTCACCTTCCTCTTCGGGGAGCATAATCTCGAATCTGTTCTCCGGTTGGGGAAGAGATCGGAACGCATTGGCAAGGGCCTGTTTCTCAGCCTGTGCTGCCATTTTGGCATTCCGAACTGGGGTCTGGTCGAAGGAAGTACCACCAGTCATTGGTGTATTGATACCCAGATTATCTGGAAGTCGCAAGGGCGTAGATCCCGTCATATCATTGCCGCTTGTTCGTGGTGTGGCGAGTGGATTTGGGGTAAATGGCACTTGGGCACGAGGCGTGACTCCTTGAAATCCGGTGCCTTCTGGAAGGTGCAGTGGTGTATTTTCTTCACCTAGCAGTGGAGTTTGCGTGGCTGTGAGAGTTCGGAGGTTGCGAGCCTCAGCCAAGACCATGTCCTCTATCCAAGAAATCAGCAATAGAGAAACACGCTATTGTAAGACGAACCTTGTGGCCCAGTTCTGGGAGTTCTGGCCATCCTCGCATCCTTCAGACCATCATATTCTCCAAGCAGTCCACCGGTCATCTCGTTTATGCCTCCCTCCTCCACGATGGCTCTGTCCAAGGTGAGTATCGAACCATATACATACTTTGCAGCAGCATACCTGGCATCGCGCCCACCCATCCCAATCTTGACGATTTCCTCCAGCTCCTTTTCACCCACTTGAGCCTGCGGCAATACAAGTTTGCGACGTCTAGATATTTGTTCGGCTTCTTTGAGCTTCTGGATTTGTGCGTCTCTGGCAGGAAGAAACTTTGTCTGCACGTATCGATCAGCTGTGTTGCATCGGGTTGAGGACGCGTACCTCATGTTGAGTTCCTTTTTTCCCTTCTTCCAGTTTCTTTTGTCTCTTCTTTCTTTCTGCCTCCTCTTCCTCAGGCTTTCGTTTGTTCTCCAGTCGCCTTAGCGTTTGGCCGACGGGAGCAGAGTTGGACTTTGCTTGCTCTTCAGAGGTGTCGTAGAATCCAAGTGCGGGTCGATGCTCAAAGGGAATGTCGGCATTGTAGTCCATTCCCTTTCGCTTCACTTTGAATCGTGAACTAAGGGGAGTGAGCAGTGCACAGAGGGCTGGACTTTTAAAGTACGAACACGATACCAGCAGCTTTTAATTCCCTCTTCTTTTGCAAAACGGCAAGTCGTCTTGCCTCTTCCAGCTGCCTTTCACGAGCTTTTCGCTTCGCTTTCTTGCCTTGAGTGTTGGCGAGACGAGCACGAGCCTCGGAAAGCATCTCCTTTTCTACAAAGGAGATGAGTTTGAGGGAAGGTGAGACGCGGTCACTCACCATCCTCGTCCATGTCAATAGGATCTGGTCGTGCAGGTTTCGTCTCCGGGTCTGGGTCAATTTCTCCAGGCCGCAACCTTCGAATGTCCTCTGCGGATGGACCCGCCTCTCCTCCTATTGGCATATCAGTGAGTATGTCAGGTGAGCACGTAAGTTGCGCACCTGGCCCAGCAAGCCCGAGTTCTTCATTCTCCTTTTGTTCAGCTTCGTCAAGGAGCTTTTGATACCTCTCCAGGCACTGTGTCGCCGTTCGTCCTACTATTGGCGCTATGGTTCGCCATTGTGTCGGCATCAGTTTTGCAAGATGGAGCAACTTCTCGTCCTCGGCCTGATCAGGTTGGTTAGCAAGAAATACAAAATCGAGCTGGTCTAACATACTTTACTCCACTCTGTCTTTTTGATACTTGGATCCAGCCATTCGTACCAGCGTGCCTTGCATTGTTTGGGAGTCTTCCGAACGAGCAGGGAGGATATACGAGCCCATTGGTTCTTGCCATATTTTGCAATGGCTGCTTTTAGGACCTCATCCTCGGTATTCTTCCAGACACCTGCGCACCCAAGACGACTTGTTAGCAGGAAACAGCAAATTGCAACGGACGCTTGCCTCCTGTATCCAATTGTATAATGAGCAATCATCTACATAGGAAAAGATGGAGTAGACGGACCTTTGATGATTATGCGAACCATTACGATGTCTTTAATGCTACCAATACTAGGCTACTAATGTTCTGCGACCTGCTTGTGAATATAGACAGCCAATCTCCCAAGCTCTGAGCCCTTGAGTGATTGTTGGCCCTCGTCGACAATGAAATGTTGGCGTTGGTCAAGGCCAAGTTGCTTGTACCCACCCACATACTCCGCCCACAGACAATTGTACGGCATTAGGCTTTCCAAGTTATCTAAGAGCGCGACGAATGGCGACAAGTCTTGTTCCACCTGGCTTTAGCGCGTCTAGCCCTCAGTCGCCTGTCGCAGAGACATCCCCGGCCACATCCTTGGCGAATGTCTCCTCATCTCAGATTCTCCTCGAGCGGTCAGACATAGACAAGTCGTTAAAGGCTCTCGAGGGCCTCGTCTCGCTGTTGTACGACTATACACAACTCTGGCAAGGCCTCGTCTCATTGGATAAGAAATTGGTCCGTAATGGCCCACCATTTGTGGATCCATCCACTCATGAACGGTATCTCTCAGGTTAAAGCATTCAGAGACGCAGGCGGTCTTAAGCGTAACGGCAGTCCGGAGAGCGTTGAGTGGCCCAGTAAGGACAGTGGCCTTGTGCTGCAATGGGTGCTGATAGTCGTTCCAGGCACCGTATTCATTACCTCGTCGCTTATATTTGACTCTGTCCAAGATGTCGACTCCAAGTTTTCCAAGTTGGTCGAACGAGAATATGAAACTTGCACGCAGGAGTTGAAGAAATGGATTAAGAAGCTAAAGGTACACTATCAATTTGCTATGGGACAACTTGTTGACGACTTATTCAGAAGGAAGACAAAGCCCTTGACGAATACACCGCCGCCGCAAACGCGAAGATCAAAGCCGCAGGTTCGCATTCTTTTCCCTCGATATTTCGTATTTTGATGTAGTTACAAAGGGCAAGCATACGAGAAGAAGGCGAGAAAAGGTGTCGCGTCAAGCCCTTCTGGTCCTTCACTTGATTCCTACTCAGCACTATTGTCGACCGTCTCCGCCTCAGTCAACAGTGCAAAGCACCAGCACGCGTTGTTTACGTCCAGTCGTCACGTCACTGCACTCTATACTATGTCGGGTAGTGTGGGACGCATCGCAGATGCTCAGTGGATGAAGACTTGCGATTTGCTGCGCCGTTGCGCGGGTAACATAGGAGCGTTGGGCGAGAGTAGAAGCTATGTGGAAGCTGGCTGGAGGGGTGGAGCTGTCGTTGAATTACCTCTCAGCTTGCCAATCCAGGAGACTAGCCCGGCAGGACACCCTGTGATTCCGCCTGCAACAAGTCCTATCGAAGCACCTCAATCCCCTTATGCAACTACTAGAACCCAAAGCTCAGAACCACTCACATCTGCTACCGGAGAGACAGGCTTACCGACAAACACTAGGCAAGACTCTGCAAAAGCCCCCCTTTCGAAACCTGTAACGAATTCCCACGATGTTTTAGAGACGATTGCAAAAGAACTAAGGTCTTCTGCTGACGACACGACACGACACCCGCAAGATGGAGCCCAGAAGCCTGACACCATTGTTGAGCCAACGAAACCAAAGATGCCAGAGCCAAAACCTGCTGGCGCCAATAAGGACGGTACGAAGCCACCGCTAGGGACGGAGACGAAGGCTGCTTCCGATGATAAACATGATACTGTAAAGGCCACCAAGAGCAGCGGGACGACAAGGACCACAGCAACCACAGACACAACGAAGACAGATACTACTCATTCCTCGAACGGGACGTCCGCCAAAGACACGGTGTCTGGTGATTCTGATTTCAAAGAGCCGAACTTGCAGACTACCTCACCCACCGCACGAGACCCAACAAGTAGCTCACACCCAGCTGGAGAATCTCTAGCCTCCAATGCTCCAAAGCCGGATCTCGTCCAGACGAGCATAAGGCCAATATCTCCAACGAAGACGCGAGGAGAGCTTGGTGCCTACTTTCCAGCTGCCGGCAAACCCACACCTCAATCGCCAGTCGAGATCGCATCCCCTACACCGATATTTGCGGCACATTCAACTACCCAACAAGGTACTCCACCCATGCCACAAGCGCACCCGAACCTGCCACACGCCCCTACATCTTATGCTGGTCGAGCGATGGGTCGTACGAGGAGTATAGACTCGACGGCCAGTAGTGGTAGCTTGGTAGCTGCTATGCGCGATCGATATAATGCCGCGTCGCCACCTCCTACTATGCCTCCGAGCGCTCGAAGAGAGACGTTCTCTGGTCGGGATAGAGAGGGAGGGAAAGTATCGGATATGGCAAGCCGATTCACCCCAATTGAGGGCCCACTCGAGTACGATTCACGTTATCCGCGTCCTGGATTTCCCATTAGCCCACCTCCACTTGGGAGAGGGCTGACCGACAACTCGAGTCGTAACGGCGATAATCTACCATTACGGACGCCGTTGACTCGCAACTCTGTCGACGAGTTTGGATCATCTTTCGCTGCTGCGACCCCTGGGAGAAAGCCCACGGATATGATGGATCGACGCCAGTATCCTTCCATGCCGTCTCATATGGGGGCAGGGCCATCTTACGACGTGCGAATGTCCGAGCTGGAGCTACAAGAACGTGAGCTCGAGTTGAAGCGAAGGGAACTGCAGCTAGCTCGGGAAAGAGAGGCCCTCAAGGCCCGGGAGCGTGGTCACGATTTTCACGAGGACAGTGAGAGAGAGGGCTCTGGTTATGGCGATTGGAGACGGCGAAGGGACGAAGATGAGAGGTATCGACCGGGGGATACCGGGTATGAAAGTGCATCCAGCAGGGACATTCGTCCAGGACTGTACGGTCGAACGAGTTCTCGGAGGGAGGACGAAAGATATGGATATGACGCTGGGACACCGCGGATGAATGCAGCCAACTCTTCCGGTGCTTATCGAGAGCAAGGGTTCACCATGGGCTCGAGAAATCCGGGCTCCAACGTGCCGTATCACGACCTTTCGACTGGGCTGGGCGTAATGGGCCTGGGTCTACCGCCAGGTGCTGGACCATCAGGCATGCACTCTCGCGAAAGTCTGCCGCTTGCAGCCGAGCCCGCTTCCTACCTAGGGCCACCCAAGAGCAGCGCGCCATCGACGGCGTCGCGTTCAAGAGATCCCTCGCCAAGACGATCAGCTGAAGTGCCAAATACCCAGTTACCATCCACGGCACGACAGAATGAGAAGGAAAAAGGCGGGACGTGGCTCGGCAAAGGCCTGAAGAGATTCAGTATGCCGCTTGGCGCTGGATCCAACAGCTGAGTAGACAGGTGTCCTGTGTATATTGGATAAATACGTTGGTTCAATGGTTCATGGACTTTAACGGATATCCGTCGTCTCTTGATATTAAGCGCGCATTTGCGGACATGGACCATCACCTCGGGTTCATTGAATGCATGTATTGATTACAAGAAGAAAAATAGTTAGCAAACACACGAGTAATCAACCATCTACCGGCAAATTGAGGTGTAGTAAGCCATGATGAGGAAACCATTTGATGCGAGCTGATGACACGACGATGCAAGACGAGAGAGAGCGGCAATATAAAGGAAAGACCGAAGGCGCGAAGCGGATTGGGGGCGAGGTCGGGGAGAGATGGATCAACGACGGCACTATTTGCGGCGCGGATCGGAGAATTTGGATTCATGCTTTGGGAGTCGGTTGTTGTAGTGGCATAGGGTAGTTATCCTGACGGAATGGGAAACCCGACGAACGGTTGTCAATCGCCGCACTAACACATGGCATACCCGAAAGTAGGGGCGCGGCGGGGGAGGCGAGTGTGTGGCTCACCTGACGTGGTCGTTTCATTGGTCGCTGAGAAAGGGAAGGATCAACTTCTTGTTTGACACTGATGGACTGCTTCAAGGGTGGCGGTCCGCCAGGAGTGGGTAGATGCGCCGGCGTTGGGGCAATCGACGCGGCTGCCTGTTGCTCTTGCTCCCTCTTTCGCTTTTTCTGACAAAGGATAAGCTGTACAATTTCGCAGAATGAATAAATGAAAACCAACCTTTCGCTTCTTGTTCTCCTCTTCCTCGTTCACAGGCTACGGAGCATGAGAAAGGGGCCCAGAGCCTAGTGAGTAAATGTGCGATACGGACCTGAGGAATGTCAAAGATGGTGAATGCTGCTTCCGCCAACGCATCGTCCAGGAGCATGATCCTGCCCTCTTTTGGCGGCTGCAAGGTGAGTTCAGACAGGTAACGGTCGCGCTTTGTATCCTGTTTTCCAGGCAAGTTGTTGAAAAGAGTCTTGTAGAGATCCTTTTCCCTCTTCTTTTCCTTCTTGGCTGCTCCTATGGTATCGTCCGGGGCCGTGGTGCCAGTAACGCCCGAGCCGCTCGCCGTTGGGCCCGGGTGACCAGACGACGGGTGTGCAGAGGAGCCCGGTCGTGTTTGCTGCAACAGAGAGGCCTGCTGCTGTTGCTGCTGTTGCTGGTGCTTGTGATGGCCGACTACTTGTCGCTGAAAGGCATCAAAGAGACCGAAGCGGGTGACCAAATCTTGCGTGAGATTAATGGGAGCTGGTCTTCTGTAGTTTGGATCTGATGAAATAATCCCACATTAGCATTCTCAGAGTCTAGCACGCGGAATAACAAGGACCATCGGGGACATTGAGAACTGGGAGCATAAATGGGTGTTGAACAGCTTGATGGTGAATATTTGGGAATTTTTGAGTGGCCGTGGAGGTGGAAGCCATTGCATGACTGGCCATGGCAAGCTCCAAAAGACAAGCGACCCACTGACCGACGCGGCTGCCAGCCTTTTGGGATTAGGTAAGAAATTCACCAGCCACAGCACACGCGGAGGGTTATGCTCCCGTCCGGCCACTTGGACCTGACCACCATAGACATGGACTCTGGCAGCCACAAGCACACCCTTCTCACCGGAAATCTCAACAAACGCTACCAGAACAGACGCCAACTGTCTGAAATCCTCCACAAGGGAAGAACCGACCGTGGCCATTTCGCCGGCAAGCTCGTAGCCCTCGAAAGGGACAATAGTACACGCAAGATAGTCATAGTCGTCAAGGAGAATCAAGGAAAACGCATCAAATGTTCCCTGCCGCCGTCCAAAAACCTGTACCACAATCTCACCGCAGGCATCACAAAGGATATCCAAGTTGCCATGTCAAACCCAGCCGTAGTGGTTTTGGATGTAGATAAAAGCGTATACTACGACTATCAGCTGGAATATGACCAGTATCAATTCATCCTTGGCCAGGAGCTCTTTTCGACCATTCCAGGTATCACGGCTTATCATCTCCCTTGTCGACATCCCCTAAACTATCCAATTAGATGCTTGGAGGGGTTCATCTGATGAAGAGGAAATTCCCACACAATCCCATGAACGAGTCACATTGCCCGACGCCCAAGAGTCCCAGTCGACGCACCAACAAAGTAAACACACGGCTGCTCCGAATGCAAAGCTTGGGGGCAAAATGGTGAGACGAGTCGATTGATAAGCTCGAGGTGACTAAACCTAGAAAAGCCCCCCGACTGGACACCAATCCTGAATGTCAACAGCTATTTGGGGAATCGGGTAGAGAAGATTGCAGGCATTGTTCATCGCGCTGATCCAATACGAACAACAAAATGGGAGGTGAGATTGTAGCCAAGACTGGCTTCATGCTTTCTAACGGAGATAGACTGGGCTATGGAGCTCGACATCGTAGACGAAACGTCCATACAACCGTTGGAGATAAAACTCTACGCGTCTGAAAAAGTACACCTACCTCCCGAAGGCATCATCGATAAAGCCATCATGTTTACCAAGCTGAGGGTAGGTCTGATCTGCTGGCGATGCTTTTTGCTGATCAAGAGTAAGATACTACAACGAAAAGGCGCTTACAATTACGCTCAAGGTGATAAGAATGTGTTCCAATATACATGCTACGAAAACAACGACATCTTCCACGACGTGGGCTTCGTCCGCCTAGATGATGACGCAAACCCACGACCAGAACGAATTCACTGGCTCACAAGCATGGACCGTGAAGGTCTTCAACGTCTCCTGCGCTGGAGCCGGAACGAGCTGCGACCCGTCGAACAGATTCCAAAACCCAATGGAAGGTCCAGTCTGACCCACAAGCTCCTAAAGGATATCGCCCACAACGAGTCAATCACATGTACCGTAGAGGTACGCAGATCTTTGTACACCCTACTCATCCCAACATCCCCAGATCTTGGACATTTGGACAGAGAGCCATGAAGTGGATCTGAAAGTAACTGATTACACTGCAAGTCCACATCTTTTCGAACCGAACAGTACAAGGTGGTCTCATCCACCGGGAAGACGAACAATGAGGGTTCGCCTCCGGGATGATGCTGCTGGACAGGCCCAGAATCTTGTCGTTGGAAACATTTACCGGATAAAAAATATTCGCATCAAAGATGATCGTGGTTTGTTCTATGCAAATGGTGGCAAAGGTCCTAGTGGTTCCCAAGGGACTTTGATCTCATCTGTAGATCCGTCTGACACCTATTACAAAGAACTTCTGGCGTAAGTAATATGAAGGTTGGTTGGGGGCTATCTCACGTGCCCCAGTCGTAAGCGTCGGCTCGAGGGCGGCGGATCCCTCACATCATCGCCGACTAATCCACCAGACCCTTTGCCGGTCCTAAAATCTCCGACTAAAGCCACACTAGTCCAGCCAACTTCTGTAGAAGCGGGTCCACCATCCGCCAGTATCGACGAGACTGAGCAGCCAATACAACAGCAAAGCGCATCCATTGCCGAACCCTCAGTGACAAACAAGAAGGGCAAAGTCTCTGTCGAAAACCGTGATCTGCCAGTGTTACGAGAAAGCTACCCAGAATTTCCTCGATTCATGGGAGAAGTCGAGATTGCAAGTACAGTAGAATGCGCAAATGCACCTCGACATCCACATTTGACTCTTAAAGACATCAGATATACGCCACAGGTCCCGCGAATGTTCTACTTTTATGCTCGCATAGTGGATATTATCCCGTCTGGTGTCGCAGATGCAGTTCATTCTTCTTGCACCAAATGCGGACCAATGTAGGTTGATTCATACACTATTTGGCATAGTTTGACGTCGGATACCAGTGACAAAAGAGAAGATACGCACGCATGTCCAAGATGCAAACGCTCTAATACCGTGCAGCACAGCATCCGGTTCCACTTTGTCTTGCAAGATTCAGAACGCGAGCTCCCTGTAGAGGTGTTCGACGAAGCCGCGGTAGGCAAACTGTCGATCCCATATGCTTATCCTGACCTCTTCTCAGGACATTTTCTTCTGTATATCGGACAAATCCAAGCGTGATCGGAATTTGCTCATCCCACAGGTAGCGCGACGACTACACCATCTCATGGGCACCACGGGTGGAAGCAACTCTCTCCAAGTGGGTGGGATCAGCGAAATATTTGGGTTTGTCGGCAAAGTTTACATGACGCTGGAAAACGATGACCCCTGCTCTGGACAGTGGTTGCGCCGCTACGCACTAAGCGGTTGTCGAATTAGAGGCCCTAATGCACGATGAGTCCGGCCATGACCGCACCACCGTATCATTTCTTGCTATCAAAATGTGTATCATAGTCTGTATGAAGGCCATTCCCTCTACAAGTTGTTGTCTGTGTGTAGCAGCTCTATCACAGAGGATGGGATCCACACATTGGCAGAAAAGGGAGGACAGTTGAATTCTCCTTCCCCGTTATTGTCCGTCTGCACGTGATGATTCGGATGGATAATGTTGGTGTATTCGACATTGGCATTGCCCTTCAAAAGGTGAGGACTCCTGCATATCGGTAATGTCTAGGAGCTCACCTTGATACCTCGCATACGGAGAGTGGTGGCCCTACTAGCCATGAGTGATATGACATACGTTCAGGAATGACAATTACCGAGAACTGTTATTCAATGCGACGACGCAGCCGGTCTCTGATTGATCGTTCCCATCTCTTACCCAACCAATGCAATTCTTCTGGAGGAAGTAATCCCTCGTAGGACCATAAGCGACCTTGTAGCGCGCTTTCATGAGCCTGCGAAGGCCAGTCGCAATTTCGGAAGTGTCTGGCTTGTAGAGGTCATTATGAAAGACACATCTGAATGAATAGGTGAGGACAAGTTTAGAATCTGCAAGTCACCCACGGATATCCTTCTGGTCTCAAGAGGATGATAGCATATGCCGATAGTTTGAACTTTGCGTCAACCCAACTTTCTAGTGTCTGCCCAATGACGGTACTGAGAAAATTTCAGAGACATCCTACTTCAGAGATGAGGAAGGTTTACTCATGGTTGTCCACAAATGTCACTGCATCCTCGGGACAGAGTCGCATCAAACTGTTCTTCATAATCGTCCGCAGGTCAAACTCCTCGCCCATCTTGGATGCAGTGTGAAAGGTGTGGTGAAGGGGCACGTCAAAGAAGGCGAGCTAGCGACAAATTTCAGCCGTCGATTGTTATCTCAATTTGTACATACCTCGCCGTCGAATCTCGACATTCTACGGCGTAGAATCCGTGCACTTGGAAGAGTGTGTGAGCCGGCGCGCTAATGGCCATGATGAGACTTACTCAGATACCCAATATTCTCCCACTGCAAATAGGCTCGGAGAGCTTATCGCCTCTCGAGTATGTCGAAGCTGTAGAAATCAGCTGACTGATAAGAATGGTAATGCTTCACTTACAAAGTCGACCAGAAATTGAAAGTCCATGTGTTTGATGGCGTCGAGTCGGAATCCCCCGGTAGCACCAGTTTCCTAAGCTCTTCATGAGTCATCGCAAGCGAATTGTAGCTATGCGTACTTGAATTACCCATGAACCCCAAGCCTCGAGGTCCTTTTGTACATCCGGATGACGATGGTCTACGAATAGTCACAGGGGGACTCGAGGCGACGCCGTTATTCATACCTATATCGGCGCCTACATCGCATGAGCCAAGTGTACCATATGATCCTGTGGCATACCGAGAAGATAATCGTAGTTTCCAAGCTCATCGTCCACGCGTTGGCTCCAGCCTTGGTGATGACCTGGACCAGTAATCCTGAAGACACCACTCTTCTTCCCGCGAGAGTCCCAGTCAATACCTACCCTAGAATTAGTTATACGCCTGCAATCCTTGGAATATAGCGTCGCTACCAGTAAAATGATCGGATTTCCATGTCATTGGACTGTACTTGGGAAGGGTGAGCAGATAGCTTGCTACAGCGCAGGATGCACACACTTGACCCTTTCGCCCAGTGAAATTGTACCTTGTCCAAGCCTGGCGCATCGACTCAGTCTAGGGAGCCAGATGATACTTTAACGTACCTCTATGGTCTTTACTCCAGAAAGAGATCGTTTCCTATTCCTTGGGTCAACCTCAACCGCTTGAATTGTTTCCTTGGCGTCTGCTCCAAGCTTATGCTGTAGTGGAGGCTCAGTATAAACGAATGAATGAATAGAAAGATGTAGTAAGCTCACATTCAGAACAGCATCAATAATTACTTCGATGCCAACGTCCTTTGCTGCGGCAATGGCGGCCAGGAGTTGAGATTTAGTCCCCCATCGAGTGGCAATGGTCTTCTTCTGATCAAACTCGCCAAGATCCCACTGGGAGCCGTAAGTTGCGGGAATTTAAGTAATGATAGGATATCACCAAATCATATGCGTCGTATCCACGTCCGTCCTTCAAAAGTTGTAAATCTAGTTTGACTCCGTGGATTTACCTACAGGTACCATAGCCTTGTTGGGCGCTGAAATACGTTATTGTTCGCAATTTCAGACGGCAGAGATTTTCAACATACGCGGAAGCCAGACTTGAGTACATCCAACCGAGTGTAGGTCAGGAAGCGCTTTTTCAAATATCTCCCACCAGGATAGATTCTCGGATCCGAGAGAGTCCCACTCGAAGTACTGAACCTATTTCAGGGTGCCACGAGGACCATGGAAAGGACAGTTGCGATAGTGAAAGTGCAAGTAAGGGGTCAGGATATGATCCAAAGTTTACCAAGAACTTGTACCATGAGCGGATTAATGCCAGGCGGGCCAATCCTAAAGCGCCGTAGAGTCGCTGGTGCCGGGGCTAGAAACCAGTCTCCAACTCTCTGGGCTTGCAGATAACAACGCGAGAGAAACTGGCCCATTCTTCAGAGCCTGCTCAACTCAACGAGTGACAAACAAGCTAGACGTGGAGGAGTTCAAGCTGGATTGAATACCGCCACTCGGTCACGCAATGTGTCACACATACAGGGAAAGTCCAACAAACCAGTCAAACTCTTTACTCATCTGTTACATACATACGTTTAAAGATGCCTCATTGGGACATGCGCCACCTGGCTGCAGGGCGATTTTGAATTGGCTGCCTAGCTAGGCTTCAGGTGCCTGTTCTGTTGTAGGCTTGCTCGCAGGGCCCGCGGACGACTTGGAGGCTCCCCCACCAGCTGCGTTTGCAAAACTAAAGCTAGGTCGCACGATGGACTGCTTTCGTTCGACAAGTGGTCCAGTTGGCGTCGGTGGTGCCTCGCTGTTCGTCTGTGATGAGGAGAGTCCAGGTCCTGTCGAATCTCGTCTCCACTCACCAGCGGAGCTCGGTCCGCGCTTGGGGCTCATAGTAACACTAGGAGCCCTTCCATGACCTCCTGGGCGTCCCATAGGAGCATTTCCGGACGAACGAGGAAGTATTTTTGGTGCATTCGGAGTTGAAGGGTTGTTCATACCACCCAAACCTAGGCCTGAGCTTCGGGGTGATCGGGTAGGTGAACCTTGTCGGGAACCTGCTCTAGAACCCTGCCGCGAAGTGGGTCGAGATCCCAAGGTGGCGTTAGATTGCAGAGGTGTGGATGTTAGCTTGGCTCGCTCCATCTTCTCTGTGATTTCGCGCTCGCGAGCGGCGGCATCCACAGGTCTAATAGTCGTATGAGCCAGTCAACCAAACCATCTCCGTGATCGCTCACCTAGCTCCACCAAAGGGATTAGGTTTTGTGGCTGTCGCGGAGGCTGGTGTTGCTTCACCAGACTTTGGGCTTGCCAATGGACTCATCGTATCACCACCGGTCCTCGGCAAAAGCTCGAGCTTTCGCCTGGCTGGAGGTGCGGCGGAACCTGTGAAACTGGTCAGCCTGCGAACACCGGGCCGCAATCATTTTACTTGGTCCTCTATCCATTGAGCCTCTTCCAGGAGGTCCTGACGGTGGAGGGCCAGAAACAATCTTTCGTGGCGCACTCCTCCAGTCTTGGACTTCATCTGACGCATCCGGTTGAGGCTCGGGCCTGGTGGCGTTACTAAACTTGCGAGTAAAGGAAGGCGCACCACCTTCGCGCTCTGGAGAAGGCTGCGATGGCTTGAAGCGACTACCAATCGTCCACTTCTCCTCCAGATCAGCCGGACCAAGTTTCGGAGAGTCGTAGCCTCTGGGGCCGCCAGCTCCAGAGCCTCGACGCCTCGCTCCGTCGGCACCGAAGTGGTCTCCCATTCTGCTCCCTCTATCCTGTTGTGGCGGTGGTGCAGGAGCTTTCATGGTGCTTCTCCAGTCGCTTGTCTCTTCTGCAATGGAGGGAGGCGCAGGTTCTCGTGACTGAAATTTCGATCCGAATCCCATACGTTCTCCTCGATCCTTGTCACCTTCACCACTGTCTCCAAACCGGTTGCCACCACTGCGGTCGAACCCTCTGCTACCACCGAATCCACCTCTTCTATCCTCAGCTGGGGGTAACGGTCCCTCCCGACGCCATTGGCGATCGTCATCAAAGGCTCCAGATGAGCCTCGGTCCCCGAACGGTCTACCCTCCCTTTCCTTAGCTGCAAGTCTCAGTTAGTCAACCAGAAAATATCACCCTAACCACACTCACGTGGATCTGCTACGCTTACCCTGATCATGCGACCGGCCAAATTGCTTTGCGACTTTTCGAGGGCACTCTTGAGTCCATCCAGAGTCTCAAACTCTACGTAGCCAAAGCCTTTTGGTTTGTCTTCTCTGTCCTTTATGATTTTCACAGATTTAATCTGTAAACCCAACTCTATTAGTACTGGTTCAAGATTGACAGGTCGCCGACTTGCCTCGCTAGGACTGAAATGGTCACCGAGTTGTCTTTCGGTCATATCAAAGGTAAGATTGCCAACAAATGCGGTATATGGTGGTTGGGTCGGAAGAGGAAGTTCTTCTCTTGCTGGGTAAGATCGCTCGGCACGATCTACGGTTATCAGGTCAGCGATTGGATGGCAAGTCCAACGTCTACTCACCAGGCGCACGACTAAGCGCTGTACCCCTCGATTCTTCGCCACCAGCTCTGTGAGCGGCTGCATTACGTTGATTGAGCAATCCGTATGACATGCGTCTATGCGGCTTAGGGTAAGCACTCACGAGCAGTGGGAAAATCCTCCATTTCGTCTGCCCAGGAACCAAATGCTGCGGTACAGAATAAATAAGTGCGATAGTCGGAAGATAATCAAACGTACTGGCATCCCCTAAAAATTCGTTTAGGGACATCTTTTGCTGTTTTTTAGGCGCTGCGAGCCCGGTAAGCCGCAATGAGGTGGGATGCATTGCAAATTTTGGTCATGATAGATTTTAGAATGCCACATCCGTTTGCACACAAGCGTGTAGTGACCGTGATGCCATCGAGCAGCATATCAAGGATGCAAATAAGGCAGAAAACGGAGTCCAGGACATGAGGATTCGAGGGATCAGTTGTTTTATTTATTTAGAGAATCGTTTTGTGCAAATGAAGGGCAAAAACAATGGTATATCAGCCACTTTGCAGACTATGGGTGGCTGGATCTACTGACGCATGATGGATGGCTTTTAATTTCGTCAAAGAGACAATTTCTTTTTCTTTTTGTATGCTGAAGCAAATTTGAGGACAAGGTCCCAGATTGTGGTCGAGGTCAAGCTTCAATCTTGCCGCTGCCTGAGACTGCTCCGTACGCCCGTCAGTTCCCAGGAGCATAGGAGTGCACAATTATCAGCAAAGAAATTCAAGAAATAACGGTAAGTCTCCTCTCTGTAGATGTGGATAGCAAATGCTGACAGCGCCGACCTACGTGATCCTCAATATTCAGGATACTCGAACGTTTATAGTGTAGCCATCTGATTAAACAAGATGGGTGCGCTGATTTCGTTGCCATTCTTTGGCTCTATGGGTGCCGTGGCCACGAGTGCCCTCGCAGGCTGCGCGTTCTGCTTTACCAGTAAAGCAGCGAGCTTGGCTTTCAAGAGCTGCAACTGCAACTCGTCTATTGCGACTCGTGTCGGGTTTGCAGTGAGTATACGTCTGTAGAGTGGGCACATCCGCCGCTGAATGACGCTCGCAGCTCATCTTCTCCCTCAACTCGTTGCTCGCATGGTTGATGAAGACGCCATGGGCTGTAGAACAGATCAAGGTACGGCATATCTACATTATAGTCGACTTCACTCTCACACAACACTTGCAGAAACTCACTCTGAACTATATATCCCTGTGTGAGACGGGTAAATGTCATGGTACATTGGCCATCCATCGTATTTGCTTTGCCCTATCACTCTTTCATTTTATATTGTCCGCATCACTCATCAACGTACGCTCGACTCGTACTCGCCGCGCCGAGATCCAAAACGGTTGGTGGGGACCAAAGGTGCTTGTATGGCTGCTGCTACTCGTGCTCTCTTTCCTCATCCCAGACGGATTCTTTGTCTTCTGGGGTAACTGGGTCGCCCTCGCAGGCGCGACAATCTTCATCCTGATTGGTCTCGTCTTGCTTGTCGACTTTGCGCATTCCTTCACCGAGATGTGCCTGGAGAAGTGGGAGAGTTCTTCCTCCAACCTATGGCAGTATGTTCTCGTGGGGTCAACCTTTGGTCTTTATGCCGCGACCATTGCGCTCACGGGAATCATGTATGCCTACTTTGCGGGCAGCGGCTGTACCTTAAATCGGTATGAACAAGCTCCACCTCGACCATATTCACTCACTGTGATTTAGATTCTTCATAACGTTTAACCTGATTCTCGCCATTCTCATCACAATCTTGTGCGTTTCTCCCGCCGTCCAAGAGGCAAATCCAAAGTCCGGATTGGCACAAGCGAGTATGGTGGCAGCATACTGTACATACCTCGTCCTCAGTGCCGTCGGAAATCACACTCATGCCACCTGCAATCCTCTCCACAAGAGCGCCGGCGCCACGCAGACCACCACCGTGATCATTGGAGGTTTGTGATCTCGAGGAATTTACGCTAGTTATAACACCCTCCAGGTGTCTTCACTTTTGTGGCTATTGCATATTCCACGACCCGAGCCGCTACACAGTCCAAAGCCTTTTCTGCAGTTGGAAAGAAGAACGGCGCGATTGCCCTGGATGGAAACGATTCTGGGGAGCTTGGAATGACCTCTGGCCCGGCCGTCATAACTACACAGCCGGCGCCAAAGAACACGCCACGTTATCAAGCTCTTGTCGCCGCTGTTGAGGCAGGGGCCATCCCGGCATCGGCCCTCAACGACAGGTCTTTATACGCAGATGGTGATGCCGACAGCGACGATGAAGTAGACGTTGCTGTCGGAGAAGAAAGGGACGATGAAAAGGTTGCGGTTCGATATAACGTGGGTGCATCCGCTATTTCTGCTGCACGGCTTACTCATGTACTGGGGCAGTATTCATGGTTCCATATCATCTTTGCGATGGCGTCGATGTATGTTGCTATGCTGCTCACTGATTGGCACATCATCAAACACACCACCGCCGACGATCCAAAGGATGGCGATTCAACGATCTACGTGCGTCCATTTAACATATATCACGATGAAAAACTCAACCGCTTTTACTAGATTGGCCGTTCCGATGTTGCCATGTGGATGAGGATCATATCCAGTTGGATCAGCGTCTTGCTCTACTCTTGGAGCTTGTTGGCACCCGTGTTGATGCCAGATAGGTAAGAAGTCGCCTTTTCCAGAGGACGGGATTGACAAAGTTTTAGATTCGGCGATTGGGACTAAATCTAACGTCTCCATGTTTATCACCCATATGTACATCGGACAGTTACTACTCAATTTCCTGAGCAAACGTCGCTGCTACGAGTAAAGGAAAGACCAGAGTAGCATCCGCATACACCTTGAGATGGTCAGCATCCCCGATTCTCGGTTGTGTTTAGCTACCTTTACTGTCTGTGAGCCTGCTTTGATTTTGCCCCATGATACAGCCTCGTCCGGTCGTGCTCCTGAATCTGATCCGTCAAATTCTTGTCCGGTGTTGATGTAGACTGCATAGTCTGCTCCATTCCTCTGAATAGTTTGGTTTGAAATGATGTAGGAATCAAAAGGATGGTACTCACAAATAACATTGCATTGGCAATCTGGTGCTTGCAGACGCCGCCGCCCAGGATGATCATGCCGGCCTTTTTCGCTTTGAGTGAGAGGTCATTCAGTCTTCGAATGTCTTGTACAATGTCGATGATGAGACCCGGAGACTTGTACGAATGGAAGTAGATCATGTCCCCGAGAGAACCGTCTGTCAATGCTGGACAAAAGACTGGGATATCGTTCTGGATTCCACGTTTCAATTATAGCCAGTCGGTTCAGAGTGGGCACCATGCCTTGTATGCCCAATAGTATACCGACTCCTCGTGATTGATCTCTTTGCCGAGTCGGTGAATGACCTTGCTGGGGGTCCACACCTCTCCCGATGCTTTCTGCTCCTCGAGCATTTTGTCGAGGATGGGAATGACCCAGTCCTCAAACTTGCAATAGTTGTCGTTGGGTACGACCAGATTACCGATGCGATTGAGGCCCTTTTTGCGGAGATCTGCGCCATCTAGAGAAAAGTCTGCTATGTATGTCTTTCCGAGACACTTGATAAAGTCCTCTTCGATCCCTCCGGCGGTGGTCACAATGGCCGAAATGTGTTTGTGCTGCACGAGAAAGCGGATGATTTCGCGTAGACCAGATGACATGAGATTGGACGTGAAACCAAGAAATATGGTGCATTTTGTGGCAGCTCTAGCCGCATGGTCAATTTCTTCAAGGGGTTCATCTGGGAGTGGCTCGTCGGAGAGTCGCCATCTTCGCTATCCGATCTGAGTGTCTATACGTTTCTAGGAGTGTACATACCATGTTTTGGACGATATCGACGGCGTTGGATAGCGACGTCGCCTGGAATCCGATGCGCTGGTATGCGGCAAGCAACGACTTTACATCCGCGACCTTTGAGAGATCTGGGCCGGTGACAGAGACTGCATCTGGAGCTATTGGCGCCGAATGAACGAGGACGGCTGCTTTTGCGTCGACTGGAGCTCGTGTGGTCATGGTCCAAGTTTGCTCGATAAATTTGTGACGCTGACCTCGTCGACGGAATGAGTGCTCCTGGCGAGACTGAGGGCGCGTTGGAGGAGATTTCTCTTTCAGAACCAAACCAAGATGAGAAATTGGCGTCAGCTGGCCTCGCCAATGGCCACCACGACGCTTCTCCTGTCGAGCTTGCGGTCCAGGCTGCTGCGCCGACGCCAGCAGAGACGACGCCGACGATTCCACAAAATACACCAAATCCAGCGCCTGTGCGTGTCATGTCGACGAGCATCACGTCGGGCCAGGGCCAGACATTGTCCACGGTGCTCGTCACGTCGGCACTCAAGACCATTGCCGCCTCCAAGGAAGCAAAGCGCTCCCAACAGCTCAGAGAGGCTGTAGATCACGCGTTGGACATGCTCAACGAGGGCAAAGGCGGCGACAAGCCCAGGGAAATCTTCGAGCCGTTGCGCTTAGCGTGTGAGACGCACAACGAAAAGCTGCTCGTCGCAAGTTTGGATTGCATCTCAAAGCTGATATCATATGCATTCTTCGTCGAGAATGCCTCGCCCCAGAACTACACGTCGCCTCCAGGATCCCCCACTGCATCCGCGGCTGGCCTTCCAACGAGCTTGGCCGATCTGGTCACGCATACTATCACATCCTGCTACACAGAATCAACATCAGATGCAGTATCCCTTCAGATTGTCAAGGCACTCCTCCAAATCGTCCTCTCCCCTCACATACTTGTCCATCATTCCTCCCTGCTCAAGGCCGTCAGGACCGTCTACAACATCTTTTTACTCAGTCAGAGCCCGATGAACCAGAACGTAGCCCAGGGAGGCCTCACTCAAATGGTCCATCACATCTTTGCGCGAACGCAGATTTCTACCCAAGGACAGGGATCTGTCGCCATGGATCAACCTCCGAGTGCAACACAATCCACCTTTTCTCTTTCTACACCCACAGTGGCTGAGAACCAGCCAGTGACACCCGTCTCGGCACAAGAGGAACCAAAGGACGACGTAGAAAGAGCCGCCGGGATTCCACTTCCTCCGGAAGAGGATGAAGAGCATGAAGAGGGATCCGTCAGGTGTGTCTACTTACTCGCACCACTTCCTCAAGGTCTAACAATAGCCAGAGTCGAAACCCCTCGAACAGGACGCATGTCTCACACATTCACGACGCGGGATTTGTTCATCAAGGACGCCTTTCTGGTCTTTAGAGCCCTCTGCAAGCTGACCATGAAGCCACTTCCTCCAGAAAGGTACGTACTCTCCGATTAGCTTTCTAAATCTCATTACGTGTCAAGTGAGCGTGATCTCAAGTCGCATCCAATGCGATCCAAGCTTCTCTCGCTTCACCTTGTTCGCACAATCCTCGACTCGCATATGCTCGTTTTCGTGTCACCGTCCTCTGTCATCCTCTCTGCATCCACCAACGAAGCCACCATCTTTGTGCAAGCCATCAAGCAATACCTCTGCTTGAGTTTGAGCAGAAACGCCGTTAGTTTCGTTCCACAAGTATTCGAGGCGAGCGTCGAGATTTTCTGGCTCGTCCTCACAGGCATGCGCTCGAAACTCAAAGTGCGTCCAATAGTTGACATCTTTGACATTGTCTGACTGTCTGTCAGCGTGAAATTGAAGTCTTGTTCAACGAGATTTTCATTCCGATTCTGGAAATGCGGACCTCTTCTGTCCAGCAGAAGATTGTGTTGGTCAACATGATCCAGCGCCTCTGTCAGGATCCACAAGCGCTCGTAGAAATTTACCTCAACTATGACTGTGATCTCAATGCCGTGGAAAACATTTACGAACGGCTTATGAGTATCATTTCCAAACAGTCTACCGCGCATTATGGCCCTACCCTTAGCAAGGGAAGTGCTCGCTCCGCTCAATCCCCGACGGACCCTGGGTCTGCCAAGCCAACTTCCTCTCAACACACTCTGCCACCTTCGTTGACTACGACAGCGCTTTCTGAGACAACCGCTAACGCTGACGTAGCCGCATTGGAGCGCAAGCTCCACCAGCAAAGTCTCGAGTCTCTCGTTTTTGTCCTGAAGTCGCTCGTCGCGTGGAAAGATGCAGCAGGACGACCCACGTCTACTGCAAGGACAGGTACACCCAACGGCCTCTCTTCAGACCAGGCGACGATTGTATCTAGATCTAGCTTGACAGATGAGACGGCAGCGGACAGTGGATCCGAATCTGTCAACCCTCGCCGGAATTCGAGCGTATCTGGTGTGGGATCCGTGGACTTGCGCGTCTCGACACCCACTGTCGAGGGAATGGCGTTGGAAGACGATCCAAGCCGATTCGAGAGCGAGAAGATGCGCAAGGTGACACTAACAGAAGGCATCAAGTTGTTCAATTCCAAGCCGAAGAGGGTATGTACAGGGTCCTAAAAATCGATGGTCTAACACTTGCACAAGGGCATCACCTATCTCTTGGACAAAGGATTTATCCGTAGCAAATCCCCCAATGACGTTGCTGCATTCTTGTTGCACGCCGACGGCCTTAGCAAGGCTTCGATTGGAGAATATCTTGGAGAAGGGTATGTCGTCCTGGTGATAGAGTGATTTTAATTGACCGGCACGTAGCGAGGAAGAAAATATTGCGACAATGCATGCTTTCGTGGACATGATGGATCTGACCAATCTCTCATTCACGAGCGCCCTGCGCACTTTCCTTCAAGCTTTCCGTCTTCCAGGCGAGGCTCAGAAGATAGATCGCTATATGCTCAAGTTTGCGGATCGTTACATGGCTGGCAACACTGATACGCCATTCGCGAATGCCAGTGCGTATTGCCCACACTGGGTTCACTATTCTGACATTTCCCAGCGGCTGCATATGTTCTCGCGTATTCGACAATCCTGTTGAATACGGACGCACATAATCCTCAAGTCAAGAAGCGAATGACCAAACAGGACTTTATTAAGAATAATCGCGGTATCAACGACGACGCCGATCTGCCAGAGGATTTCTTGGGTGCAATCTACGACGATATCCAGACAAACGAAATCCGGATGAAAGATGAAGTCGAGGCGCAACTGGGTGTCGTACAACCTACTGCTGGCCTCGCAAATGCACTCGCCAACGTTGGTCGAGACTATCAAAAGGAAGCGTATCTGGCTCAGTCGAACGGCATGGCGAATCGCACAGAAGTAGGTTAGGATACTAAGGCGGAATGCTCTTGCTTATAGGCTTGCAGGCTCTATTCAGGACCATGATGCGTGCTCAGCGTCGAGGCAAGGCGAGCGAGCACTTTTTCAGCGCATCGCATTTTGTTCATGTCAAGCCCATGTTCGAGGTAGCTTGGATGTCCTTCCTTGCAGGCATCTCGGGTCCATTGCAAGGAACGGATAATATGGAGGTTGTAGAACTCTGTCTGGACGGATTCAAGTACTCTATTCGGATAGCCGCTTTCTTCGATATGGAGCTGGAACGCAACGCATTTGTTACCACGCTCGCCAAATTCACCTTCCTCAATAATCTTGGAGAGATGAAAACGAAGAATATGGAAGCGATCAAAGCTCTATTGGATGTTGCGCTCAGCGAGGGTGATCACCTCAAAGGGTCGTGGAGAGATGTCCTGATGTGTGTCAGTCAATTGGAACACATGCAATTGATTGGTAGTGCTCCGGACGAAGGAAAGAAAGGGTACGTGTCAAATTTGTGCGTAAATCTCCCTTGTTTACGCCACTTTCAGTCGATCGAAGCGACTACCTGCTGAAGAACTGGCCAACGAAAGCCGGTCTACACATATCACGGTCTCGGCAGACATGGTTTTCTCCCTTAGCAATCAACTCTCAGGGGTAAGATGGACCTACAATCCGCTCAATTGTTGAAATCCTATAGGCCGCAATTGTGGACTTTGTTCAAGCGCTGAGCGATGTCTCTTGGGAGGAAATCCAGTCTTCTGGATTATCTGACACTCCCAGACTGTTCTCCATCAGAAAACTGGTCGAGATTTGCTATTACAACATGAACCGTATTCGATTGGAATGGGTGAACATGTGGGCGATTCTGGGAGAACACTTCAATCAGGTGCGTCAATGTAGCCATGTATCAGCAAGTCTCTCACCTTCCTCAGGTCTGTTGTCACAGTAATGTCCATGTCAGTAACTTTGCCCTCGACTCGTTGCGACAACTTGCAATGCGATTCTTGGAAAAGGAAGAACTACCAGCTTCCGATTCCAAAAGGACTTCCTCAAGCCTTTCCAGTACACCATGATTCACAACAACAACCCCGAATCACGGGACATGGTGAGCTGCGTTTCGTGCCATTTGCATCATCTGACAGGCTTCTAGGTTTTGCAATGCCTGCAACAAATGATACAGGCGCGAACTCACAACCTCCGCTCTGGTTGGCAGACCATGTTCGCTGTGTTCTCGGCAGCGTCCAAAGTGTTCAATGGTCAGACTTGTCAAAACTCGGTGACTCTTTAGCTGACCTTTACTCAGAGGCGATTGCGAATTATGCATGGGACGTGGTGACTATGGTCAATCGTGATCACTTTTCGGCCGTGGTCTCCTATGGATCCTTTGCCGATCTCACCGTTTGCATTGCAGACTTTTGCAAACTTAGCAAATTCCAGAGAATCAGTCTGGTGGCCACGTCAACGCTGCGCGAACTAGTTCCCAAGATGCTAAAATGCCCTCATTGTGGCTTCGAAAATCCGCCCAGCAGGCAAGACGGTGTCCTGAAGTCGGACGATCCTATGCTCCGATTCTGGTTCCCTATGCTTTTTAGCTTCGTGGACATCATTCTCAACGGGGAGGACCTCGAAGTTCGAAGATTGTGAGCACAAATGCTATTGCTAGTAATGGTGTTAAACTCCCTCGCAGAGCTCTCGAGAGCTTCTTCGGAAACCTTAAGACCCATGGCAAAGAATTTCCTCCGGAATTTTGGGACATTGTCACGAAAGAGCTGATTTTCCCTATATTTGTCGTGCTCAAACTGGGTCCACAAGATTTGTCCCGTTTCAATAGCCAAGAAGACATGAGTGTGTGGATATCGACGACGATGATCCAAGCGCTCCGAGACACTATCGACCTGTGGACTTTCCACTTTACTCTTCTTGAGCGCTTCTTTGACGGGTTGCTCGACTTACTGCGCACATTCATTTGCCAAGGTGTGTTCTGCTACCATCTTGGTGTTAAATGACACTTATTCTGGATAGAAAATGATACTTTGGCCCGTATTGGCACATCATGCCTACAGCAACTCTTGGAGAACAACGCCTCGAAGCTGTCTCCTCAGCTGTGGCAGAAAGTGATGACGACCTTTGTCTGGTTATTCAAAACGACCACACCATACCAGCTGCTTGACGAACGTTTACGAACAGAGGTTGAAGAGACTCCCGATGCGTCATCCGCAGACAATGGTGTGTTGACAGTATTTAGTCTGAAGTCCCAACTCACTAAGCACCACAGGTCCTCAAAAAGGGACACTCTTACCGGCCCCATTGTCCCCCCCAATCACGGATGGACAGGAGGAGAACCTTGCTAACCCTGCCACGCGAAAACGCATCTTTGCTCTCATCATCACCAAATGCGTTCTTCAACTACTTCTGATAGAGACTACGCACGAGTTACTACAAAGCAACGAAGTCTATGAGAACATTCCGACGGAGCATCTCTTGCGCCTGATGGCGGTTCTCGACGACAGTTACCAATTTGCTCGTGGATTCAATGCGAACAAAGAGGTTCGCAACGGGCTATGGAGAGTCGGTAGGTTTCTCCTTTGGTTCTGGCGACATTGGTATTCAATCTCGTCTAGGGTTCATGCGCCACCCACCGAACCTTTTAAAACAAGAGTCGAGTAGTGCAGCAACTCTGGTCAATGTTCTGCTACGGATCGCGTCTGATAAACGGCCCGAGCATACCAAAAACCGTGAGGAGGCGTCCAATCGTCTAATCTTGTCGGTCTGGCCTCTATTTCACTGAAACGCTTGCTAATATGGTCCACAGACTCGGAATGACGATCATAGGTGACTTTAATCAGCTCAAACCAGAGGTACAAAGTCGAAATATCTCGGCGTGGTCGCCCGTCGTGGCGGAAGTTCTCGAGGGCTTCAGCATCTTTGAGGATCATATCGTGAGTACATTGCGTCTTTGTTGAACAGAGCATAATTCATTCGTCTTTCCAGTTCCATATGTATCTCCCAGTCCTCTACCCACGAGCAGTGGACTTGTTGAGCAAGGATATCTCTCCCGAAATCCGCATCGCTCTTCGATCCGTACTGTTGCGCATCTCACCGGGACAATAGATATTCTTCCTGTTCTTCTCACCAGCATCATGCAAACTAGTGTTTGATGTCATGCACATAGTTTATCATATGTAATCCTAGTCCTGGATAAAGCGCTTTATCGACAAAAAGCATCATAACTCTGAGAAAGCGGTCCTCTCGGTCATCGATATTGAAAGTTTGGCTGTTGCATTCCTGGAATCCAGCCTGTTGGTTGAGGTGCCATAGGACTCACTAAGAATGGGTCAACATCAATCCGGAAGTTTCATGGTGTAACTTACTTCCTGGGTTTGCTCGCATGGCGTCGTAATTGGCTAGAAGGCGTGAGCCATGATAAATGACGTTCAGGGTGTACTTACGAGCTGCAGGAGCAGCATGTTCGCTGCCACCAAAAGTGCCAGACTTCATTGAGGCAAATACGTTTGCTGGAGTGTGGTTTGCTGGGGGAGGCGAGGCGGATGGTGGGCCCAAGTTCAGAGAGCTCAATGGTTGCGTCGTAATTGGGGTTTGGTTGAATGACGGCTGGTTAAACAACGACGGTGCAGCTTTGAATATGTGAGATAGGAGAAATATACAGCAGATTGATAATCTTACCAGGGCTGAACTGTGAAGGAATGGCTGGTACCGGCGGAATCGGGGACGGCGTAGTCCTCATTCCTAGAGGTATACCACTCTGCTGTGTCATCAATGGAGACAATCCGCCAGCTATACCCGTTGGCTGAGCGAAGAGACTGGGCTGGGGCTGGAAACCCGTCATTTGTGGTTGGAAGGCTGTCGCCTGTGGCTGGAATCCTGTTGGCTGTGGTTGGAATCCAGTTGGCTGCGGCTGGAACGGATTGATGGCCTGAATGCCTGTTGGCTGTGGTTGGAATCCAGTCGCCTGTGCGAGCATGGGCCGGGGTGGAATCGGGCTGCTCGCAGGCCGCGTGGGGACAAAGCCAATCATTCCCGTATTTGTTGGGATTAGTGGCTTCAGGAGTACACCTTCATTTCCCGGCACTGGAGCAAATGGCCCTCTCACACCGTTGGGATTAAGTGCACCCCCAGCTAAGAAGCCAGTTGGCTGAGCTTGCAATGTCGCAAGAGATGGCACAGGAGGTACCGATGTCAGCGAAGGCGATGGAGCGGGTGGTGGAGCGGGGGCTTGCAGCCCAGTGACCGGGGCAGAGGGTGGCCTCGGTTGTCTCAGCTTCTCAATCTTCTCTAAGAGTTCCAGCTCCTTTGTCAGTGCTTCGATCGCCGGTGAAGTCACTGTTGGGGACGCCGGCAGATTGAGAGGCCGGAGGTGCTAGTTGTGCCGAAGTCGCTGCTGGCGCTGCGGGCTGTACGGGCGCTGGAGGTGCTGGGGGAGCTGGTGCAGGAGGAGCCGATGCCGACGCAATAGGAGGGGTGATTGCAACACTCGGCGATGTGGGCTTCGCCGAACTTGGTCTGATCTCCCATGCGTTGTCTTCAAATCCGGCCTTTGCATTGGATGTCGAGGCAGCAGCGGCAGTGGTGCTTGTTGCTCCAGCATCAATGAGATTTGGCGAGGGAGTGCGGTTGGCAGTAGTCGGTGTAAGCGGAGAACCCAACTGCGACGAGGCTGAAGCTAGCGCCTCTTCGTCGACAGAGAGCGCCATCGTACGAGAATTGGAAGGAGTCGGCCTTCCACGTCGCGTATTGTTCTTCAGCACACCGTTCTTCTCCGAGAAAATGTGAGGAGCTGGATTGACAGGGGCACGAGATGGGATTGGGCCGGGGGGAGGTGGTGGTGTCTTGCCCATGAGGATAGCCTGTTGTACCTCCTGGGCATACCTCTCGTCGGCTTCAATCTGTGCTCGAATGCGAGGATTGTTAGCGTCGATCGCAGACTTCCAAGTCTTCTTCTCGATAGCCTTGACGACGCGAATAATGTCGCCCTCGCGGAATCCAAGTGCACGCAGTGTCTCGCTCTTCATGTCTGGCAGAATTGTCTCGTCAATCTTGTCACGTTCGAATGCCTGCGCATAGCGCGTGCAATCGTCCATATCACAACCAGCTTCCAGGAAGAATTTGAACCAGTCGACATTGCTAGAGGAGCCAGGCGGCTTTGAAGTCGAAGATCTCGGGGCCGACGGAGTTGCAGGGGCAGAGGCCTGTTGGCGAGCCAGCGTGGCAAGTGGGACGTTGTCCGGGTCCTGTGACGACGACTTGGATACGTGGGCACCCGTATCCTTTCCAGTTATTCTTGCAATATAGCGCATATCCTCTTCAGACATCTTCGACGATGGAACTTCGATCGTGACTCCATTAAGCTTGTGAAGTCTAATCTTGCCATTCTCGTAGCCCTTGAATTCGGCCTCGACACGGAACTGGCCAGTACGATCATGCCAGACACGCGTCTTGCCAGTAGGTGGGGGTCCATGGCGAGGTGTCAACGGATTGGTAGCCCGCCCTTGGCCTTGTCGTTCCATGTCCTTTTCAATTTGCTTCTGCAAGGCCAAACGCCGTGCCTGCGCTGCTGGATCATCATCATCTATTGATGCAGCATCGCTCGAATCCATAGACCGTTTGCTAGCACGAGCGTATGTCAGACTTGTATAAAAGCCAGAGTGGTGTGTCCTCACCTGTTGCTCTTGTTTCTCTGTGCCTCCTTTTCTTGCTTCTGTAACCTTGCCTGTTTAGCAGCACGATCCTTCTTCTCCTGTGCTCGCTTCCGCTCCTCAGCAATTCGTACCCGCTCCGCCTCTTTCGCTTCACGCTCGGCAGCCAACTGGGCCTCTCGTTCCTGTTGCTTTCGCCGTTCCTCTCGCTCGCGACGTTCTTGCTCTTTGCGCTCCTTTTCCTCACGTTCGCGTTCTCT
The DNA here is from genome assembly GCA_910890315.1 of Serendipita indica DSM 11827. Taxonomy (NCBI): domain Eukaryota; kingdom Fungi; phylum Basidiomycota; class Agaricomycetes; order Sebacinales; family Serendipitaceae; genus Serendipita; species Serendipita indica. The sequence goes on along the minus strand of CAJVGD010000016.1, from coordinate 51,438 downwards.
CACGCGCTCATCTTCCGAATCTTCATGGTCGCTTGACTCGGGTGAAGGAGGCTTGACTCGCGCGGCGGCTGCCGCAGCGGCACTCGCAGCAGCAACCGCATGTGGCGCCTGAGTGGGTGTCTCCTGTGGCTGCTCCGCAATCTCGAGGTCGACGTATTGAGCTGGGACGACACCCTCTTGTCCAGTGTGGTTACGACACTTCCACCAGTCGTCATTTGTTCTATCGAGAACGACCAATGTCTCCCCTTCCTTGATCGAGAGTTCATCACTCGCATCACCTGTAAAGTCGTACAATGCGACAGCAGTCTCTCCTTCTGCGTCAGCGTCGGGGTCGGCATTTCCGTTGACCTCGGGACCTTCGTCAGATGGTGTGTCCGGTCTGGGCGGAATTTCCGAGGTGCTTGGTGCAAAGTGAACAGATTTGGGAGCAGACACGGCATCCACTGCCCTTGGTGCATAGGGGCTCGTGATGACACGACTGTCAATCGACATACGTTCGTTATCCATATGGCTGGCTGACAAGCCATTGGCGAGAGAGCGGCTGCTTTCAATCTTTTTGTAGACAGCATCCGCAGAGTCTTTGCAGATAAACTTTAGAGACTCTCCAGAAGAGAGTTCGACGTCGATTTGTTTAGCTTTGTGATCCAATGAGACATCATTGACGTCGGAGGCTTTCCATTGCTGAACGGGTGTCTGAACGAATGGTAAGTAGGACCGATTTGATGGACGGATACGCTCACTTTGTCGCTCTCGCTCGCAAAGAAGAGGGTGCCGTTGCCAACGCCGAGAGTACCCTTTTTCTTCTTTCCCTTCTTATCAATCATAGAAAGAGGCCAAGTCTCGACGGGGTCATTCTTCGTCTTGTCCAGAGAAGCAGCCCTGTCGTGTGTCAACTCCTCAGGAGTCTTGAACGAAGGGCGTGGTGGCTAGGTCATATGGTCAATCAGAGCCGTGTTGATGCACTGGCATACCCACCGAGTCGGGGATGACAATTGCAGACGCCGAAGGTACAGCAGGAGCACTGGACGACTCTTCCGTCCCGTCGGTCTATTCAGGACAAGTGATCAGCGCCCGACGTGGATAGAATGATCATATTTTCCGCTCACATCTTCCACATAGTTGGCGGGAACATACCCGACCTTGCATTTACCGCCCTTCAGTTGGGATTCGACCAAGATCCAGTCCTCGTCTCGCTCAAAGACTTGAAGAGTTTCGCCGTCGACAATACTTAGTTCACCCGGAGCACTTGCATCATAATCATACTGAGCCTTGACGGTCCCAAGCGGGGTTGCCTGAGGGTTTACGATCCAATGCCACATATTTCGAGTGCATAGAGGCGTGGTCGAGTAGTTTGATGTACAGAGGAGACAAGTCAGCTTATATCCTTGCGTGCAGACGGACACTGCGGCACAGACAGCTGTCGCGCAGACGAGACGCAAGTCGGCGCCAAAGAGGGTGCAAGTAACGAGCAAGGGGTCTAAGAACGAATTACTACAAACCTTTTCAATGTACGCAGCCGGGACAAGGCCTTCTGGGCCTTCGAGGTCCTGCTGCGAGGGCTGCTTGAGGCGCACTTTTGACCAGCTGCGATGGAAATAAGACGGTGATAGTGAGCATAGACGCCTAAGAATGCGCCGACGAGGGCTGGTGGACAACTCACTCATCGTCCGACTTGTCCAGCAAGAGAACAAGCTGGTCCTCTTGCATCGTCACTTCGTCGTCACCCTGGGATTCATACGCATAGAGCGCCTTGTAGAGGCCAAAGCATTCTCCGCTCGTCGCCGCGGCCATCGTCCAGCGTCTGCTTGCTCTGGGCTCGTTTGTGGTGTGTGCTGAGAGTTGGAATATCCGTTGTTAATATGATAATAACCTCGAGGGTCGCCCAAAGCTGTTGCAGTCTGGCAAGCACCGCAGAGTCGGATTCCAACTTGGTTCACGCCACTATGTCAGCGACGCCGACACAGATTAACGTTCATCCAATACAGCAATCTCCGCACAAACTCACTCCAACAACCACCAAATTTGTGTTTGCATACGCCCCGAGCAGCGACGGCGTCGATGAGAATCTGCTGATCCTATTTCATGGGTTTGGTAAGAACAATGCTAAAAGCCAGTTGGGAACTGAGAATATACAGGAGATACACACGTTCCCTTTGCCAGACTCGGTGCCTCTCTCAAACTGCCACAGACGGCCACTTTGGCCATCCGAGCACCCCAGCTGTAAGTGCATAGGGCTCTAATTCAGTCTACAAATCGACAATTTAGCATTCCATTCCTGTTTCCTGAGGATCCAGAGGGGTTCCAATGGTATCCCACATACTCGGATCTCGGAGAGCTCCTCACCAAACCTGATCCTACACCCGTCCTTCAAGACCTCCTAGAGTTGCTGGATCACCTCGTGAACGACTGCCACTGGCAGGCCTCGAATATTCACCTCTTTGGATTTGCCCAGGGTGGGAGTGTTGCAGCTGAGCTTGCACTCAGGTACTGGAAACATCCCGGAAGCGGCTCCAGAGACAGCGGAGATGCTGCCAATCTTCGCTCTCGGCACGTCACATTAGGGAGTATAGTCACCATTAGCGGTCCACTCCTTTCCTATCCAACAAACATCGCATGTCCAACGCCAATCCTCATTGTTCATCGACCCAACAGTGAAGATTCGGCCCTCACCAACGCCGCCATCGCTGCGTTCAAAAAGGGATTTACCGGAAGAGTAGTCGAAGAGCGACTGGATGGACCTCCGACTCGAGAAGGAATGCCAAGTTCGCGAGCAGAATGGGAGCCTATCATGCGTTTCTGGTCCGACGTGCTCTCCCGGAGGATAGGCGGGACCGCGGGAGACGGAGTGTTTCGAATAGGATGAATGAGACATTAGACATGCAATTAAACGTTTCTTGGATATTTTTGTTGCTTTCTCTTATAGCGTGTGTTTGCCCAGCCTACAACTCGAAAGTTGGCTGCTAACTTCTTCGACCCTTTGAACGAGGCCGCGATGGACGCGGCCAAGCGACTCGTTCGACGGCCCCTTGAATCGCAAAAGGGGATCGATGATGACCAGCAAGACTTTTACTGGACTCAGCGAGGAATCACAGCGCACGAAGGCAGTCGCCGCAAGACGAGATGGTTCTACGGTCCCTTTGTGCTCATTCCGGACAAATACACGCACTATATGGATCCTGGAGTCCTTCATGTTCCCCAATCTATTTCCAGCATGAGCAGGACCAATCCCTTCGCCGCCTCGATGTCCTACCGGCCGCTGCCTCTGCGATATATAGGCATAAACGATCAAAATACAGCAGATACAAACAAACACAACAGCAATTCTCCAGCTCATTCCTTTCCCTCTGAGGCCTTGAAAAACCTGTACCGTCTTGTCGAGCAAGTCTATGTACGTCACGGTGACAAGCACATACATGTGAATACTACAATCAATGGATCTCATCTCGAATCTCGCCAAAGGGAACGCGCCGCAGAGTCTCGCCCGCACTCGACCTTCAACACGACACTCAATGTTGGTTGGCCGTCGACTCCCGGCGGCGAGAGCAGCCGTGGCTCTGCCTCGTATTCGCAACATGCCGTAAGTTTTTCTCTGCAATTTTTTATCTACGTGTCCACAAAGGTCCTGACAACACGTGCCCAGCCCTCTATTCGGCAGCCCTACGCACCAAGGACCGAATCGAATAATGGTGACGCCATGAGTGATTCCGTGTCTTCTCTCTACACGATGGGGGCCAGTACACTCATCGGCGAGGATGGCGGGCAACATGCCGCCGAACTCGACGATATCAAATCCACCATCCACAAGTTTGCAGCGTCGGTTGAAGCCTGGACTCGTCCTCTTGACAGCTCTGCCGAAAGGAATGGATACCACTCGACTCCCAAGAATGCGAGCTCGGAGCTCGACAGCTCGCATTTCAATCCTATCATCGTCCGAAAGGACGACGGTCCTTGGAAGCACCAACTCCTTCACGTCCTCAACGCGTACCGGGATGCCGTTGAATCCAATACCGCCGTGAGTTTGACTGTGACCATTGATACCGAATCTCACCCAATTTTCTAGTTGCACAGCGACATGTCCAAGTTGCGAGAGGATGTTGAGAGTGCTCGCACCCAGGTGGACCAGCTCCGCAACGATCTCTACGTCTCGTCGGTAAAGCATTCGGAAGCGCTCTCGGATCTCTACTCCAGGCAAGAGGCGCTCCATGCGCAGAATGAGCAACTTGCGAGAGAAGTAGCCATCGAATGCCGCGCAAAGGAAGTTGCAGAGGCACGGTTGGCCGAGCAGCAAGCTCTTGTAGAGTCACTGAGAACTCAACTGCACCATCTGGAGACAAATGTCCATTATACCGTCAGGCATGAAGAGAAGATAGAAGCTAGGGAGAGCGCGCTCCAGGCACGCTATGACAATCTCGCGGAGTCGATCATTATTGCCCTTCGTGAGCAGATGGCAGAAGTTCCTGTCTGGCTGCAAGAGTTGAGGTCGGATATCCAGAACGAATTTGCTGGACTTCACTCTGCTCAAAAGGTAGGCCAAACGAGCCAGTTGTGTGTGTGATATTGACCGCATTTGCAGCATCAACGAGAAGAGCTAGCCCAGCTTACCGAACGGACTTCGCGTGTCGCCATTGCCCAAGAGAACCTGATCGCAAGCTCTCAAAAGGACAGCCCACTATTGGAGAATGTGCAAACCGGTCATCAAGAAGTCATGAGTGCGCTAGGGACGACAACGTCCTGTCTCCAATCAGTTCAGTCCAATGTTCGTACCGTCGAATCTAAAGTGGACCACGCAGTTTCAAGCCTGAATCAGTTGGACGCCATCATGACCAATCTCAAGGCGTTGGAATCTGCCGTGCAAAATGTCGCTGGCTTGAACGACACATTACCCCGTTTGATTGGTACCAAGGCTTCCGAGTCCACGAGTGTCGTCACCTCATCTATCACTGCTCTCGAGCCCAAACTCGATTTGCATACGGTCGCCTTGCGTCGAGAGCTCGAGAATGTGCAATCTGTGGGTGGAAATTGAAACCTTAGCAAACAATCGCTGAACATTTACCATAGATGCTAAACGAGCGCACCGAAAAGACTCTCCATAACCAGGCTCAGATTACTTCCACTCTCTCTGAGAATGTATCGCGACTTCATACTCTTCAAGACAGCGTCCATGCTCTAGGCGATAAGCTACAACGGCACATCTCATCTTCGGCTGACATTGCATATGCAAATATTTCTGTGCCAAAGAAATCCTCGGACGATGAAGAGGAGCATTCTTCGGCTACAGCTGCTGCTATCGATGCCTTACGAGTCGTCTGCACAAGCTCGCTAGAGAGGATCAAAGATGTGAGTAACTCTGACTTGGAGGAACTAGTCTCACAAGTTTTAGACTGTCGAGAAGCAGAATCACGATGTTCAACGACTTATATCTCAGGCGTCGGCTCAAGATGATCGTCAAATTTCGTCGCTCAAGGCTACCACAGAGGCTTTACTAACCAGGCTGAACCAGGTTGATGACTCGCTGAAACACCATGGGGAACACGGGCGTTCAGAAATCAAGGCCCTGTTGACGAGACTTGAAGGCACAATCGCGACCTTGGCAACGCTATCGGCTGTGGAACAAACTCTGGAGGATACGAAACAGTCTCACAAAGACGATTTCCGGGATGTTATTCAAGTGCGTGATGACGAGTGTATCGAACCGCCCAGTCTGACAATGCATAGGTCGTCAACCATGTCTCTGCTCAAATCGATAAGCTCAGCACCCGTCAATCCAACGAAACCTCTACGTCGTTCTCAGATATCTCCGCACAGCTCAGTGATATCAACTCTCGTCTCGTCGATATCGAGTCGACGGTTCAAGGTGTTGCTACGACAGCCGAAATTGTGGAAGAGATTGCTACTATCAGGACTTCCCAAAGTCACGAACATCAGGCCAGTACAGCATCTGTCGCTCGAGTTCAAACGGTGGTCGAGTCCTTGGAAGAATATACCAAGAGCGCTTTGGACCAAGTCAACGTTGTGCGTATCATCTCACTTGAGGCTCGTTGTCATATCTCATGCTTTGTTAGGCCTTGGATGAACAGCAGTCTCGCCTCGTCTCCATCCAAACGCACTGTCGACAGCACTCGGAAGACTTCAAGGCCATTTCCTCGACAATTTCAACCAATACAGATACCCTTCAGCATGTTTCATCACATATGGATCGTGTGTCTCGTTTGGACGAATTCATGTCTGCGCAGGAGGCGGTTTCAACGAAACTCGAGGATGTACGTGCAATGTTGGTAGCACTTCAAGAATCAGAGGGTGCACGTATCCAAACGCTGCAAGACGCATCGTCTCAGTCGACCGGAGAACTGCGCAAGGCGCTTGAGGTACGGTATTCCAATTCGATGGACTCGTTCCTTAACTGACTATATATCTGTATAGATGCTTGAACAGCAAGCTCAGCTACTCCAGAGTCTCTCTCAGCAAGTACACGATGACTCGGGGAAGAAGGACGACTTAGCAGTCACACATAAAGCCGAGGTCGTTGCTCTGCTGACGGCGCTGCTTTCTACTGTGGAGATTACCAGCAAGGAGACCACATCACTGAGGGAGGTTGTCACGACGATGAACTCGGAGCTCTCGAGCAAGGAAACTAACACTACTGAGAAATCAGAAGCGTCGAGCACAGCATTTGTGTCCATCTCAGAGGTAAAGTCTCGTCTATCTTCCTAGCACTCTTACTTACCTATGATAGTCCCTCACATCGCTAAGGACAGAGATTCTCAACTTGCGTGAGCAACTTGTCGAGTTGACCACTTCCTTCAAAGACGACTCCCAGTCATCACAAGAGCATGTGGGATCCCTTCTTGCAACCTTGGCGCCCAGATTTGAGGCTATTTTGTCCGAACTGTCCAGCGCAAAGGAAGATCTCAGTAAAGATATTGTTGTCACAAGGGAAGGCTCAGCCCAAAGCAGTGATGCCATTTTGGCCCGTGTGCAGAATCTCCGTGACTCTTTGAAGGCACCTCGAGAGCCAGATTTGGATCTCCTGGCGATTCGTGCGGTAGGCCTACTTTATTGCCTCCGGTAGATATCTAAATCATCGTTTCCACAGATGGTCGAAAAGCAAGAATCAGGCCTATTGTCTATGCAAAGTCAAATTGCGGATGTGCACTCACGCAGCTTCGAGGACGCCAAAGAGGAAATCGCTCAGATTAGGGTGCTCTTGGAACAAATGACCATCAAAGATGTTCAAGAAAGCATCAAAGAACTTGGTATCACGATAAACGACATCAAAGCTCTTGTTTCGAATGAAAGCACCAGCGCGACAACCTCGATCACCCTCTTATCCGAAGTTCGCGACGTGGGTCTAAGATTTGTCCCGCTCTCGAAGCTCATATCCGTCTAGTCCCTCCAAGCATATAGTGCTTCATTGACGCAGATCACTGAGGCTCGCGCAGGTGACGGGGAAAAGCACTTGGGTCTTGTGGAACTTCTTGATCGCAATCATTCCCAGGTGGTTGAAGTCCGGGGCTCCCTGGAGAGGAATCATTCTCAACTTGTTGGCATTATTGAGAATAGCAAGGCCGCATATGCTTCTCAGCTCGAAGAGGTTCTCACCAACTTCAAATCGTCTTGGGCAAGCAATTCGGATACCCTTCAACAATCGATTACGGTATGTATCGAAAGCAGGAAAGTTTTAATCGTATTTATCTGTCAATTTAGCTTCTGCAGACTTTGCAGACAAATGTTGCTCAATATCAAGAACGGGACGCCACCAGTGCAGCAGATGTCACAAATCAGCTCGCTAGCCTCTCACAAATCCTTTCCGACCTTCGCGTAAACGTTGAATTCAACAGCACAAACTCGCAAACAGTGCTCGCCAACATATCCAAATGGGAGAGCAGTCAAACCTCATTCAATGCGACTGTAGACCAACAGTACAGTCAGGTTCTAGAGGTTCTTAACACTGGTATAACATCACTGCGTGCGGGTATCACCGATGTAGGTGTCCCTTTTGAACTGATATTCATGGAATTGACGCACATTAGGGTCCCTCACAACTTAATGCTCTTCTTGTGGAGATCCAAACACATATAAGTAGTCTCCAACAGTCTCTGGAAGTCCGCCAGCAGTCCTGGGAGCAGACCCTCAGGAGTGAGATCTCAGTGCTCCGTCAAGAGATTGCCCCTCTCAATACGGCTGTCGGAAAGCTCGCAGACTCACAAAGTCACACCCGTGAGGTAGAGAAGGTCACTATTCATGAGCAAGGTCACGCAGACGCCTTGGGTAGCGAGATCAACCGAATGGAGAAATTGCGAGTGTCAATCGAGGGACTCGTCTCCGGTCATCACTGCAACGGATGCAACTGCAAGGGCTACGATTCGACTATGCCCTCACCTTACCGACAGAAGGGAACACTGTCAACAATGGGAAGCGACGCCGCTGGTCTATCGCCGCAACCGTACTCAGAGCAGACATTTGACGTGCCGTCCCCATCTGCTTTAAAGCGTGATTTCTCTGAAGGGTCACCATCAACCCCTGCAAAGCCTTATTCGATAGATCTGGCGTCTCCAGATGACCATCATGGTGTACGATCATCCTCCGGAGATGGAGGCGGGGTAGATAAAATTGAAGAGGTAATGCGAAATGTGGATCTCGACACATATGCTGATAGTCTGCAGTTGACGTTTCCACGCCCGAAGAGCCCCGGCAGTAGCGTCGGCGGAAGCCGTCGTGGCAGTATCGGAAGTGCCCGCCATACAAGTCACCAATCTGTCACAATTGAACACAGTCATCACGAGCATAGCCACCGAGAAGTCTCGAATCCGTTCGAGCTCTTCTCCAGACGACGGAAGACGTCGCACGTCGAAGAGGGGCAGGAATCGACGGATCGCCCACGCGTCAAGTCAAGCACGAGTACTCCAGGACGCACTTCTATTGGACACGGGAAGAGTCAACGAGTCAGCCTTTTGGGCTCAGCCTTACTGAGCACCGTGAGCGACAATACCGTGCCGCAAGTCTCGAGAAGTCGAACGACTTCAGGTGGTCTTCATCGACTATCGTCCATCTTTGGAAAGCACCATCATCATCACCATGACGAAGAAACCACAAAGGATGCTTCTAAAGAAGCGTCGACAAGCGGAGAGGGTGGCAAGCTGCAAGAACCGACGGTCAAGAAGGGTGCGGAAATTATCGAAGAGCAGCCGGAGGACGCAAAGAAGGAATAGATGAACGGAAAGCTTCTGATTATGGACTATCGATATGATCGAGTCTTTCGCGTTTTAAGCTTCTACTTTAAGTATCACACTCGTTTATAGACCTTTCGTAATGTAGTCGATCTGGATAACCCCACGTGTCCTTTTGTTTACAAACCTTTTGAACTGCTCCACACGCATCCGAAAGGGAGCCTGGCGTCGAACGCAAGATTAGGCACTCCAAAGGGATCCAACCTGAAACTCACCTGTAATGAGCGAAAGCACTGAACCTGAATTGAACCCCCAATTCGTCCTGGGTCTGTATAAGCAATGCTGGGACAATTTTATCAATGGGAGCCTGGGTATTGCCAGCTAGAACTTCAGAAGTTGAGTCCCTCTGTTCGAAGCTCTGGCCCTCAGGCAAGTTTGTGGGACGATCTTGATGACTGGGAAACCAAGTCTGAGGCGGAGGATGTTGCGAAGGATGCAGAAGCATTCTCCAGCATCATTGTTCAAAACGAGTCTCCTCTGCAAATAGCAAAGCTGCGAGCGCCGCTGGTCACACTAAAGCTCGACTTTGCACCATTGCCGCCGTACGAATACTGTAGAAGAATACACCACTACTTGCCGTCATACGAAGAAAAGGAGATGCATATCGAGAACGCGTTGGATGGAGAAGATTCGCAGTTATTGTGGCTTACATTTTGTCCACTCGTCGACGAGGATGAACGGTTGCCTGAGCATCACTTGCGAACGTTCCTTGAAGACTCTATAATTGGCTGGGAGACACAAAGTGTCCATGATAATGACAGTAAGCAGCGATTCATCCTGTGATAGACTGGAGTGACTACCCAGCGAACCAGTCGATATAATCGAGATAGAGGTCGTCGCACGCTTACTTGGAATGGAGTTGAAGCCTGAGCAGGTCGACGAGCTATTCCTTTTACCACGATGTATCCTGGGTACAGATGATCCTGGTATTGTAACTGTGTGGAACCGCCGGTACGCTACCATATGAAAAGGCCAGTATAGTTTATGATTCCCTTAGAGAGCATATTTTTCCTCCCCATTGGACGATCGCACATCCATTGATCATGGGAAACGAAAACAAGCTGCACCGATTGGTGGATCATTTCCACGCATGGTGCAGCCTGTGTGCGGAATATGAGTGCCATTTTCACCGTAAGTCAACATATTAAAACGATTTGGCACCTAATTCACAGTTCGTAGCCTTCTCGCCAGCCGTCACACAAAAAACGATCACTCGAACGACCAAACTCCCAAATATGATTGGGCTCCCAGAAACGGCATGCCATCAAACAGACTGTGTAGTTTCTCATTCGAGCACGGTATGCATTCCTGGAATAATGATGTCCTTGCGCAACTCAGTGTAGGCTGTAGGAAACCTTTCAGGACGCTGAGGATGTCCGAAATATGATCACTACATTCTTCGTCACATACAGCGTACTAAAATGGACGACTTCCTGTGAGATTGCTGCTATACTTGCTGAACCTTGCTGGAAGGTAGCAGGGTTGGTCTCTGCATAGGGTCGCATGTTCATCCACTTTAGGTGCATAAAATAATCAACGAGGTACTCGAGTCATCCAAGAGTACTGCCACGATCGACAAAGTCCATTCATCAAGACCTGGCAGCCGGATACAACCTCGTACGCTGTCTTAGTTGCATAATTCTACGAGATCTCACTAATTAAAGCGAATTTTCTAAACTGGAAACCGTGCGTTGTCAACAAGCAATTGTGGCAAATCTAACGATGCATAGAGTCGGACCATGTTATCACGAAGGACCGTGTACACAGACAGAATGTCCATGCGTCGAAATAGGCAACTGGTGCAGTAGTATGTGTCAATGCTCGCTCAATTGTAAGCCCAATCTGATCGAGGCGAGGCCCACGAGCTGACTCGACCCACATTGAGGTCCTCGACGCCCGGTCGGCTGCAAGTGCAAAGGAAAGTGTGACATCATCGACCAATGCGTCTGTAGAAGGGAGGACAGAGAGTGCGATCCTGATATCTGTCTTACCTGCAGACCACTCGCAGTTAAAACAGTATGCGTCAACAACAACATTCAACGTCGACGCAACGCAAGAACAGAAATACGACGTGCAGAGCATGGATGGGGTCTTTTTGCGCTCGAGAATATCCCACGCTTTGGTTGGATTGCACCCTATCTTGGGGAACTACACTCGAGCTGTACTGCCAACGTAAGGGAGATTGTGGCAAGACATTGCGGCCGCAACTACAACTTCACCATGACGTCGGAGATGCATATAGATGGTACTTCATGTGGAAACGAAACTCGCTTCATCAACGATCCCCGTCGGGCTGAGCGGGTTAATTGCGTGATTCGAAGTGAGCTTCCCATTACCTATTGAAGTTCTACTGACTGTGACTGTTCAGGGATCTGGGTGGACGGCCACTTATATTTTGGGATCGAAGCAAGTGAGTTCTCATATTATACGTAAATTGGGTGATCTCACCAACAATAGGCAAGCGCATCAAGCGTGGCCACGAGCTGTATCTCAGTTACGGCAACGACTTTTGGTCATAAGTGCTAATGAGAGCTTGATCAGCTGAATGAGGGTTGGTTGAAAGGATGTTTGCATACATTTACACGTACGTGCGAATATATCTACTATGGACACAAGAAGTGTTCCGTAAGGCAGGAAAAGAAACACAAGAAACATATGCACATGATGATTATAGACTAGTCACGCCAGCTATCTGGGTTATAGGCTCTTGGAGCAAAGTCTGCCGGTGGCTCATTTGAAAATGGAGCGGCGTTTGACTTCTGTGTGCGTCTCGCCAAGGAAGTAGCGCCAATGAACATATAATACAGAGGCTTTCCAGCCGAATTGACAAGAATTGGGGTTCTTGTCGCGCTGGTGACATTGCTGGGCTGCTGAGAAACTGAAGATGTGGACGGGTTCCGAGAGTGTGATCGGCGGCGGGAGCCGTGGTCAACTTCTGAGGGTGATCCTACAGATGGAGACTGCCTTGGGGTGAGACTTTGAATGGGTGGCAATGGGGATCCTGAGCCGGTCGGAGATGAGGAGCACAAAATGTGGTTGATCGAAGGGAGGCGCGGGGAAGGCGTTGGTTGGTCCGAATAAGGAGAGGCTACCGGCGAGTCATGAGAAGGCGGTCGTCGAATCAGAGCGACATTGGTGTCGATACGTGGAGGTGCCTGCTCTGTCCTAGAGCTGGATGTAGGCACAGAAATCGAGAGACCCGAGCTTGAGGCGGAGGTTGCAGAACGGCCGAGGGGAGGGAAGGGAAAGGATGTCGAAGAACGGACTCCGGATGAATGAGACTGGACGTGGGAGCGAGTTGATTCCCGCTCGTCTTCGCTGACATCCATTCTGGAGAAACTAGCCCGTCTCGTGGACCTACTGGCGGTATCTTCCGATTGAGACATATCATCGTCGCTCTCATTTTGAGCCCCTCTTTTGGCGCTCCCCGCACCAGGTGCTGACATTGGGAATTGAACTTTCCGCAAAGATTGACCTCCCTTCTCTAGTTGCCCAAGCACCCCGGAATCTGGAGGCTGAAAGGCACTCCGTGTAGGTGCTAAACTATGTTGACCAAAAGCGACGGCTCCAGTCTGGATAGACCACGAAGTGCGCTTCTCATGCGAGAAAGGAATTGCAGGTGCAGCAGGAGTCGCAAAAGAGCGACTTGTCGAGTCCGTTGTGAATCCAAATGCTCTTTTCTGAGGTTTACTCGTCTCTTGGGCCCGCGCAGAGGGAGGTGCCATGCGTGGCTTTGAGTCGATCTGGAACATTGGATTTATGGTATTGGCGACTTTGCGAGACTGACCCTTTTCCCCTATTTTCCTGAATTTATGCTGTGAGCTCTCAACGGTGACTCGCGATTTTTCGTGGCTAGGAGAAGAGGGGACAATCTTCCTCTTTCGAGTATCCGGTGGCTGAGCCCATGGGCTGTCGCTCTTCTCCTTTCCACTCGGGTTTCCGCTAATAGACATCGATCTTGGGGGCGGCGTGTCTTGTTTGGGAGCGATAGGTCGCAGACTTGTCCGAGGAATGTCTGCAGATACAGCCATGGAAATCTTTCGTGGCACTGAAACTGGAGGTTTCGGAGTATGTATGAAGGAAGTACGAAGTGAGGGATGGAGAAGACTATTATCGCGACTCATGGCCGAGGGCGGGTTTGCGTTCGATAGGGCGCTATCGGTCGAAGTCTGCGGTTTTGCAGATTCATTAACCGATTTATGTTCTTCGCTTGTGGACGGATGACGCAGCGGTTGGTTCTCACTTGCAGCCTCGGTCTCTGTGTCCATAGGCGTCGCAGGCTGCTCGGAGGCTCTAGCTTGTCTCTGACGGGGGTTTGCACCCGAGGCCCTATCCAGCATCTCGACGTCAGAAGTCGCTGTTCCAGTCACTGCGTCACGCATATCCTCGTCCGGATGCCCGGGGTCAAGAGGTTCATCGAAGGCATCGATATCAATGTCATCATCCTCTTCCTCTTCATCTTGGCCACTACCAATACCTGGTTCAGAGTCATCACCGCCTGGAGTGAGCCAAGGAGGTGCGGGTGTATTCGCATCGCCTTGTTTACGTGAGGGCGGCTGGCGCATAGCGACGACCATTCTTTTGTTAATCTGCGATGGCTTGCCGCCACCGTGCCGTGGACGTGAATAAGCGGGCAAAGATTGACGGTTCGAACCCGGCTGGGCATGACGAGGGCCATTCATGAAGACGGGTGTGGTCGAGGAGGTTCCTCCCAACGATGCTTGTGCAAAGGCGGAGCCCACTGGTGTTGTAGCAAAAGGCGAACTCGCGACCCCTGACCCACGAGCCAAACTCAAAGGAGCATCTTCCCCGTTTGTAGACGATCTGCGCGTGTGGCTCGTCGGAGGTGCGTCAGTGGGGGAGGTCAAAGTTGGAACAGCAACTCCGGGCGGTGCAGAGCCAGTAGGTGAAGGAGGTTTTCCACTTTCTCGGGTTGTTTCCGCCAATCGTTCTGCGGAAGCTGGCGACATTGATCTGGGTCGCGAGAGAGGCAGAGGGACATTCGTAAAGAGGTTCTGGTATGGGCGCTTGGAATATGCCCGTGCAGCGGACAGAGGGAAGGATGATGGTCCAGCTTGCTCGCCGCCACTCCCTCCTGATGAGATGCGTCGCTTGCTGTCAAAAGCGAGCAACATTGATCCGTCACTGTTCTCTGCTATGATACGGGTCGGTGGTGGAGAGTCTGTCGAAGAATCGTCTTCCTCTTCATCGTTTCCACCATTCTTGCCACGACCCTTTCTGGGACGTTTCGGGCCTGATGAATGGTTTGTCTTTGGCCGCACAAGAACGGAGAAAACCCACCTCCCACACTCTTCTCGTCAACTTGCCAAAGATTTCCAAGTCCAGGCTGATGGAGTGCTCGCTTTGTTTTCATGAACCAATTGTTGCTGCTCAGATTGTATCGTATCGAGTCCCTCCACTTGTCGTCCTTGGTGTACCACGGATATTTGGCTTCCAGCATAGTGTAGATTTCGGCAAGACTGAGAGCTTTGAAAGGGGAACCGAGAATCGCCATCCGCGTTATCAAGGCGTATGAATATGTCGGTTTCTGATCCACTCCACAGTCCTTGAGGAGGTGAAGACCTTCATGGAGAGTTTCTGCATCGTTTCTGTCCGGCAATCTGCCATTTACAGAGACTTTCGACGCTGCGGCCCCAATGATCACAATTTTCCGGCCGGATTTGCCTCCTGAGGAAGAATGAGTGATCTCCTTCGCCTAAATGAAGACCGTCAACTGACCTGCATCGGTTACCCCATCCCACGCGATCGGGTGCCTTGTGAGATGCATCCATGGCAAGGGCGTAAAGTCACTTGGCAGAATTTGTGCCAAGCTGACCTCCATTTGTGGCGGAGCCAGGGTCCAATCCGTGTCCGCAGTCGTGATCCAAGTTTCGACAGAGGCCTTGACAGAATTCTCGCCTCTTGTTTCTTCCTCCTTTTGATCTTCATTCCCCTGCGAAGTAGCCGATGCAGAGTTGCGCGTGGCCCTTCGAGGTGCGTCAGGCGGTGGGTAGCGCTTGGGCACATAAACTGAACTCGAAGCAAGGGGAACACTGTTTTGCCTTTTCGGTTGTTGATGCGGGGTGCCATTCTTGCTCGTAGTGCCTTCGCTCGCCGATGGGGTGGACCCCTGAGCGTTGACTGGCTCCACCTCCACGGTTGTTCTCTCTTGTACTGGCTCAGAGGAAGAGCGAGCCGTATCTGGCAGTAATAAAAGATCCTGGCGCGGTGTCTGCATATTTGAAGGGGTAGAGGCCATAAATTCCATCGGAGTGGCTGGCGGCTGGGGAAGTGGTGTGTCCTCTGTGGCAGGTGTGGGCATCTGCGCGAAATCTATGGACGCTCCCTGCATTTCGGGGCTTGGTAAGGGCATTGGAATGGGTATTTCGGGTGATGAATCCCCATCAGGATTCATGTCAGGCGATGAGGGTGTGATAGTTACTGCTCTGTTCCAAGCGTAATCTGGAGGGAGTTCGCTGACAAGTCTTTGCGGTGTTCGAGGCTGCTGCGTCCTCGAAGAGCCTCGAACTGCATACGCTGATATGAGTTCTGCGTCATCATCTTCGACACCAGATCCACGTCGCTTGCGTCTGTGAGAACGCGCACGGGGGGTTCTAGCTCGCAAATCTCGACTGGTTGCTTGCGGCGTTGCTGAGCGGCGCGAACTACTTGGATCCGCATCCATATATGAATATGGTGCGGAGATTGGCTAGGTTTACAGCGATTATTACGAGCGTTGAAAGGGACAAATAGGCGAGCTTAGATGGGTATAAGGTGAGGTTAGCGTGAGCGATGCGAATAAATTGATGATAAAACGGCAACTACTGGGAGCGTCAGCGCTGGGGCCTATAGTTTTGCCCGCCACAAAGAGGGTGCAAGGGCGAGTTGGACGAGAGGGGCACTCACAGTGCGTTAGATACGTACAGGACAGATCGTGAGGACGTTTATGAGTCGCGGTGGGAGACTCGGGACATCAAACGGGGACCGAGATTCACGCTGAAAGGACGAGACGAATAAGGCAAACGAATAGAGGATCGAAAAAGGGAGTTTGCAGTCTACATTTGGCGACAAAATGGTCAGCGTTTCAGTCACATCCACGGCCAGCCCACCGACGGCATCTCAGGCAGGAATGGCAGGCCTTGTACACGCGCCGCCACGGAACCGGGCTCAAAAAATGCCAGATTTGGGAGCAACTCCGCGTATAAAGTGCAAAAAGCAAGGAAAAGGGCAAGAGAAGACTCACCTTTGCGCTCTCGCTCGCGTCCGTCTCTGTTATGCTTGTCGAGGTTGTCTGCGCAGATGTCCACACCGCGCGTAGATATCGACAAGGAAAAACGATACGATGCAGGATCTCAAAACCAACAGGGCAGATGACAGCCGCTCGTGGTTGGGAGCAAGCAAACGGGAATCATAACACGTCAAAACATGCACATGCTTAGTGTCTGCAGTCAGATAAAGAGTGGCTTGGTTATGCAAAAACGATGAAAATACAGCATTAGTATTGTCAGCATGCTTTTAAAGATGACTCAGCGCGGTGTGGGGACTCTGGCCGGGGAGCGAGGATATATGTCTATGATCCGACATGAAGATACGCTGTAAACTATGAATCAGACTGTACAGTCTCTCCCAGGTGCGATTTCGTCTCCTCTTGCGCAAGCCACATCTGGTGATACAGCCCACCCTTGGCCAGCAGCTCCTCATGAGTTCCCTGCTCGGCGACATCGCCATCTTTCAGGACAATAATCAGATCTAAAGGGTATAAGAACATATCCAGCTCCCAACCAAACTTGACTCACCAGCGCCGACGACGGTTCGCAGCCGATGTGCTATGAATATACTTGTACGCTTCTTACTCAGGAGCGTGCTATTGATATTTCGCATGAGCTCTGCCTCTGTTTGGCTGTCAAGTGCCGATGTCTGCAAGAGCCTTTGTCAGTACAATCAGGCATGAACAACACCTCACTGACCGCTTCGTCGAAGAAGACAATCGGAGGGTCCTTGAGAAGCACTCTCGCAATAGCTAGTCGTTGTTTCTCTCCACCGGAGATCATAAGACCTCGTTCTCCGACCGTGGTGTGGTACGTTTTGGGCAGGCGTTGGACCGCATCGTGCACTCGAGCCATTTTGGCCACCTCGATAACCTGTTCATCACTGGCCGACAAGTTCCCGTAGCGAATATTATGCATGACATCTGCATGAAAGAGTGGTGTGTCCTGGGGTACGACACCAATCTGGGAGCGTAAAGAGGTTAATTGGACAGAAGAAATCTCTTGACCATCGATGAGGATCGAGCCAGATTGAGGCGGATAGAAGCGGAAGAGGAGTCGGAGTACAGTCGACTTTCCGGACCCCGAAGACCCCACGAGAGCCACCTTTTTGCCAGCTGGGATCGTAAACGAGATGTTATTGAGGATAGGCCGCGTTGGGTAGTAGCTGAAAGAAACATTCTTGAACTCGATATTTCCACCCTGACTCAACACCAGAGGTTTGGCATTCGGAGAATCCTGACACATAATCAACCGACAAAGAGAAAAATGGACCGGATTTTACCTCGATGATTCTCTTCTCGCCTTGGAGATTGTACAGTACCTCCATGTCCAAGAGACTTTGTCGCAATTCTCGGTAGATGGTGCCAAGAAAGTTGAGCGGCAACGATAGCTGGAAGACTAGCTGGTTGATCATGACCAGGTCACCCACAGTCATGGTTCCAGCGATCACCCCTTGCGCGGCCAAGACCATCATTGCAGTCAGGGCAGATGAAAAGATGACATTCTGGCCCGAGTTGAGATATGCTAGAGATGTTGCAATCTTGATAGACGCGTCCTCGTATTTGGCCAAACTCTTGTCGTATTGATCAGCTTCAAACTTTTCGTTGTTGAAATGCTAGAAAGTTCGAATAAGCTTGACTTCTTAATGAAGGTGGCAAACACACCTTGACAGCTTCGTAGTTGATGAGGGAATCGACAGCGGTTGTTGCCGCTTTATTATCCGCTTCATTTGCTTCTCGCCGGAAGCGAGTCCTGTGAAATTGTGAGCGGTATAAGAGCGGCGGAGTCGACGGCTCACCTCCACGATGTGGTACGAATGGTGAACCAAGAATAGCCCGCCATTGTTAGTAGGGTAATATAGGCAAAATTGGCACCAAAGTTATAAGTCTACCAGTCTCCGTGAGATTTGCTCACAGGTAAATTCAGCAGACTGACCAAGATGCCACAAACCATGCTGATCTCTAACGCAGTCGGCACGATATGAAAAATAATCGAAGTGAGAAGAAACGTGATGCCCCTAAAGACGTTGTCAGTAGAAGGCTACACTGGTTAGATCACTAACTTTGTTCCTCGGTTGATTGCCCGTGTGAGTCCTCCAGTTTGGCGAGTGAGATGAAACCTTAGATCCAAGTCGAGCAAATGTTCGAATGTCTTTCGGGCGACAGAACGAACGGCGTGCTGGCCTACTTTGGCGAATACAGCATTTCTCATTTCCGAAAACAGCGTAGCGAATATTCGCGCAGCGCCGTCTACACTATGTCAGCACATGCGTTTTCAGAGCATATGCTTACAGCTGAGGATTACACTTCCTGCAATGACCCACACCGACGAGTCGGGAGTGAACGGTACGTTGAGTACATCTACAATCTGCTTGAAGAACATTGGAACTTGTACATTGAGGATCTATAACACTATGAGTGCGATATAATCGATCAAAAATACTTACTTTTCCACCAGCTAACAATCCGAGCGCCAGGATAATTCGTCCTTTGGTACTCCGTGCATCTGGTCCCCATCCGGCAGGCCACAGATTCGATGCCAAGTTTCTTACTATCCTCCAATCCGCACTACGTTGTTCTGCTGCTGATTTGTGTACAGTGGCACCGCCCAGGTCAACAGCCGTTTTCTCGCCAGCAGTGCTGGGCGCTTTAGATGACGGATCAGAAGCGGTTTTCAGGGTCACTTCTTCTTTTGGGGTCGCAGAATTTGTGCCCAAGTCCTTCTTTGGTAGACTGTCTTCTGTCCCGGTCGAGGGAGGCCGCGTTGCGACCTGTTTCTGTGATTCAGATGGCGTCTGAGACATACTCTGATAACCTCGGTGGTGTAGCGACGCATTGAGACTCCGTCGAGGAGTCGACGTCTGCTGAATAAGGCCTGTCGAAGGCCGAATTACAACCCTGGTCACATAGGTTCTATCACATCTTCCAAAAGAGTAGATTGCGAGTCCAGAGCGGCATGTCGGGGGCCAACAGGATGCCACGGTGCGTCGTGCGCAATGTGTCAACGCAAGCATTGCGTTCCAAACAGCTCTTCCAGAGCCTTATCCACTCTTGTTTTGCTCAAGGACTTGTACACTTGCGGAATACAAACTCCGAAATCTGAGCGGCGATGGCGGAATCGGACGAAATTTGGACCTCGCTGCTTCCAAAAGGAAACTTTAGATACACTCCTTGCATGATGAAGGATCAAATTCTATGGTACCCGTTTTATTACAAGCTGTATCCGTATCTCACTTACCTGTGGATCTAGAGCTAGGGCAGTGACCAGAGCCTACCTAGAATAAAAGAGCGGATTCACACACGTTACTTATCATAAATTCATTGATATGTGAATTTGCGCAGACAGAAGGCAAAATCGAACGAGCTTTGGGCCAGAGTGCATCCAAACACGAGAGTTGGACTGAGTGAAATGCGACCATGTCTGTAGTCAAGTCTAATGATCAAAGTATACAAAACCCTGGGTGATGATGGCACCCGTTTTCAAAGAAAGCTGTTGTGTCACTGCCAATTAGTCGAAGTGGTAATGTTATCGAAATGTCGTGAACGAGAAAACGTAGACGATTGCCGAATCCTTATTTCCTCCTCATGCGAGACGGTCTACTTGGGGTATCCTCTGGTCTTCCTGGCCCTCCTGATCGCACGCTATGGCCAACGATCACACCTCCTGCACCAGATCCCAAGCCGTGACTAGAGGAGACGGACGAGGCTGAGCTAGAGCCGCCACTCCAGTGTCCAATAGGTGGCGGGATACCGTGTCGTGGTGGCCCCGTCGGTGTCACATTGAGATTGAGTCCTCCAAGCGATGAAACAGCTCCTGTCGACACTGGTGCAGATCCATTCGACGGGGACACCCCGCCCTCTCCACTTGGACTTGAGCGCGCCGCTGCTCTCGAAGAACCGCCACCAGAGGCAAAGATGGACGAGGTGGCCGGCCCTGCTCCAGCAGGTGATACAGAGCCAAAGGCGAGTGGACCAGCTGCGAATGCCGATGTTGGTGTCGTCGCAAACGATCCAGAACTGGCAGCCAGATTCGGGTTGGAGGCAAAACCAGACCCAAAGCCAAGTGGTCCTGTGCTAGGACCAGGGAACCCGTGATACGACGGCGAGAATAGGGCTCCACCGGGCGAGAGTCCGGCTGCAAACTCTCTCGGTGTTCCCCCACTCAAACTGCCGCTTGCAGTGGCCGCAGTTGCACCTTCTCCAAACTCCCAATCAGCCACGTCTCCTTCATGCCTTGAAGCTGACGCGCCGCTAGAACTAGAGGCAACAACCTCTTTCAATTTAGATCTTGAGGAGGTGCCCTCTCGCGATGGATTCCGTCTAGTTGGGGATGGAGAGTATTCCATGACTGGAGCAGGATACCCAGGAGGCGGCGGCGAGGTGAACTGAGCCTTGCGGTGGCTCTGGATGGAAATTTCGTGGTCGACGTCGTGGTGATCATCCTCATCGTCCTCTTGGTCATCATGGTCCATCATATCTTCATCTCCATCTGCTGGTCGTGGACTTGAGTCCCTTCCGTTATCGCTGCTATCCACAATGTGCTCATGATCGTCGTCGTCGTCTTCATCGTCATTGTCGTCCTGATCCATCGCAGTATTGTCTCGCGCATAGGTCGGTACGACATCAACGTCTTCCTCGGCCTCACTATCTCCCTCTTCTCCATCCACACTGCCCTCGCCGACCCATTCCTCTTCTCCGTCTCCCACAACACCTTCGCCAAAATCCCAGACGTCGAGGTAGGTTGCATCGTGACGATTCGAAGCTGCAACGCACCAGCGTCCATCAAAGACGACTTGCCAGACACCAGTGATACCCGTCAATAGATCGCGCACATTGGTCCCGTCGCGAATATCCCACATCTTGAGAGTTCCATCGGATCCACTGAGGATCTTAAATTCGTCGTGCTGGAAGCAGGTGATTGCACCGGTATGAGCAGCCAGAGTATGGAGGAGATCACCTGTCGATGGATCCCACACCCTAAGAGTCGAATCGGCGGCGGCTGAGACGAGGAACGAATGGGATAATCCGAGCAGTCCAACTAGAGACGTGTGGCCAGTAAGTACATGGACACATTGCCCTGTAGCAGGCTCCAGATGCGAACGGAACTGTCCATCGATCCAGAACAGGCTTGATTCCGCGCGTGGTCTAGGACAATGCTGTACACTGGATGATAGATAAGCATCTACCAAGTCGTTGGAAACATAAACTTACCCTTTTGCGTGTGTCCTGAAAGAACCCATTTGCAGACACCGGTAATGATATCCCAAACCCGGACGGTGTGGTCATAACTTCCAGAGACAAGCGTCCGCCCCCTGGCAGCGAGGGCTCTCACCGCACTTCCATGTCCACTAAGCAATCGAACATGATATGGATTATTATCCGCAACCTTGGAACACGTCAGACGATGTACCAATGAGAGCGTACGACATACCTCCACCTGGTCCGGACCCTCTTCCTCTTGCATAAAGAAGAAGGGAGGCTCATGCGCCTTTGGCAACTTCCAAACACGAAGAGTGTGATCTCGGCTCCCAGTGACGATCAGAGTCCTCTTCGGCCATCTCTCCCGCCTCACAACGTTGTTCTCCTCATCCGCATCATTGGTGCCATTGTCCTCCGTCATGTCGAGTAGCTCTGGTTTGACGATAGCCAGACACCGTACCGTGCTCTTGTGGCCACCAAACACGTGCGTGCATCTGCCCTTTTCCAAGTCCCAGATCCGCACAGTGCGATCCGTTGAGCCGCTCACGAGCGTATCCTTGGTCGCAGCCAGAGCCCAAACGCCTCCACCATGCCCTTCGAGAGACTTGACGAGTTGCCCGGTAAGGGGGTTGTAGACGTGGATAGAATGGTCGTCAGAAGCCGAAATGATACGATTATGCGAGAATAATAGGCAGGTAACCACCGAAGAACCATGTGCAGCAAAGGAAACATGTTTCGGATGTTGGTTCTGGGCCCATTGTGTCCGAGTGAGCTGACGAGATTTGAATAGAATCTTGTATGGATGAGGAAGCTCGAGGCTGGGTGATGGCGTGATGGCTGGTGTGTTTGAAATAGTAGAGCTGCTGGCGGAAGATGCTGAAGGGGAGGACAAAAGTTGACGTCTATGGCCGTGCGCATAGTTTGGTCTGACTCCACTCCTTACGGACCGGCGGTTCATTAGAGTGCGGGCAAATGCTCGCTCTGGTCCGCCGCCAAACCAACTCCCGCTCGATCTCAGCAATTCACGCCATAGAATGGGATCCGAGTCGATGATTGACATCCACGCCTTTGATACCCGCGTGCACCGCGCCAATGTTCGCCCAGGAAGGAAACTGAGGATGATAGAGACCAGTTCAGCAGGAAGTTGAGTAAGAAAGTCGCGGGACATGGCAGGCGAGAGCACCGAATGAATGTTTCGGAGAACAGGGAGCGGAGCCTGTCGCATGAGCGTAAGGAGAACGTGTGACTGCAGATTAGGTGGAAGGAGCGTAAAATGCGTAAGGAGAGATGGCAGCGTGAGGAGGGTCGTAAGTTGGATATCGGGCTGGAGTGGCGCGGCATCTGTATTCGTTGTGGATATCATTGACGACGTTCTCGAGTCCAATACCGAGGCAGAATGCGTCGATGGGGGTGGGCTCGAGTAGTGATCGACGGCTGGGTTCAAAGGCGCGCTCGCTGGCGTCGGGAGATGATGTGAGGCATATTGAGGACGAGGACTGGAAAATGACAATGGTGCAGGAGAGCCTGTTGGGGATGGTAAGGGTGAAGGCGGGGCAGCTGCACTAGTCGTCGATCCAGACGGACCACGCATATTAACAAAGTCTGGATTTATTTGAGCTCGCAGCCCATTCTGTACCCTTTTATCAGTACCGTGACCTCCTGGCGCCGCGACTGCTACGCCTGTAGCTGGATGATGGCGAGAGGGCGTCGTGGCCAACTCTACGCCATCCATCGCGTCGTCTCGTTTGCGCAGGCGATTAAAACGTTCGACGGCAGTGAGAATATCGACCTCCTCGCCAGGAGGTATCTCGTCCTTTCTCAGCATCTTCCAGCCACTTCCCGCTACAGGCTCTTCAGACTCCTGGCCATGATCGGCATCGGCGTCATCACGACTTGGACTGTCTCCGCTTGCATCTTTTCCGTGTGACGCCAGGCTGGGGATGACTGGAGCGTTGCGAAACGTCGCTTGAGCACCATCCGGGAAAACGAGGCTAAATTCTTGCAGACGCCGGGGAAGGCGCGCAGTAAGAAGCGGATACTGCTTGGGATCTGCTGGTACTGGAGGAGGTGGCAAAGCAGGAAGTGTAATGGGAGCATATGTCGTAGTCGTGACGGTCGTCGTGGTCACCCTGCAAGGAAATTGTGAGCCTGGCATATCAACAATCTTATGCATAAACAATACCCACACTTCTGTGCGGACCGACGGTGCCAGGAGCAGCGATGGGCCTTCTAATCCTGTGTTGGCCGACATGGTTGGTGTCCAACAGGCGTGCGGTAGCAAGCAACCGGCTGGAACCCCAGCTTGCGGTCAAACTCCAGTTACTAATTGTTAAACAAGCTCAGTATTCATTTCCTTTTGCTTGTTTGACCTCGACTCAGTTGCGACCCCCTTTCGCCCCCTTTACGCGTTATCTCCCTCTGCTGTGCATGTCGATCGATAAAGACCCTGAATAACCAAATCTATCATCTATTCCTTATCCTCCGGGGACCCTCGTTGTATCTCGTCTTGAGCCCCAGGTAAAGACGGTTCTCCAGACTTCTTTCCCGCCTCCCATGCAGATCTGCGCAGTGCCTTCTCCGCATTTCGTTGCGCAAGGGTCTTGCCTTGACTGCCACTTGAAGTTGCACTGGCTGTCGGTGTCGATGTCCCAGGAGTGGACACAGTTTCCCTCGAGTCTAGCGTAAATGTGACTGGACCTTCGTTGACGATACCAACGCTCATCATTGCACCGAATTGGCCGTCTGTCGTCGGTCAGCAACTGGAGGACCCACCTAAACAGGTTCACCTTTGATCTTTGACGGATCGTAAAGTGCGCCCATACGCTCCAGGAACGTAGCGTACATTGACTTTGACGATTCGGCAGCCTACAAGCTTGAGTAGTTGGAAAGAAGAAGACAAAAAACGAGCCTACCATGGCTTTATGAAAGTCTGGTTTGTTCTTCACAATCTTGGCAAATAAAGTAAATTGCGACACGGAGAGAATCTCCCCTCCTCGATCTTTGACGCTGGCTTTCCATGCGCCACCACTTTTCGGATCCGGGAACGCTTTGAGATTGAGTCTGTACAAGTATGAGGTTGTGTATCTCCAAATCAATTTCTGTGAGACTCACATCTTGTTCGCGATCGTCTCTATATCGTCCTGCGTATCATCTACACTGCCAATATCGATCAACGAGACGGGTGGAAGAGGCCAAATAAAGCCACCGAACCAGTTCCTAGACCCACGAGAACCATTAATCCTTCGCCGATACTCGAGATCACCTCCGAGTTGACTGCGATAGATAAGAACATACAATTTCCATTACAAACTAGTAGCTGACCTGTAACAGAGGCCGAAGAAACCCGCTGGATGATGGCACGCATTCTTCGTGGGCGAGTTCAACCTTGGTACCCCCTTTGACCTCCCATCTGACATGGTTCGACGTTAAATCTCAACATCTTCCTCTATAGATGATGGAGTGATAGAGAAATGCTGTGTTCAACGCTCTCAGACTCGTCCACATGGTCTACCCATTTGATGACTTGGAAATGCTTGGCTGGAAGGCCGTCGATGGGCAGCCTGGAACGGTGACAAGGTAAACTATCTCATTTTTAAACACGTATCTTACGCTTCTGGATGTCCAGGCCTCTAGCAGGAGCGGAGCTAGTTCTTGACCAAGTCAGGAGGTTGAACGACGGGCACGTGAAAAAACCAACTATTGTTCATTTACTGATTTTCATATAGGCTAAACGACCTGTCGAGTGGTGTGCTTATTGACCATGGATTGCCCTTGGCCGAACTACTCGATCGAATCTCGGAGAGCTGGCTCCGCCTTCGCTTTCACAGTCCTCTCATCGGCGCTAAAGTTTATCATGATTCAGATCCAGAGACTTTGGGATCATGGGTGTACACTGCGGTCACACTCGAACAGGCCAAAGCATGGCTCCAACAGTCGCTCCACTTTCACTTCTACCCGAATGGTCAACTTACAAGTGAAGCTGTCGAAGAGTTCGTTTCTGCGCAGATAAAAACAGCCTTGCCGTTCGACGGCAAAGGAGATGTGCTCGTTCATGGACATATTTTGGTAGAGCGTTCATCAGGCAGAATGGCAATCGTGATTCATGGAACGCACGTCATCTTTGATGGGCCAGGTACGCAATTCAACCATACTCTACCCGCATTGACGTATCGATAGCCTTGCTGGACTTTCTGTATCTCTTTCTGGAGCATATTACATCTCCACATAGTTCTACCCCTAGCACCGAGCTAGACTGGGGAACAGAGATGTCAAACCTTCCTCCACATCCAGTTCATCTTGTCGGAGGTGCCCAAGATGGGTGGGAAGCTGAAGGCATTGCCATGCTCAAAGAAATGGATCTCATCCTCGGCGACGAGAGGGTATTTCGTTAGTAGACCTTTTCTCCACGACGACTAACACTCGACTAGGGCTCGCATACTCTTCGTCCTAGTCGTCTCCAAGTCGCAGCGGTGGGGACAGTCCAAAAGGTATACCATTCTTTTGACCACGAAGAAACGTCTAGTACGTCAACTGGTACAAAATACCGACGCTAATGATCACATAGAGATTCTATCGAGCATCAAAACTCTGCAAAGTACGGTCACAGTTGCATTAGAGGCAGCCCACGTCCTCGCCACTCTCAACCTTCACGCCCCGACTCATTACCAAGGGCGTACAGTTCTTTTTCCGTCCATGTACGTTACCACCTGACAGCTCTGTCGATCCAATTCATCCTCTATTCAGCGTCGCACTTCGGCACAAGTTCTGCGTACCATGGAATAAGCGCAGTACCGTAGTAGGCACAGGGAGTGCCGTCCCGATCACCGTCACGCACAATCTACTCCAACATGGTACCGAGCGCGAAAAGTTGCTCAACGCAATGATAGATATCAAGAAGCAGTACACAAAGTGGCTGAGCAATCCGCATCATCCGTTGATTGTTCCCGCGCAGCAAGCTATGAATCCTATCCGACAGAAGACCACGAAACCGGATGCCGAGATTACGAGTCTAGGTGTCCTAGATAGAAAGTTGCCAATCGTCTGGAAAGGAGAGGATGGAAAGGATGTTTTGGTGATCAAGGACTTTTCCTTGTCATTGCGCAGGACGACCCCGGTATTGTATGTACAAGCTCACCAATTGCGGAAAACAAGGGTGCTGATGCTACGTAGGATGACACACAGTTGGACACTGAATGGGTCTCTGAGGATTCAATGCCAGGGTAGTGACGTCTGGGATATTGAACAGATGCAACGGTTCCTCGATGAAATTGTCCGCCTCGTCAGGGTACTCACATTCACGTCTGTATCGTAGGAGTACAACTCGAATGTCAATATTGAAACTTAATGTTACAGTTTTCGAGACATGAAGACGTTGAGCACGACCACCTGGCCGACAATAAGCTCAGAGTGAGCTCTTGATCCATTTGCCACCATCCAGAGCTTCGAGATATGGCATGAGATCCGACGTCAAAAAGTCACTTGCGCGGTCAGCCTTGACTTGGGAGATCATGTACTCGACTGCTATGGCAATCTGCTTGTCTTGTACACCAGCGACGAGCGATTTGACGTTGGAGGCTACCTCGCGCAACACGCCCTCAACATAGGATGCCGTGATAGGGTGTCCAGTATCCTGTAGCAAGCCGAGGTGAGCGAGCGGGTGAGAGAGAAAACCATGGACATACGAGACGAGCTTTGTGATAGACCCATTGCCAGAGTTGCACGCGCGCAATCTCCGCTGTCGCAGCGTCTTCCATCAAAAAGTTGAGTGGGATACAGCCGTTTCCAGAGATCCACGCAGCACAGTAAGCCAACGCCCTATATTGCTCGTCAGTCCTGATACGGTCCAATCACCAAATATACATACGCAGATGCGTTGCTCTTGACACCGTCATGGGTGATCTTGCCGGGGACAGATGAATTGAGGAGGTCCTTTGGTGTGACGACGACCTCTTCGCGGCGGACGTGGTACTGATTAGGACCGAGCATGTGCTCGTTGAAGACATCCATGGCAATCTTGTTGATAAGCGGGTGTGCAATCCAGGTACCGTCGTGGCCGGCCGTCACTTCGCGCAACTTGTCCGCACGAACTTTGGCCATGGCCACCTCGTTGGCCTTTGCGTCACCCTTGATCGGGATTTGAGCTGACATGCCACCCATAGCAGCCACACGGCGTCTACGCATCAACGTCAATAAGGATTGGACAAGAGAGAGGGAGGAGCGTACTTGTGGCATGTCTGGATGAGAAGACGAACGTATGCGTCCATGAATCCAGATTCCATTGTCACGTCCTTTCGATCAGGAAGGACGGCCGTCTTATCGAGCCTACGCTTTTTGATAAAGCTAAAGATGTAATCCCATCGTCCGCAATTGAGTCCACTAGAATGATGTCTCAACTCGAAGAGAATTTCTTCCATGTGGAATGCGGCCGGGAGCGTCTCGATGAGCACAGTGGCGCGAATGGTGCCCAGGGGGATTCCTAGATAGGCTTGGGAAAAGTTGAAAATGTCGTTCCAGAGACGAGCTTCGCGGTAGTGCTCCATTTTTGGGAGATAAAAGTATGGCCCAGATCCTCGTGCGATGAGTTCCTTGGCGTTGTGGAAAAAGTAGAGAGCAAAATCAAAGATGGAGCCGCTCATGGGCTGGTGGTCGACGGTGATGCGTGGCTCGTCCAAATGCCATCCTCGTGGTCTATACAGTATAGGTGAATACGCGAGAAGCTAGATACTAGATGCGCGTACCGGACGATAAGGGTGGCCGGCTTTTCCGTGAGCTTGTACTGCTTGCCGCCTTGCTCAAAGTCAATCTGGCGACGAATGGCGTCACGGAGGTTGACTTGTCCATTGAGCATATTCTGAAACGAAGGCGAGTTGGAGTCTGTAGGGGGTTGCATGTGAATATGGGCGTGCAAAGTACGGGGTAAGTCATGACGCGAACCTTCGAAATCGGCCATGAATGTCTTTGCTCCACTGTTGAGGGCATTGATGACCATCTTGCGGTCCGTGGGTCCGGTGATTTCCACCCGTCTATCTTCGAGTCCTGGGGCTGGGGGAGCGCATACCCACGAAGGGTCGGCACGAATGTGGGCAGTCTCCGAGGGGAAATCGAGCTGTTCACCACCGTCTAGTCGCTGCTGAACGACGTCTCGTGCATCGAGGAGCTAGCCGGGGGGGATGAGTAACAAACTACGAAGGGTAAAGGAGACGTACAGCAAGCCGTGTTGGGTTGAATGTCCTATGAAGTGCAACGAGAAATGCAAGTGCAGGTTCTGAGAGAATATCCGACTGTGCACCTTGGACGCGGGCTGGCTCTTGTCGTCAGTTGGTTCATCATCGCAGCTTTTGGTGGGTAAATGACAGACCGTGGATCTGGACGCCTTGGGGCATGGTAAAGGATGATAGAGGCAGAAAGTAGAGGCAAAAACTGGAACCAGATTCTGCCGTCTTTTATGGGCCTTTGCCATTTTCATGCGGGCTTCCGCACCGGGTTCGACCGCCACTCCGCATAACAGACGGCGTGATTTCGTGACCGGATCATCGACAAGAAGCACGGAGAGCCAGGGATGTTCGTGGTGGCAAAGAGGACGAAGGAAGATGTTGTGTAAACGGGTCTAGGGTCAAGTATTGATTAAGTAAGTCGACCGTCACCCCAAGTGTTGACCAATGATCAGAGAACAATAGTAAATGATCAGATGGATTAGATGAACACGATGTATACCCACTATTTCCATCCTAAACAGCCATTATAGTCCTTCCGCCTCCTGCCTGGCACGCGTCCGACGCGCGGCCGCCGTTGATTGGTCTACCCCAGAAATCGACTGACCCCAGCTCCCGTTTGTGTCTCTTGGACTCCTACCACGTCCTCAAAACACGCTCGTACTCGTTCAGATCATCACGAGCAGCTCCCTTTTCCCCCTACATAGAGCTCGTACGTTTCTAGTTGCCAAATGACCGTCCACAACGGTTCCTCGCTCTGCGCAGGCGAGCTCGACTCGCTCGCAGTCAGACCACTCGCAATCGCCCATGGATCCCTCAGGGTACGTCTAGATTCGTTTTTGACGCGTCCAATCCGCCCTAATCACCCTCCAGGTCGCTGTTCCCGTATCCACCTCTAATGGCGACTGGGTCGCCGCAGAAATCGTCCGAGAAGAGTTTTTACATTCAATTAGTACTCTAGAGCCCCCGACACTCGCCCACGACGCGTCCCACCAAGATCTCGTCGAAGCAGAGGCAAAACTTCTCGCAGATTTTTTGTCCTTTGTCGCCCACTACGACCAGTCGCGTCTTTGCACGGACAACCTGCTGCTTGCATCCTTGCAGCACTTTACAAGCACGTATCTCGCTTCGACCGACGTCCATTCGTTTGTCGCAGCCTTTGAGGCCGATACACGCAAGTCTGTCCTCACCTCGTACTTTTTCGCGCTTGCGAAACTCGAGGCAAACCCAAAGCTTCCCGCGCAAGACGTGCCTCGTGCCCCTGCATCCGCCCTTCTCTCTGCCGCGACAGAGGGATCCGCCAACATCTACGGCTTGTTCGGCGGCCAGGGCACCAACGAGGTCTATTTCGATGAACTCCGCTCGCTCTACGAGATTTACAAGCCATATGTCGGCGCACTAATCGCCAACGTGTCTGCCAAAGTCCTCGTACCACTCGCGACAAAGGCCGAACTTGACGGCCATTCATTCTACTCGTACGGCCTCGATGTCGTGGCATGGCTCGATGGCTCTGCCCCAGTCCCGCCTGTCGATTACCTCGCATCGATCCCCATCTCCTTCCCTCTGATCGGCCTCACCCAGCTCGTCCAATACCTCGCGTCGTGCCGTGTCTCCAATCTTCTCCCAGGGGATATGCGCAAAATTCTCAAAGGAACGACCGGACACTCGCAAGGCATCGTCTCTGCTGTGTGCATCGCTGCCTCTCAGTGCCTCGATTCGTTTGAGACAAACACTGAAAAGGCACTTACGTGGCTGTTCTACAGTGGTCTCCGTGGCCAAGAGGCCTTCCCAGTGCTGGCTATTGACCCAGCGCTGGTCAAGGACTCTGTCGAAGGAGGAGAAGGCGTGCCTTCGCCCATGCTTGGTGTGACTGGGCTCGCCCTCGATGTCCTAGAAAAGCACATTAGTGGTACCAACAAGTATTTGCCAACCAACGCCCGCATGGCCATTTCGCTCTACAACGGTCCACGAGCATTTGTCGTTACCGGCCCAGCCCGCTCGTTGTACGGACTCGTCACTAGCCTGCGCAAAATTCGTGCACCGTCGGGTCTAGACCAGAGCAAGATTCCATTCTCGCAGCGCAAGGCCGTCTTTTCGGTCCGCTTCCTCACTGTTGGCGTGCCATACCACAGCTCGTACCTCGACGGCGTCACAGAAAAGGTCTTTGAAACCGATCTTCAAGGACAGGAACTTTGGACTCCGGCAGATCTCGCAATTCCAGTCTACCACACTGAAGATGGTACATTTCCTTTTTCTCCTTTGCTCAACTGTACTCACTCTCCCCAGGCTCTGATCTGCGTAGTCTGTCCACGTCGCTCACCAAGTCGCTTTGCGACCAAATCTTTACGATGCCCATCCACTGGGCCAAGGCTACTGGGTTCCCAGAGACAGCCACGCATGCCGTCGACTTTGGACCAGGTGGTCTGAGCGGCATTGGTGGCCTGACTGCGCGCAACCTGGATGGTCGTGGTGTACGCGTCATCATTATTGGTGAAAAGGGCAAGGGAAGCTCCGAGCTCTACTCTACGAGCGCTCCCAAGTACGAGGTCTGGTGGAGCAAGAAGTATGCACCACAGCTCGTCAAGACTGCGTGCGTACCTTTATATGGGATTATCAGTGAGAAACTTACCTGAATTTGTAGAGATGGTGTGATTCACATTGACACACCCTTCTCTCGTCTCCTCGGCAAGCCGCCGATCATGGTTGCGGGTATGACCCCTACGACGGTCAAGGCCGGCTTCGTGAGCGCCGTCCTCAGCGCAGGCTTCCATGTTGAGCTTGCCGGAGGTGGACACTACAATGCCAAGGCACTCCGCGCAAAGGTTGCAGAGATTCAGTCCAAGATCCCACCAGGCGTTGGTCTTACTCTCAACTCGCTCTACATTAACCCGCGCCAGTTTGGCTTCCAGCTCCCGCTTTGGCAAGAGCTCCGAAGGGAAGGTGTCCCCATCGAAGGCTTCTGTGTTGCTGCCGGTATCCCGAGTACGGAAAAGGCTGCAGAGATCATCTCCGGTCTCAAAGCGGCTGGTATCAAGCACGTCTCGTTCAAGCCCGGATCAGTTGAAGGCATTCGACAAGTCGTCAACATTGCCTCTGCCAACCCCGACTTCCCCATCATCCTCCAGTGGACTGGTGGTCGTGCCGGTGGACATCACTCGTGCGAAGACTTCCACCAACCGGTTCTCCAGACGTATGCCTCTATTCGCCAACAGGCCAACATCTCGCTCGTCGCAGGTTCAGGATTCGGTGGTGCAGATGATGTCTGGCCGTACCTCACTGGACAATGGTCTTCAGAGCTCTTTGGTGTGCAGCCAATGCCCTTTGACGGCTTCCTTTTCGCATCGCGCGTCATGGTCGCTAAAGAGGCACACACGTCGGAGTCTGTCAAGCAACTCATCGTCGCCGCGTCTGGTGTCGACGACAAGGACTGGGAGGGTACCTACACACGTGAGACTGGTGGTGTGCTCACCGTCAACTCTGAACTCGGCGAGCCGATTCACAAGATTGCAACACGAGGTGTCAAGCTATGGAAGGAATTCGACGATACAGTCTTCAAGCTCCCCAAGGACAAGCGCGCGGCATGGCTCGCGCAGAACAAGCAATCCGTCATCGAAAAGCTCAACCGCGACTTCGCAAAGCCGTGGTTTGCACAGAAAAAGGACGGCACAGTTGTCGAGGCCATTGGCGAAATGACCTATGAAGAAGTCGTCTTGCGGATGGTCCGGCTCATGTACGTCTCTCATGAGAACCGATGGGTCGACATCAGTCTCCGTAATCTTACGGGCGATTTCTGTCGTCGTGTTGAGGAGCGCTTCTCCCGTGAGGCGCGACCGTCCATCTTGCAGTCCTACCTCGAACTCGACCAACCACACGAGTTCCTTGCCAAGTTCTTCAAGACGTACCCGGCTGCGAGTGAGCAGCTCGTTGCAAGCGAAGATGCAGCCTACTTCCTTGCCATCTCTCAGCGCCCTGGACAAAAGCCAGTTCCTTTCATCCCGGTTCTCGATGCCGATTTTGGTGTCTGGTTCAAGAAGGTTGGTAAATTTGACTGTCAAGGGAGACATTCTGACCACGGCTTTTAGGATTCGCTTTGGGCTGCGGAAGATATCGAGGCCGTGTTCGACCAGGACCCACAACGTGTTTGCATCCTCCAAGGACCCGTGGCGGTTAAACACTGTGTCAAGGCCAACGAGCCCATCAAGGAACTCCTCGGCAACATTGATGAATCGCTCAAGTCCAAGCTACTTGCTCAGTACTATGGTGGAGACGAATCCAATGTCCCCGTCGTCGACTATCTTGGTAGCAGCATCCCGACACCCCCAGCCACTCAGGGTATTACCAAAAGCTCGAGCGAAGGCGTAACAGAGTACACCGTTGGTAAGAGCGTCCCGTCGCTCGATGCTTGGCTCGAGACACTCTCGGGACCGACGGTGGGCTGGCTCCGCGCTCTTCTTACCTCGTCCACAATTGTCCAAGGCAAAGCATACATCGACAACCCGCTTCGCCGTCTCTTCGCCCCACGTGAAGGCCAACGCGTTGTCATCGAAGGTGGTGACAAGCCGACCTCTATCACACTCTACGGAGCCGGCCGTTCGTTCGGACCTCACCCAGCCGATTTCGAAGCCGTTCGCGCCGTCTTTGATGCCTCGTCTTCGAAAATTGCTCTCACGATGAACGAGGAGCGTAATGGTGTCTCTGTCCCGCTCGAGCTCGAGTTCCAGTACCGACCAGATCAAGGCTTTGCACCCATTCACGAAATTGCCGAAGGAAGGAACAAGCGTATCAAGGACTTTTACTGGAGGCTGTGGTTTGGAGATGATCTTGCAATGCCCGCTCTCGAGTCACGCCAAGTGTTCGAGGGTCCCGAGACTCGTGTCGAGGCTGCGGAGGTTGAGCGTTTCTGCGCCGTCGTGAGGAACGAGGGTGAAGCGTTCAAGACTGCTCGTAATGGCACTGTACAGGCACCTCTTGACTTTGCCATCGTCACTGGCTGGCAGGTTTGTATCATCTTTACTCTCTCAACTTACTCTGACAATGTTACATAGGCGATCATCCAAGCCATATTCCCCGAGTCGATTGATGGCGACCTTCTCAAACTCGTCCATCTCTCCAACGAGTTCAAGATGGTTCCGGGCGCCACCCCCCTGCTCGCAGGCGACGTCTGCAAGTCCCAGGCCCGCATTTCGTCAGTTTCGAACACGGATGCCGGCAAGTCGGTCAAGGTCACCGGTTTTGTCATGCGAGATGGCAAACCCGTGATTGAGGTCACGTCTGCGTTCCTCTACCGTGGACGCTTCACCGACTACGCCCAAACCTTTGACATTGTCGCCGAGGACGACTATGTTGTCGAAGTCGAGACCCATGCCGACGTTGCAGTCCTCCAGAACAAGGATTGGTTCCATTGGGATGACGACACCAAACCGCTCCAGGCTGGTACCCGTCTCATCTTCCGCGTTGTTTCGGACTCTGTCTACCATGACAAGACTTCGTTCACGTCCGTCGAGGTCAAGGGTCATGCGTATGTGCGCAATCAACTCAAGGAACTCATCCAAGTCGCCACGATCGAGTACTCGGCCGGACGTACCTTTGGTAATCCCGTCGTCGCATACCTACAGCGTCACGGTAAAGCGCAAGGACAGCCTGTGCTATTCGAGAATGGAGGATACACGCTCACGAGCAGTGCAACGCCTTCGACGTTCCGTGCTCCCTCGACCAACGAACCATACTCCAAGATTTCGCGCGACTTTAATCCCATTCACGTCAACCCGTACTTCTCCGACTTTGCGAATCTTCCTGCGACGATTACGCACGGGATGTGGTCTAGCGCTGCGACGAGGAAGTTTGTCGAGACAGTCGCTGCCAAGGGTCATCCTGAGCGTGTATCGGGGTAAGTCTAGCTTTGAACCTGTCTTCGCTCTGACACTCGTTATAGCTACAATGTCAACTTTGTCGGGATGGTCATTCCGGGAGACGAGTTGACGGTCAATCTCAAGCATGTTGGCATGAAGAACGGCAAGATGATTCTCAAGGTGACGACTACGAACCAGCGCGGCGAAAAGGTTCTTGAAGGAGGCGCTGAAGTTGCTCAGCCGGCGACTGTCTACGCATTCACCGGCCAAGGTTCGCAAGAGCCTGGTATGGGTATGGAGCTCTACGCATCGTCGCCTGCCGCTCGCGCCGTCTGGGACACTGCTGACGAGCATCTCCTCGCCGTCTACGGCTTTTCCATCATCGACATTGTCAAGAACAACCCAAAGACGAAGACGATTCACTTTGGTGGGTTCAAGGGCCAGGCCATCCGCGAACGATACATGACGATGAGCTACGATGCGCTTGACAAGGACGGAAACGTCAAGACGCTCCCTCTATTCGCCGATATCGACATCCGCACGCCACTCTATACCTTTAGCCATCCCAATGGTCTGCTATTTGCCACTCAATTTGCGCAGATTGCACTCGTGGTAACGGAGAAGGCCGCATTTGAGGATATGCGCTCAAAGGGTCTCATCCAAGAAGGATGTGCCTTTGCTGGTCACTCGCTCGGAGAGTACTCTGCGCTCGCGTCTATTGCCGACGTCCTCGCCATCCCAGCTTTGGTCGATGTCGTCTTCTATCGAGGTATCACAATGCAACGTGCCGTCGAGCGCGACTCGCAGAACAGGTCCAATTACGCAATGTGCGCCGTCAATCCAAGCCGCATTGGCAAGAGCTTTGACGATGCTGCGCTTCGAGAGGTTGTTGATGGCATCTCCGCAAAGACGGGCCTCCTCCTTCAGATTGTCAACTTCAACGTCGAGGTTCGCCAATCTCAATTATTCATCTTTCTTGTGCTAATAGGAACCATAGGGTCAGCAATACGTCTGCGCGGGAGAACTCCTCGCTCTCCAGACACTGACAAATGTTCTCAACTACCTGAAGATTGAAAAGGTCGACATTGCCAAGGTACGTGCTCTGCAGCTTGGTATTCGTCTCCTGATCTCCTTTAGCTCATCGCCAAGTTCTCGCTGGACAAGGTCAAGGAAATGTTGGGCGATATCACACAAGCGAGCTACGAAAAGGCACTCGAGAAGCAGAAAGAAGAGGGATTCATCAAGCTCGAGCGAGGATTCGCTACTATCCCGCTTCCTGGCATCGACGTGCCGTTCCACTCTCGCTACCTTTGGGCTGGAGTTATGCCTTTCCGAGCGTGTACGTCTCGTTCGATTCCATGTAATACGTCTAACGCATCTATTAGATTTGTCAAAGAAGATCAATGCTTCGCAGCTCAACCCCGACATGCTTGTCGGTCAATACGTCCCCAACCTCATCGCCGAACCGTTCCAAGTCACCCTCGAGTATGCGCAAAAGATCTATGACCAGACGTCTTCCCCGACTCTGGAGAAGATTATCAACAACTGGGAGTCGGAGCAGTGGGGAGCAGTTCACCAACGTCAAAATCTGGCCTATGCCATCCTCGTCGAGCTTCTTGCCTACCAATTTGCGTCGCCTGTCAAATGGATTCAGACGCAGGACATCTTCTTCACCCAATACCACTTTGAACGTTTTGTCGAAATCGGTCCCAGCCCGACGCTGACTGGCATGGCGACTCGCACCCTCAAGGCCAAGTACGAGGCTGGTGACAACTCGGTCTCGCGCACACGTGCCATTTACTGCCACGCAAAGAACGCCAAGGAGATCTACTACCAATTCGAAGACGAGCCCGAAGCGGCTGCTGAAGAAACGACTGCCGCCGAGTCTGCAGCTCCTGCAGTAGCTGCAGTCGCGGCGGCCCCAGTCGCAGTTGCCGCACCTGCCAGCAGTGGTCCTGTCGCCCAAATTCCTGACGAACCAATCAAGGCGGTCGACATCCTTCTCGTCATTATTGCACAGAAGTTGAAGAAGAAGGTCGAGGAGATCCCAGTGACCAAGGCTATCAAGGACCTTGTTGGTGGTAAATCTACGCTGCAAAACGAGATTCTGGGTGACCTCCAAGCCGAGTTTTCGGCCGCGCCAGAAAAGGGTGAGGAACTCCCTCTGGACGAGCTTGGTGCTGCGCTCTCAGCGGGTCACTCTGGAAACCTTGGCAAGTACTCGACGGGTATGATTTCGCGTCTCGTTGGCGGGAAAATGCCCGGAGGCTTCAACCTCTCTGCGATGAAGGCATATCTCGGCAAGCAGTGGGGTCTTGGAGCATCGCGCGCCGATGCTGCGATCCTCTTGGGTGTCACTCTCGAGCCTGCAAAGCGTCTGGGATCTGAGCCTGAAGCCAAAGCATGGCTCGATACCGTCGCGGCTGCGTATGCGAAGCAAGCCGGTATCTCGCTTTCGTCTGGCGGTGGAGGCAGCGGTGGTGCAGCTGGGGGAGGAGCTGTGATGAACAGCGAAGAGTTCCTCAAGTTCAAGGCGGAGCAAGAGGCTTTCGCCGCTCAGCATGTCGAGCTCTACATGCGTCATCTCGGACGCGACTCCCGTGCTGGTGGTCAATTGTATGACGAGGAGAAGGCAAACTCGGCCAAGCTTCAATCACGCCTCGACGAAATTGCTCGCGAACACGGCGACACGTACATCTCTGGTGTCCTCCCTGTCTTTGATCCTCTGAAGGCTCGCCACTTTGATTCGGCATGGAACTGGGTGCGACAAGATGCCCTTCTGATGTTCTATGATATCATCTTCGGTCGTCTCACGACCGTCGATCGTGAGATCACGGCTCGTTGCATTGCAATCATGAACCGTGCCGACCCAGCGTTTATCACCTACATGCAGTACCATATTGGCAATTGTGATCCGACTCGTGGCGAGACATACAAACTTGCCAAAGAGTTCGGACAACGCTTGCTCGATAACTGCCGCGAGGCTGTCG
Organism: Serendipita indica DSM 11827; assembly: GCA_910890315.1. NCBI lineage: Eukaryota > Fungi > Basidiomycota > Agaricomycetes > Sebacinales > Serendipitaceae > Serendipita > Serendipita indica. The sequence goes on along the minus strand of CAJVGD010000016.1, from coordinate 13,695 downwards.
GTCATCCACCACTCTACAAAGATGGTATGTAATAGCATTTTGGTCATTCACTCGTTTGACTCGTTCTAGTCAATTTCCCGACGGGTCCGTCCGTCGAGGTGACTCCTCAAGGCGACATCGTCTACAGTGAGGTTCCTCGTGAAGATTGTCGCAAGATGGAGCAATACGTCCAACAAATGTCCGGACCAAGCTCTACTGCACCATCCATCGACGTGAACAAGCTTTCCGCAAACCTCGCAAACCTGTGGAAACTTGTTCAAACGCAACCAGAGATCAGCGAGGAGCAACGCTCTAGGATCAAGAATCTTTACGACGGTGTCGTTCGTTCCCTCCACAAGGCAGCTCCGGATAGGCCCGCGCCACGTCCGGGCTCGCCACGCAGTCGCCGCTCATCGTCCCAGTTCCTTCGCCCTCAGATTCCTGTCCGTCCATCTGCAGTTCCAGAGGATCGTGTTCCTCTTCTCCATCTCAAGCGCAAGATTGGATCGCACTGGGAGTATTCCGGCAATCTCACGAGCCTGTATCTCGACGTCCTTACCGAAATTGCGACGTCTGGAACGACATTCAAGGACAAGAATGCTCTCCTTACTGGTGTGGGCAAGGGATCAATTGGAGTCGAGATCGTCAAAGGTCTGCTGTCTGGTGGTGCTCGCGTCGTGATCACCACATCGCGTTATAGCCGCTCGACCGTCGAGTTCTACCAGGATATCTATCACCGCTACGGCTCAGATGGATCCGCGCTCACTGTCGTACCGTTCAATCAGGGGTCACGTCAGGACGTCGAGGCTCTCGTCGACTACATCTATACTACGCTCGCCATGGATCTCGACTACATTCTTCCCTTCGCCGGTATTCCAGAGAACGGACGCGAAATCGATGGTCTCGATGACAAGTCTGAGCTCGCTCATCGCATCATGTTGACGAATCTCTACCGTCTCATGGGTGCCGTCAAGACGAAGAAGGCAAGTCGCAACTTTGTCACTCGTCCGACGCAAGTCGTGCTCCCTCTCTCGCCGAACCACGGTCTTTTCGGCAATGACGGTCTCTATCCCGAATCCAAGATTGCTTTGGAGAACCTCTTCGCTCGTTGGTCATCTGAGAGCTGGGGCGAATATCTTTGCTTGGCAGGTGCCGTCATTGGGTAGGTCTGACGCTTTTTTGCGATGATAAGAGACTTATAATTTGTGCAGCTGGACACGTGGAACTGGTCTTATGGGCCCGACAAACACTGTCGCTCAGCAACTAGAGACATATGGCGTTCGCACCTTCTCGACCAAGGAAATGGCGTTCAACATTCTCGGATTGATGCACCCACTTCTTTTCAGTATCACTCAAGTCGAGCCCATCTGGGCCGACCTCAGCGGTGCAATGGATCGACCCGACCTTGCCGAACTCACTACTCGTATTCGCAAGGGGTTGATGGCCGAGGGTGAGAAGCGTAAAGCTATCTCTCGTGATACTGCAGCCGACTACAAGGTCGTTCATGGTCAAGAGGCCGAACGAGTCCTCCAGACCGTCCAAGTTGCTCCTCGTGCCAATGTCAAGTACGACTTCCCACCACTTGAACCGGCATCATCACTCGAGGATCTCAAGCACCTCCGCGGTCTCATTGACCTCGACAAGGTCGTTGTTGTCACCGGTTTTGCAGAAGTCGGCCCATGGGGAGGTTCTCGGACCCGTTGGGAGATGGAGGCTCGTGGCGAGTTCACCATCGAAGGCTGCATTGAAATGGCTTGGATGATGGGTTACATTAAGCACCATAACGGTCGCCTCAAGAACGGTGAACTCTACGTCGGATGGGTCGACTTCAAGACTGGCGAGCCCGTCAGCGATGGAGAAGTCAAGAAGCGATATGAGAAGGACATTCTTGCTCATAGTGGCATTCGTCTCATCGGTACGCCGTGCTTTTTTCTCATGAACCCGACTAACTCTGAGCTCAGAACCTGAGCTATTCAATGGCTACGACCCGAAGAAGAAGACGTTCTACCAGGAGATCCAGCTCAACCACGACCTTGAGCCACTCGAAGTCTCCGAGGTCGAGGCCCGCAAGTTCAAGCTTCAGCACGAGGATAAATGCGACATCTGGACGTCACCTTCTGGCGAGTGGTTTGTCAAGCTCAAGAAGGGCGCAAGGATCATTGTCCCGAAGTCGTTCAGCTTCGATCGCCTCGTCGCTGGACAGATCCCGACGGGATGGTCTGCCGGCCGCTACGGTCTTCCCGATGATATTATCGCCCAAGTCGACCGCACTGCGCTCTGGGCACTCGTCTGCACCGCCGAGGCACTCACCATGTCTGGTGTCAGTGACCCATACGAGCTCTACAAGTATGTTCATCCCTCGGAGGTCGGATCAAGCTTGGGTAGCGGCATGGGAGGAACCCAGAGTATCGCGGCGATGTTCAAGGACAGACGCGAGGAAAAGGATGTACAGATGGATATCTTCCAAGAGACGTAAGTATCATCCCTCTCGCTTTGATTCACATCTCACTCGACAATAGCTATATCAATACCGTTGCCGGATGGGTTAACCTCCTTCTCATGTCTTCGAGTGGACCCATCAAGATTCCAGTCGGTGCCTGGTAAGCCACAAGTATCTCAGACTTATGCAGTCTCTAATCTTTCCCAGCGCCACTGCCCTCCAATCTGTTGAGATTGCCTGCGACACCTTGCTCTCGGGCAAGGCCAAGGTGATGATCGCTGGAGGCTTCGACGACTTCAGCGAGGAAGGTTCGTACGAGTTTGCAAACATGAAAGCTACTAGCAACTCTACGACCGAATTTGCAATGGGTCGCGAGCCGAACGAATTCTCGCGACCGACTACCAGCACTCGTGCTGGGTTCATGGAAGCTCAGGGTACTGGTGTCCAGATTCTCATGACGGCGTCGACTGCCATCAAGATGGGCGCAGCAATCCGTGGTATTGTGGCATTCACCTCGACCTCGACGTAAGCCTGCTTCCTATCCACAGATTCTTGTTGCTTACTTTCTGCAGTGACAAGGCTGGCCGATCTATTCCTGCTCCTGGACGTGGTGTTCTTACTATCGCTCGGGAGCTTACCCCATCTACTCCGCTTCCCCTCCTCGACGTCAAGTACCGAACCCGTCAGCTCGCTTTCCGCCGTAAACAGATCGCCCAATGGGCCGAAAATGAGCGCCTCATCCTTGAAGAGGAAGCCGAAACGTGCAAGTCGGAGGCTACTAAGGAGTTCATCGCAGCCCGCCTCGCGAATATCGAAGAGGAAGCCAAGCGTCAAGAGAAAGAGGCACTCGCTACGTATGGTATGCTTCAAGGAGCTGATCCTCGCATCGCGCCCCTCCGCCGTGCGCTCGCCGTCTGGGGTCTCAATGCGGACGACATCGGTGTCATCTCCATTCACGGCACGAGCACTAAAGCGAATGACAAGAATGAAACTCATGTCTATAATGACATCTTCAAAACGCTCCAGCGCACTCCAGGCAATGCCGTTCCAGTCATTGCCCAGAAGAACTTGACGGGGCACCCGAAGGGAGGCGCCGCCGCCTGGATGTTCATTGGTGTCTGCCAGAGTATCGCCACTGGTGTCGTCCCTGGTAACAGGAATGCCGAGTATGTGTCTTCTTGGCTTTCGAACCTAATGCTGATCTTCTCCTAGTAACATTGACATTGCTCTTCGCCAGTTCGAGTATCTCATGTTCCCATCGAAGACCATCCACACAGATGGCATTCGTGCAGGCCTGATGGTTGGTCCTTGCTATCATGTTCCGATTAGAGACTAACCAGATCAAAAGACGTCGTTCGGTTTCGGTCAAGTTGGTGGTAGCGCTCTTATCCTTCACCCTCGCTATCTCCTGGGCTCTCTCGACCCCGCTCAATACGAGGCGTACCGTGTTGCCAACCGCGCTCGCTGCCTTGCATCTTACAAGGTCATGAGTGAGATGATGATCACAAACTCTCTCGTCAAGATTAAGGATCACCCACCCTTCACCCCAGAGCTCGAAGGCGCTGTCTTGCTCAATCCTCTCGCCCGTGTCACTCGTGATAAAGCTGGTGAACTTTCCTTCCCTCCAAAGCTCACCAAGGCTCCTTCTGTCGACCTTGCCAATGTCACAGTCCTCACCGAGTCTCTCAATAAGGCCGGTGACAGTGCTGGAGTTGGTGTTGACCACGGTAGATACTTTTCCAAAGTCATGGAAATGGCGCTGACTCTGGCTACAGAACTCATTTCGGCTGTTCCTTCCGACAGCGAGACATTTGTCGAGCGCAACTTTACGGATGACGAAATCAGGTACTGCAAGTCACAACCCAACCCAGCTGCGTCGTTCGCCGCGAGATGGGCGGGTAAAGAGGCCGTCTTCAAGTCCCTCGGCGTTGCTTCCAAGGGTGCTGGCGCTGCGATGAAGGATATTGAAATCCTTCCCGACGACTCTGGTGTTCCGCAGGTGCGCTTGCATGGCAGCGCTCAAGCAGCCGCCTCGAGCAAGAAGATTACTAAGGTGCAAATCTCGTTGAGTCACTCCGAGGTATGTTCACCTTTCTATCGCACGTTCTCGAAGCTAATTATGCCGTAGACAATGGCCATTGCGTTCGCCCAAGCTACCTTCTAAGGGGACCGTTCTCGATCTTCTCTCCGTCATGTCCTCTTCCCTCATCTCTCTGTGTTATCTCCCTGTCTCGGTCACTGTGTCAAATAGATGTTACTGCTAATGAACTGTGTTTTTGTCCCTCCAAGTCGGCCCGGGTGCAGGTGAATGGCGACCGGAATGCGTCCACAACGGATGTTGAGAAGCACGCATTACGTGTGGGGTTCTCCAAGTTTGGAGCGCTTTATAACCCTCTCATGTTCCTCTCTTCGCTCAGATCACATCTTTCTTCTACTCTCCCGAGCATACGCTTTGCAAGGCGGTCTTACGCTGCAATGACAAAGCCAATCATCGTCGTGTTCGCCGCAACTGGCAAATCTGGATGTCTGTATGGTCTTTGTCGTTTCCAATGGCGGCTTATGCTCTTCAGCTGGAATGATTGACGCAATTCTCGACGACAAAGACCAGCAGTTTGCGGCTCGGGCTGTTACGCGAAACCCCAACAGCGAGTCTGCTCAAGGTATGTCATCTGATCTTTAGAAGCTTTACTCAATATTGGGTCTAGCCCTCGCGGCTCGAGGAGTCGACGTCGTCCAGGCGGATCTCAATGATCCAGTGACGCTTGCCAAAGTGTGAGTACCCTTTTCTCGGATTCTTCATTTGTCTCATTACCCTTACAGCATGGATGGAGCCTACGGCGTCTTTGGAGTCACAGATTGTACGTTCTCTTCGCGGTCTTCCAATCGATCACTCGCCCTAATGTCTTCATTATGTTGAATAGTTTGGCAAGCTTTCATGGCGGAAGAGAAACAAGGTAAAGATATGGTCGACGCGGCGCAGGGGTCAAGGGTCAAGCACTTTGTGTGGACGACGCTCGACCATTCAAAGTGGGAGGTTCCCCATTTCGAGACCAAGGCACGAGTGGATGATTATCTAAAAGGGACGGGACTTCCTCGTACATCGTACGGTTTCCCCGTTCTCTTCGCCGTGTTGAACTCACAACGAGGGATAGGTTGTATTTGTCTTTCTTCATCGAAAACTTCCGAAGCGGGATTCGCAAGACTCATAGTGGCAAAGTCACATTTGAGTCTGCATTCCCCACTGATGGAAAGCTGCCCGTCATCTCCGCTTTTGACATTGGATATTGGGCACTTGCCGCGTTCAAGGACCCCGATAGATGGATTAGTGAGTACTATACATATCATTAGCGGCATATACTGACTCGACGCTGGTAGACCAGGACATGAAAGTTTGTACAGAAATTGTCACTCCTCGCCAAGTTGCCAAATATGTCGAAGAAGCTTCGGGACATAAGGTGCACATTCACGAAATTGGACAGGAGCAATGGAAAGAGAAGAATACGCCTCAGTTCTCAGAGCTCTGGAGGAATATTGACATGTTCAACCATCTCGCAGATACTCCTGGGTTCAGAGACATTGAGCTCTCGAACAAGCTGGTACCACACGCAAGAAAGACAAAGGAACTGATCACTACTTGGGTTCATCAACTGGAGTCATCTTGAAGTGTCCACTGCCGCTCATTGGTAACCATGCTTGATCTTGTATAAAGCCGTAAAATGAACACAGTGAGAATTATCTCGACTCATCTGGATTCTGGGGCAAGTAAGCGCCTTAGAGAACAGAGCTGACATCACTATGGGGTATGAGATCTTATAGCCGTCTAACGCGGCCTTCATATTGAGAGCTTGGTTTCCTTACGGTATTTCCTAAAGAAATGATAGTGTCCCAGATGAGGTGAGGGAGAACCGATCCAAAAACTGAGAGGGTGTCATCCCCACGCAGGACGAAGGCGACCTGGCACGAGTATACTCATCAGTCAGGCTTCTCTACTCAGCTCTCGAACAAAGTGGGTCTCAACCAGTTAATTCAGGGAGACGAACATTTTCAGACATATAATCGAGACATGAGACAAAATCAGAGGTATCCCTCCATTAGGAGGGAGAGACCACACGGTCTACTTTGAACGAAAACGATGAACGAGTAACCAATGCCAGTGACCATTTAAATCCAACTTGAAAAACTTGACGCCTCTCCTACACCCGCCAACCTTGCGATGGCTGGCGAGATGCAGAGGTCTACTTTGAACGAAAACGGTGAACAATTGACCAATACCAGTGACCAGTGACCAGTTAAATCCAACTTGAAAACTTGACGCCTTTCCCACACCTGCCAACCTTGCGATGGCTGGCGAGATGCAGGCCGCGATGATCCCTTCGGTTAGAAGAAGCCCGAGCGCAGAGGAGAGGGCTTGACCGGTGCGGTCGTCTTTCCAGGCATACCTACACCCGGCAGTCAGCTCGTTCAGATGGTGGAGGCCCCGCTACTTACCAGACTTTCCGGGGCGCCCGCCGCTCATAGCAGGCTTCGGGACCGTGATGTCGGGGACAAATGCAGGATAACGTCCCGTATCCTTCCAAGGCGCATATAGATCAAATGTTGCCATATCAAATCCGGGAATCGTTGGTGCCAGGGTGCTGGGCGTTGAAGCCACTGTCGTTTGGGATGCCGCAGACGGTGGGTACGTCAACGGACCACGCGGGGGAAGCGGGATGACAATATTGGGAGACCCGTTGGTTTTTCCAGTCGCCAACTCTTCGTCCGCCTTGAGGCTGCGGCGATAGCCCATGTACCATTTGACAGTGTAATATGCACAGAGGAGAACCAGGGCTGCACCCATAAATGTGACACCTACGATCGCTGGCATAGCATCTTTCCCATTATCCCATTCACTATCATCCTGCGAGGGTTGATGGTTTGCAGAGGCGGCCAAAGACGGGACGATGGTGGGAGCGGTAGATGAGATCGCAAAATCGACATGAGACGTGGGAGCGACAAGGGTTTGACCCACGAAGACAGCTGTGGGAGGGACTGGGTCCCACATCGGAGCCGTGGAGCTGATCACGTCAGCAACGGAAGCCGCGACGGAAGCCTGTTTGGTAGTTGTAAAGTTAGCCACCGGAGTAAGATCAACTGTGTTATTTCCATAGGCCGAAGTGGACTCAGACGGGGCGAATGCCACCAGTGTCTCACCGACGCTGGTCATGTCGAACGCGGAAGAGGTAGACTCGCTAATATCGCCAGTGAGACCTGTTGATAGAATTGGAGAGATTCATTCGAGATATCAACTACTGACCGGCAGAAAAGGAAAGAGCTATGTTCCGACCGTGATGGGCTCCACAAGAGGAATCGTAGACACTGCAGAACACGTGGAAAGCTTCTGAGACGAAAATGACGCGTGAGCGTTGACCCTCTCTCTGTATGGTCGCGAACACTGACCTGCATCTAATTCAGGAGTGTAGCGCGATACGACGGGAAGATGATGGGCTGCAAGCAGACCAGTATTCTCGAATGAGAGGAAAGATACAAATGAGATGGTGTGGCCGATTGGTATGGGCACAGCGGCGACTCCAGCGAGGTGCTGGAGCGCTGCAACCAAGGCGCACAAGAAGATTGCGCGAATAAAGAACATATTTAGATGCTAGCTGAGGGTAATAGAACCCACACAGCAGGAAATAATTTTACTTGTTTTTTTCCAGACGGCTACGTGTGTGGTCCGGGACAAGATGCGTTTGGTGTTTGCTCACCACCGTTTGTCGTTTACATAGATCCACACTGATCGCTTTGAGTCGTAAAGAGAGACAGAATGTACCGCTGAGATGATTCTGAAGGACCGCCCGATTTCCTCCATGTACTCGCCGCGCAGCGGTCTCATCGCGCGATCAGCAGCGATCGTCTGCCGTGAGAGAGGGCTCCTGAGATCACTTTCATAACCCGAGTTTTGCTCCAATATCTCGTCTATGCTCTAGCCACCCGTCGATAGCCCAAGTCCGACAAATGTCGTTTTATCACGTCGCTGACCGCAAAATATCCAAAAAAAAGTGATAAAAGACTGCTATACCATATTGATCGCTTTATCTTCATATCAAGAGCACCCCCCTTCCTTTCGACATTGAGCAAAAGTTGTGGCAAGGCCGATGAGGGTCCAGCCAGAAGACCAGTAGACCATATGAATGTATTCAAATCGTTGAGAATCGCCAACCTCGAGAGCCTCTGCAAATGCGCCCAGTTGAGTTCGTCGCAGATCCAATTCGTATCGTACAGGCTTCAAACCTGTCTGATCGCAATGAAAAGGACCGTAAGCCGCTCTTCGAATATAGTCGCTCATTTGGGCTGAATGTAAGAGACTTCGCGGGTCGAATGAATTGATCGACTTCTCGCATAGAGACGGGAATAAGCGGAGATAAGCACCCTTGAAATGCGTCCAAAGAATCGTCGAGCTTGTGCGTTCGTCCCAAGGTCGAGGGGCTGAGCTCTCCAGGAATTGTTGGGCGACTCTCCGTCGAGGACGGCTTGATCATCGAAAGGAGCCGCTACTTAAGACGTCCAATATCACTGTCGCCAAGGGTCATTTCGTACGTGGTACGCTTGGGTAAATGCGCTAACCCATGGGCGCACCAACATCATGGAAGCGTTGTCTACGACACCTGTGGGCTCCAAAAGCCAGCATGATCGCATCGTAGAGCAAGGGCCATGTCAGTGAACGGCAGCTGACCAAGGCAAACCTTATTACGCACAGGAGCAACGGCCGCGCCTTGGGATGTGAATGTGCAAAGTATTGGCGTATACCGGATATCGCTGTACTGCGCTGCCAACGCTCAGGTTGCCACGTTCGGGGGTGAAATCTCGTGCAATGGTCAAAATGTAGGAGCAGAGATTTAGCCCAGTGACTGCAATTTGGGTTCCTCTTTGACTTAAAAGTCTAGATCGCATCGTATATGCATGCGCTCGAAATACCAGACTGCCGTCGCGGCGTCCCACGTGAAGATGCGGACCGTTGGTACAATATTTAAGACAGGGAAGAGACAAAGAAGTTGGGCGATGATGACAGGCAGTGCCGGAATGGCGTGGAGGGAGCGAGGCGATGGGAGATCGACGTACCCCACAACCTGAATCGAGCGACGGGATGGTGACCTCGAAAAGCCCTGGCGTGGTGATAAGAAACGAAGAGAGAGCAAGAAATGAAGAGAAATTAGAGATGAAGTAAGTAGAGTATCATGAACGCTCGTAGGAACCATACACGACGGTTGAGATGGAGAGTAACGACGAGTGCCGCGATGTGAAGCTGGAATCAGCAATACTGTATCCAAATTTACTTATTGTACGAACATCAACTGCAAGTGCATCTCGGAGAGGCGTCGGTGCTGGTCGAAGTGAAGTGTGGGAGGCGTACGTAGTGAACTCGGCGACCTACAGTACTAGGACCTCGAATCAGAGATGTAGATTGCAGCCATTGTAGACCACTCACCAACGCGAATGTTGTTCGACAATTGGACCACTGCCATCGTTAGCCGAGCATAATCAGCTCGACGCAGAGCAAGTGAGGGTAGTATAAGGGCGTAAACATCCGTAAAATGGCGCTTTCATGACACCGAGACCATGAAATAGGTCGAGGAGTGAGTCTACCTGATAGCCAGTACGAACTGGGGGTTCCTTCTCCGGCCCATAGACAACGTACGCCAGCGGTCTAAGACTCGAGGCGATGAGTATCTCGTAGTACATGCAACAAGCGACACTCACAGCGCATGCACTGGTAATAGGATGACTAGCAGGCTCAAACATACTTGGGCATTCTTCGAGTACGTATTCGAGAAGTCTTCTTGATCTCGAACTCTCTACATTGGGTTGAAGAGGGCCAGCTAGTACGGCTTTCGATTGTCGCGGTTCCAGCATCACAGCAAGTAGAGCGAGAGAGGACAGTGTAGCCACAAGCAATACGTGGCTGAAGTTCCACGGCAACGGGCGTGCTCAGAGTTTGCGCTAGATCGCGTCCGAGCGTCCAGATCTGGTCTCTCAAATTGCTGACAATTGGAGGCGACAGAAGGGAGCCAGATTAGTGTTCTTATTGCCAATCCGCGGGACTCGAATGGAGCCGTGGTCGACAAACCGGGATCAAATGACAGCGTTGAACTCCAGATGCCACGGGAAAGCTCTAGATCTCGAAGGGTCTGGCCCTTGGTTCATGATTGTCGCGCGGGGCCGAAGGTGGTGCGTTATGGTCGAGGCCAAGCTGGACTTTGACTTATATATACACCTCGGATGACCGGTTTCCAGCATCCTGTAGAGAAGCAAGTCCTGTTAGTAACTTGAGCCATTGTGAAAAAATGTCAGGCATTCGCTCGCGTCTGAAGAATATCTTCCATCATTCCAATCAGTCTGAGCCAGCCGCCGGTTCAAACAGCAGCCCTCTGTCAATTTCAAAGCTCTCTCGAAGACAGATTCCTCTGGATTTCTGGAAATTGCCGCTGGAACTGATCCTATTGTCGAGTAAGCAGGAGCCTCAATATACGTGTTCAGCTCACATTTTGTCAGTATTGTCGCTATCCATGGCCTCCAAGGTCACAGAGAAAGCACTTGGACAACAGAAAAAGGAGTTTGTTGGCTACGCGACTTCTTACCTTTCGACTTGCCTAACGCCCGAGTCCTAACCTACGGATACGATGCTGACACTCGCAGTCGAGAATGCGTGTCCACTCAGACGATGCGTCGACACGCTGAGACCTTCGCCCAGGCACTTTTAAGGAACCGCAAGGAGGCTCCTCGAGTAAGTGAAAGAACACTGTTCGATACATCAGCTAAGAGTACTGGTAGCGACCAATCATCTTCATAGCTTACGATTTAGGAGGCATAATCCTCAAATGGGTTCGTAGCATTGAATTTTCGAACATTCTACTGACGATGCCGTAGGCCCTGGTAATCTGCCACAACCAGAGGTTGGATTCGAAATGCGATCTCCGGGATATTCTCATATCCACTCATGCAATCTTATTCTTTGGGACCCCACATTTCGGCATCGAGGACGCCGCCCTGCTCCAAGCAATCAATCGACTAGCTTCGTTGTACATGAAAACGACGAGTGACGTCCTCAAAGATCTGAAATCGCAGTCATTCGAACTGGAGAATGTTCAGAGTCTATATGTCGCCGCGAGCGAGAAGATCAACTGCATATTCTTCTGTGAAGAGTACGCGATGTCCGGGATACCGAATCCGGAGGCTTTGGTAAGCGCATTCAACCTCAAGAGAAGTTGCTGACCGTACGGTAGAATGTACAGTATCCTCACGCCACAATCCCCGGCGACCGCAACGCGAGAACGATCACCCTCAGTTCCAATCACGGTGAACTGGTCAAATTTCCAGTGAAATCCAACGTGAACTATGAGGCAGTTGTGTACTATTTGAAAGACAATGTCACCACTGCATCCGCCGGAGTGAAGGAGAAGTGGGTGATAGAAGACGGCTGTCGAAGTTTGTAACTCTTTCTTTCCTTTGCGTAGCTAATCAATAAGCAGGCGCTGCCAAGGGAGAACTCATTTCCCATGCGATCATGCTGCCAAAACGACGGCCACCGGTCTCAAAGTACTATGTCGAAAGAGTTGAAATCGAAGCTCTTATGACGGAAAAGCTACTCCCGGGTGGTCCTGTGCAGCATCAACCAAGATGCATATTGCACGGACCACAAGGAGCCGGGAAAACTCAGCTTGCAGCGAAATGGACAAGAGACCACGAGAAAAGGTGCGGCAATATTCACAACCGGAAATGCCTAACTCCCCCTCAGCTTCACCCGAGTGATTGTCGTCGATGCCTCCAGTCAAGTGCAGCTGGAAGCTGACCTGGAACGTTCGATTCGTTCGTTGGGTCCTGAATTTAGCAAGATGACCTGGGAAGATGCAGTTGCATACCTGGATGATAATGAGAAAGGATGGCTGCTCTTCATTGACAATGCAGACTCGCCAGACCTCAAGCTTGATCCCTACCTTCCAAATTCTGTTCATGGGACAATGATCATTGCGACTCGAAACCGTGGATATATCGTCCACGCACCAAACGGCTTAGTCTCTGTTGGTGGCCTCGAGGAGGGTGAAGCCGTGAAACTCCTGCACGCAATCGCCAATATTGCGCCTAAGTCCGACGCCCAATCTCTGGAAATTGTGAGAGAACTGGGAATGCTGGTGTTGGCGATCACTCAAGCTGGAGCATGTATCCGAATTACACAGCGTCTAGACACTTACTTAGACGCCTTTCACAAACAAAGGGCGCACATCACGGGCGTCGAGTCTGCTGTTGACACAGATTGTGCATTCTCGACACGTACCGCGTTCGACCTGTCCTTCCAGCACCTACCGACGAAGACACAGGAATTCATGAAATTATGCGCATTCCTCAACCCCTCCCACATTCCATTCGCTCTCTTTGAGCAGTCTAGTAGCTCTCATTTTACCGCAAAAACGGTCTTGGAGAGTTATCCCCCTCAGCAGAGCGACAGAATCTTTATATCAGATCTGGAGGAGATTCTAGGGCGGACATGGGACGAGATTGCGTTCCGTATGATCGTAGAATCGGCCTCCCGGGCGTCGTTCATCAATGTGTCCACTGATGGCCTATTCTACACTATCCACCCGGCGATTCAGGGTTATATCAAGGACAGTTTTGGAGAGGAGGAAATAATGAAGTATACACGTGCTGCAGCACAACTTCTACTTGGCGCAATGCGGTCGTTTGAGAGTACTACTGCGCAGCGATGGCAACTACTCCCGCATATTAACTGCATCCCTCGATCCGTGCAGTCGGAGAATGTTGCCCACGCGTTGGCGTTCCATGACTTCTACGACTCCTTGGGAGATTGGAAGGCGTGCCAAGATTTATTGAGGCCAGTGTTTTCCAAAGTTCTAGGGACTCGAGGCCAAAGGAACGAAATCTCAATATGGTTAATGGAGAATCTGGCCCATACACTATCCAAGCTTGGCTATTTGCACGAGGCGGAGAATATGCAGCGAGATGTATTCTCTCTACGGCTTCAAATGCGTGGAATACAGGATCCAGATACCGCAAAAGCAATGAATAACCTCGCAGATACTCTGCATCAGCTTGGGCAGTTAGAAGAAGCGGAGAAGATGAAGCGCGATGTACTCGCTCTACGGCTCAAGGTCCTCGGACCGAGGCATCTTGATACTATTACCACAATGGATAGTCTCGCAAGTACATTAGACAAGTGTGGCCGGTTGCAGGAGGCGGAAGAAATGAGGCATGCTGTACTCGCTCTACGAGTTGAAATTCTTGAC